>NW_010588564.1:337678-370673 GCF_000705375.1 Tinamus guttatus
TAATCATTATAAATGATTAATACAGGAAAATATCTTAGAGCAGCATGAATATCTTTAAATCCATATTATAATTTCATATCTTTATAAAGGAAAACAATAAAAATATTAATTTGGCCCACATACTGATGTAAACATCAGGTTTTTGTATGGTCCAGGGAAGACTACCAAACTTATAAAATTGGAGTTCCCAGGTGAAGAGCTCTGTAAGACATTGCAAAGGCAGGATTGCTTGACTTCTCTTATTGACAGGAGTCTCCTTGTCTCATGCAATAAAATATTATCTCTTTCATGCTTTGGATGATCTTGCAATGGTCCTGCTGGATTGGGAAGAAGGACCAGGTGAATCCAGTGATGAGCTGGCTTCAAATTCAGTGCTATTTGCTGGCTTCAAAATTAGTAGTGACCACCCACTTCTCAATCTTATTGAAAGATTATTGAAATGTTATTCTAAAGACATTAAGCTGAAGTTATCGCACAACTTCCTGCTCATGTCATCTAACTTTTTTTTTCCCCTTGTGCTACTTTCTTTACAACTAATTTTCAGACTGTAAGGCATATAAAAAATATGTTTGATCCTAGTAGTAACTAAAGCTAAATGAGTTCGGAATTCCTCTAGGAATATCAAACAGTTCACCAGGTCTAGAAAGATTGATTTTATTATTTTTTTTTTCAGGAAAGAATCTTACTGATTTATTTATAATATTCAAACCCAATTAAAATGTCCTCTAATTATTGGGAATACTTAATCTTCTCTAAGGCAACATAAAAGTGAAAATAATTAAAATAACAGGAGTAAAATTGAATACAAAGAATAATTACTAATTGTAATACATTATTAGGAAAAAAAAACTTCTGAAAAATTTATCTGCAGTTTTCATCCTCTGGTTACTAAATTAACTGTATATTCTATTTGAAAATATGCAGGAAAGATGTAAGGAAAGCATATGCTTACACACTTACGCAGTATAATGCAGACTAGAGCATTTATGATAGGAAAAAATGCATACGTGACATTTTATATTTATATAAATGCCATATCAAGCACCACCTACACTACAGCTACAATACAGTGTAGTTTAAAACTGTTACGTAACAGTTTAGCTGTTCAAATGAAAATTAGTCACTACAAACTGTTTTGTTATCTCTATAATGTAATTATCTTTCCTGGTTTATGTAAGTCTGGCAATGTCTGCATGTGTTCTTTGGGAATCAATTTATTAATTAAAAAATTAGGTCAACTCCACTGACCTAATTAACTCTAATAAATCAACTAGGTCACAGTCAAGATTCTCCTTTCACATAGGTATTTTCTGTCTCTTTAGTGTCATCTATAATTTAAGTCTGGAGGGCTAGTACAATTATTTCTTGCTCTTTATACTCCACTCTGTGTCATCTGCTGTACTTATTTGAAATGGTATGAATCCCACAGCTGACAAAAGCTGGGGACAGACTACTTTAAATGCCGTGTCTTCTGTAGCCTCTGTGAAGGAGAAGAAAATCTGTGGTAAAGAATGAGTAGAGTCTTACAATCCCCTTTATTTTCAATGCATCTTCCAGGGAAACAGAATGGTTACCAATTTTTATGTGTTTGTGAGCTTTAAGAATTTGACTCTCTGGTTGAGAATGGCCAATGAAACAAATATTGGTAGGTTAGGTTTGTTCCACTGGAGTACCTTATTGTTAAATGTCTGCATAGTAAAAAAACAAATAGCAAGTTACTCTATAATTAAAATTAAAGCAATTTCTCTATTTAAATATAAGAGTTCCAGAACAAGACCAGATCCAGGTATTGTTTTAGACTTATCCTTACTATTAGTGTGACAGGACAGGATGTTGAGATGTATAAACAACATTCAGTTGAAAGTTCTAAAGTACTTAGTCTAAGCTATTTGTCTTGCTTCTCACTGTAGTTAATTGGGGAAGATAGGCTGTAGACATGGTGAGTTATCTGATTAATTATCTTAGACATCTGTTTTAAGAAGGAAAAAGTCACTTTTTGGATTTTTTATGCTTCCTAAAGCATCTAGAATAGCTTATATTAGAACTCTTTCAGATAGTCCTAATATGGAAAAAACATGGCTATAATAAATTATAATTGATCATATTTTGTTCTGTCCCACCATGTCAGATTGTTTACTAGTTCCTAGTCTAAGTCTATGATAAATAAAAGTGCAAGCAGAATAGAAGCTCTTTGTAGCCCAGGCAGACTGCCCTCTGCCAAAATGAACAGTTCTAGACTGGAGAATGGGAATCAGGACAAAGTTTTTTACTTGCAGTAAGAAAGGTTGAAAGAGTGGAAATACCCTGCAGCTGTCCTGC
Organism: Tinamus guttatus; assembly: GCF_000705375.1. The sequence continues at coordinate 339,998 of NW_010588564.1, forward strand.
AGAGTTCATAAATTTGTCAAAAAACTGACAACTAGTTAAAAGACATATATTATTCAAAAATTAGTAATCATGAGTGATTATAACTGACGTGAAATTAAAAATATAAGTTGTAAGATGATCTAATCATGTTACATAAATCCATAATGTTGCTGTTTCCAAAACTTTTACTAGAACAAAATATAAAGGTATGAGAATTGATTACATTCAATGATCATTATTGATACCAAGCAGTTTCACGAAGTTCCTTACTTAGCCAAACTGACACAGCATTGAGGCAGCAACCATCACTTTTTTTATATAATGGATATTGAAATTGCCTTTTTTCTTTTAAGCTTCACAGAATGGATAAACACTGCATGTTGCTGCTTCTGAAAGCAATCAGAATATAATTAAAAAGCTCCAGTGTATGATTTGAGCAAGGTTTTGACAGACTCTATCTCAAATTGTTCCACTATTTTCATCTACTTATTTGTGTTTGTACAGATTATACTTCAGGAAGAGATATTACAATCGAGTCCAAGTTTATGCATAATTTAACAGCAATAATCTACCAGATGATAAGAAACTATAAATACAACTGCAAAAAAGAAATTTCTCTTTTTAGAAATCTAATAAAAAAGCAATGATCCTTAAATTCAGAATCATAGAACAGATGAGATTGGAAGGGATTTCTGGAGATCATCTATCTAAACTTCCCTGCTCATGCTCCAGTTGGGGTTTGAATATCTCCAAGAATGGAGACGTGAGAACATTCCTATGAAACTTCTTCCAGCGTTCAGCCATCCTCTCAGTCAAAGCATTTTCTCTTATGTTTAAATGGAATTTCCTGTGTTTTGTTTTGTGTTCATTTCTTCTTATCCTATCACAGGGGACCTCTTAAGATCCTGGCCCCCTCTTCTTTACTCCTACCCTGCAGGTATTTATAAACATTGATAAGGTGTCCTTGAGTCTTCTCTTCTCTAGGCTGAACAGTCCCAGATCTCTCAACCTTTCCTCACAAGAGAGATGCTCCAGTCCTTTCATCATCTTTGTAGCCCTTTGCTGCACTCACTCCAGGAAGTCTGTGTTTCTGTGTTTCTTGTAATGGGGATCCTAGATCAGGGCTCAGAAAAGTGCTCCAGAGGTGGCCTGACCAGGTCTGAGTAGAGGGGAAGGATCAGCTCCCTGTGTTCTTCCTAAGGCAGCCCAGGAGGCTGCTGGACTTTTCTGCCACAAGGTTAAGTAGTTCAGCAAATAGCCCACCAGGATCCTCCTCCACCAAAAGTAAATCTTCCTTGCTTACACTTTCTCACAAGTTTCAGGGTCCTGGGGTTTCTGTAGGCTAGTTTTACCAGTAAAGACTGAGTTGAAGAAGACAGTGAGTACCTCTGCCTTTTCTGTGTTCTTTCTCACCAGTTCCTGAGCCCATTTAGTCACAGGCACACATTTTGTATAGACTCCTGTGTTGCTTGTGTCCTGCTATTCTGTCCCTCTAGCAGATACCAGGATGGTTGAAGCCCCCTGAGGACCAGGGCCTGGAAATGTGAAGCTTTTTCCCGCTATCTGAAGAAAGCCTCCTCTATTTGTTCTTCCTGATCAGGCAGTCTATAGCAGACATCAACCATGTTGGGCTACCTGACCTCACAGTCTGCCCCTGTCCCACGCAGACCTCCATGCATTCCTACTGCTCCCTCCAATGAAGGTTAACCCTTCTTCCTTCCCTTCCTGGCCTGTGCTTCTTAAGGAGCCTGTATCCAATCTTCACAGCATTCCAGGTGGATGAGCTATTCAACAGCAACATCTCAACATCTTGTAAAATTACATATTTCCTCATTAAAAATGGAAGCAGAGTATTTTCTAAGAATAACACATTCCATATGACAGAAAAATAATAAAATATGGTGCAATTATATTAAATTATGTTGAAACAAGCTCTATCAACCATAAATATCTATATGTCTCTGTATCCAAAAATGTTATTCTTGTTTCTATAGAAATTGAATGCTTATTTGAACATTTTTGTATATGACCTTAACTGTGTAAAAAGGAGGACTTATTATGTTGGAGCACATCTAACATGATCTTATTCAATTTAGCTAATGTAACAGCTTCTCAGGATTAGCAAAATAAAGCAAAGCACTAAGAGCCAGAACTTACTGGAATTTTAAGCAATTAATAAACAGAACTTTTACCCTTCCTCCTCCCTGATCTGTGTTTTTTTTCTTTTCTTTTCTTTTTTTTTCTTTATCATGGAAGAAACTGCTATTTTTTTCCTTAAATGATATTAATTAAAATTGTATTTAACTTGGAGTAAGGCACAAATATCTGTAAAGCCACCTAGTTCAGCTGCAATGCTAATAGATTTAGCTTTCTTTGCTATTAAACTAAACCATTAGGAAACAGGTCAGCATTCATGCACAAGACACTTGTAAAAACCTGACAAGAAAGCAGGCTAAGTTACTTGGGGCGTCTTCTGAAGACAGAGAATATAATAACCAGTTGCTCATCCCAAGAGAAAAGCACAGCTTGGAAAATTGATGAGCTTATAAATATTCTTGAAATAGTTCTTCTAATGAGATGGATACATCTACAAGCCTTTATATGCTAAAAAGAAAAGATTCTGTGTAGTTAACTGTTACTGCAAAGATGAGTAGGTACATACCCATATGACTAAGAAGTATCTTAATTAAGCCATAATGTGTTGGATGTTTCCACAGTTTAAGCCAGTTATTTTGATAAGAATTGAAACATGCATATTGTTGTGTGTGGGAACACTGATTATAGAACTGAGTTTATGACAGTTTGACAATATTGCGTGGATATAAAATGTAAAGACAGTCTCTGTCCCCTGCCTCCTCGACCAAATTCGGTTTATAATCACTCAATAGGTATTCAAATTTCAAACAACAACATTGCTTTTTTTCTTGTTGATACTTCACAAAAGGTGAGGAAAAAGATTGAAATACTGGATAGCATGTGATAGTACTCTTGTTTGACTACGTTGATGTAGTATTCTATCACAGTATTTCATTTTTTTTAAAGGAAATTTGGAAGTACAATTCCATTGCAAAATGTATACAGAGGCAGTAGTGCACAGGTAGTCTCTCTAGTGCTTTTCTCTGTCTGCGCTGCTCTCCCCATAGGGTTGGCAACAGGAGCTGAGTTGGCTCATCAACACCTCCTTCGGGAAAGAAGAGAAAACAGACTGGGATCTACTTCATTCTGAGATCTGCGTCTAAGGGTACCATGCATGGTTCATGCTAAGGCTTAATCTCTTCCAATGCAATTTTCTGCTGCTGTGCCTTTGACTTTTTTTTCTCCTTTTTTTTCAGTTGTTGAATATTAATTTAATTCTGCTTTTGCAGAGGGAATCTGCTTCTCATAAGCTTTCTGGGACTCCATTCCAGTTCAAAATCATTGGAGAATGAAGATAAATTTGCTTATGTACATGTTTGAGTTCACTTTTTTAGTATGGCAGATGTTATCTTCAAGGAGAAAAGTTATTTATAAACTGATAAGAGCTATCATTCCTTTAGAATGATCTTGTTGAATCAGATCAATGGGATAATTAATTATTGAATGGAAAATACTCTCCTGATTTTTCTGCTTCTTTGGATGCAGGGTCAAATAATAACTGGATTTTTCCAGTAAGTCAGATGGACTTGGATATTGCACTTTGGTGTCTTGTTGCAGTGTATCTTTATGTTTTATTAGAAAGGAATTAATTTTCACTGATGTTTTCTGTAGCCATAAACATATCTGTGGTAGACAGTGTTCTAAGTTACTGACATGAGTCTTAGGATAAGAGGAATATGTGTGATTGCTTTTTAAATGGGGAAATAATACATCTTACTATTTTGGGACTGTCTGAGTAGGGCTGTATATATAAAGTATATCATTCTGTTTCTAGATGGGAGTATATTATTTTCAGACCTCTAGATGACAAAGAAAACACCTGTTTACTTCATTTTGCATTAAAGAGTTAATATAGGTGTCATCATTTGACTATATGTGGACAGCGACAGTGAAGACAACTATGTCTGAGACAGTGAATGCTCCTTTACGATCAGAAAACAGGAATAGGCACTTGTGGGATGTCAGAACTGCATCATGAAGTATATCATCAGCGGAGATCAGATTGCCTGTTCACTAGAAGGTCTTATCGCTCTTCATTGACTATAAATAAGTGATATTCTTGTGTCTTTTTAAATAACCTGATGTGTGACTTGCTGGGAAGATGCAAAGAGGAAAGGAGAGCAACACAAATGTATTGTTCTAGGCAACAGAATAATTTTCCCCTTGAAAAGTTTACACTTTAGGGGTTTGGGATTTATTTTCTTTAGAGAGATCAAGCTGTTCCTGGTGGAGCCGCAAACCTGACATTGTATCTATAGTGTAACAATATGTTTCTGTTAATACAGTGCTTCTCAAAAATTTTGAAAATGAAATCCACCTTTGCAGGATCCTGTATCTTTGTGTAACATCTTCTACAAATAATTCCTAGCTAAGCATGCTTTCTTCCTTCAAAATCTTATTTATCACCAATCACTTTAGTATAAAATGAGTGATTTTATTTCTAGGAAAGGTCCTGCATTCCCTATCAGAAACTGAACAATGACCACCATCTTACCTTTTCTCAGCTGGTAAAGCAGCAGATTACTCCTTCCATTTTGACAGATTAAGAAGACGCTTTAATTGTCCAAGGATGTAAACTAAGAATCACTGTGGCTAATCAGACCCAAGGCCCAGGGCCAAATCTGCTTTTGTTAGTTTCAAATACTAGCGGCATTGGAGAAGAGTTTTAGAATAATGCCATTATATAGGAGGTACAAAATAATACCTCCTTCAAATAATTTCCTAGTTTTCAGAGATTTGTGGCTCACAGACATGCCAAAATGCTATTTTTCTTTACTCTCAACAATTATTTTCCATTTTAAAACTTATCTGATGACTTTTATTTTTCACATACATTTTTGCCACCTGCTGCATTTTGTAGAATCACTTCCATGGTTTAAAGATGCAGAGTGTGACAAGAATGTCCTCCTTTTTAACACTGTTCCTATCTATGATTGAAGCTGTTGGAAGAAACAAAACTCAGTAGCTCCACAAAAGATTCTTATTACAATACAAGTGTTTCTCCACAAATGTAAAATGTTCCTGCATAAAATTTTCATGCAAATACTTGTAATTTCATTCTTTCTGACCATACCTACAAGTATGTGAGTTTATATATATTTATAAACAGAAAAAAAAAAAAAGTCCCCATTTTAAATGTCAGGAGGACTTATAAGATCTTTGTTTTTGGACAGATATGTGAAAATAAGTGAAAATTTTATGGGTGACTAATGAAAGAAAATGTAGTTAACAACTACTTTTCTATGAGAAATGCACCAATAAATCATGTCTGCAATAATCTGAAAGCACCATGATAACTTTGTAAATGTGACTGTTCACATTTATGTTAGGCAGTTACATTGTATAAAGTATACAAAGAACAGAGCACACTTACATCATCACTAATATTTTTGACAAAAAAATGTTCAAAGAATAATGTAACAGAAGGTGGATAATTTAATAGCTTTGATCTGTAGTGACAAAAAAGAGCAAACATATTGGGCTGGTATATTGTCACTCTGGCTGACATATTGGCAAAAAGCTATAGCAATTGATTTTAATAAATTACTGCTGTTATTATACTGAAGTGAAAACAATGTTCATTCTTTTGCCCCCTTTCATCCACCATACAGTACAGAGGCTGTATTTTTTTTTTATGTGTTGGGGTAGTTTTCCCTATAGAGAAGCTCTACATCATTGCTGTCCCATAAATATGTGAACATAAACAGTGATTTATTGCAATTTAGCTTCTGTTCTAGTGGAGGAGGTTTATGGTGCTGAGAAAAGTCATTAATCTAATTCACAGCTCATAGTATAAACATAACCTTTACAATATATAACAGCAGAAATTATGTGTGGTTATGATTTACTGTTTGTGTTTTGGAAGGAGAAAGAAGTGCAAACTTGTTTTGCCACTTCCAGTTTTAATGCTCATTGATTAAGCTGAAGAATTAATATGAAACTGCTATAAATAATAATCTATGTATATTTACTTTTTGATACAAGTATTTTTTTTCTAAATAAAGTATTAAAATGCAAATGCTTTGAGAAGTTTACTATGAGACAGGCATATTCTAAAAAGAGTTGCTATTAACCTGATCATTTATTATAATAATAAGTCTACTTAGCAGATAGATTTCTGAAATTCTCTCTCTTTTTTGAACATCTGCATAACATAGAAAAAGTAGGTTATTAAGTAACTGCTGCAGAAGTGTTAAATTTCTATTTAGGTCTCATATACTTAAGTATGCATATTTTATTAGGAATCATATTCTCACTGAAGTGGAAAATCGCAATTTTGAACCAAGAGTGGCTTTAAATGTAATAATTGTAATATATTCATATCATGTTATGCTATTACGAGTTTACGTTATGCTTCTACTGAATTTTAAGAAAAACCTGTGATGCATGAAAAATGCAAGATCAGAAGAATGATCAATTTTTGGTGTTTGGTGTTTCTATTTTACATCACTAAATGGAAACACTCTGTATATAACTATATAACTAAATATATCTCTATCTCTTTATATAACTATAATTATAAAATCTCAATACTTTTTATACATACTCTGGAATGTTCTCACAATATCTCTTATGCTTTAAATGCTATAATATGTTTTCAGAAGATTTTGCAAAATGTATATAAGTGAAGGTCATTAGGATGTTGCATTGTTTACTGTATTTAGTCAAAGTCATAAAAGACTGTTTCGAATACACTACAGTTTGTAGATAGGAAAGTTAAAAGATACTGTATCAAGAACTCTTGACCAAAAAAAATCATAGTTCTCTTCAGAGAGAGAGCAGTATTTGTACAGAATGCCATTATTGCAGAGAGCCCTCAATTCCCAAAAGTATAGCTTGTATAATAATGTTTTTAAAATAGTACTGATATCAAAATAATTTAATACTCTATTCAAGAATTATAAGAAATTTAGGGATTATTGGACTAACAAACATAAAGCAGGCCTAAAGTGTGCTTTTCCTCTCATTTTGCAAAAATATTTTTTTATTGAAAGCTTTTAATTCATAAATAGTTCATGTCCTTACAACTGTAAGAAAATATTACTGGGTGGAAAATATTGTACAAAGAATGTTGATTACTTTTAGTTCATTTTTCATCTGATTCATGTCACCATTTGTGGTCTTTTAAGTACTTGTGATCAGCTGTTTTTTCAAGGCATAATTACATATATAATATATTTAGAAGTTAGACCTGTATTTTTAGATATATGTCACTTTTTTTTTTCCCAATTGAAATAGTTTCTCTATAGAAGTCTATACAGTACAGTGACAGTTTCTATACAGTATGAGACTCTATGAGAATCTATTGATGTAGTACATATAATAGCAATGTAGTGCATATAACAGTAATACACTGTTATCATTTACTATGTACAGTGAATATATGTGTATGTACGTATATATAGTATATGTGTATGTGCGTGGTGTGTGTGTGTATATATACACATACAGTATACATATATACAGTCAGAAAATTACCTCATATTGATTACTTAGCTTTGCTTACAATTTGTGAAAGGAAGAAAGAGTAGCCAAGAGTTTTCAGGAATAAGACACAGTGGTGTCTCTAGTGACAGTGCAAGGGCATTGATGACTGAATTACTGAAATGACTGAGTTACTGAAAATAAAAAAGATAAAAAATGAGAGCTAGAAAAGTTTTTTAATAAATTATTTAGTGACTTAGACACTTGAAATACTATTTTTTAACCTACCATTCACATCTTTACATGTGCTGAATAGCACACTATTCCAAAAGATAAATATAATGATTTGGGTAACTCTGGGTATCACTATACGATATAGGGACCATGATGTCTGTGTTTGCAAGGAGTTATAAGCAACATGGTGACTTACTTAACCTAAAAATTCTTAAAAAGATAGACACATCCAGTTAAATGCAGTATAATTAAGTGTCTACTTCTCTTAAAATCTGTTTTAATTTTCAATATTATAACCCGTTAAGAGAGTTATAAGCTATAAGGAATGTATAAGCTGTTTTTCCTGTGTCACTTTATTTTTCAACATTATATTTAACTGTCTTTTACAGATGATTAAATATTAAAGAAATCCTTTGTAATACAGTGATAGATATTCTGAGGTATAAATAGATTCTTTCTTTCAGTGATATTCTTCACTGATATTCAGTGAAAGAATCCTTTCTTTCAGTGATAGATATTCTGAGGTATAAATATTCTGGAATTTATTTAATAGGCTAACAAATTTCAATTTCTTCCAGCAGTGGCAGTAACAGAACATTATGAATTCTGTCTAAAAAACATGTTGAGTTTCCATGCACTAATTAATAGAGAACAGTTCACCATATTGTGGAAGTGTGAATCACAGCAGTGAAATCTTTATTCTGAAGATTTAAAACATACAAGTCGTATACTGACTTTAGATGTTTAATGTTTAATGTGATGTTTAATCAATAATTATGCATGAACAATAATGTGGTAATATTGAGAACTCATCCGTGGAATTACAATATTGAAAGGGAGGTGGTCTAGCTGATAAGAAACTCTTTTCTTGAATGCTAAACTAGTGACTGAACCATCAAAATTAAACTGAGACATTTTGGAGAAAGGCTTTATATAAGACAAGCTTGTCTAAAAAGCTTGTAAGGATGTGTTGAAATATTGTAATACCCAGAAATAAATCCCTATAGTGTTATACAAATCTGCAAGTATATTTTCCTAATACCTGAAAAGCAAAAGAAGACAATTGGCTTACAGCTTTTGTAATCGTTCAAACCCCCAAAAGGTGATTTTGATCAGATGGAAGGTTTATATGTCAGGGTTGTTTCCTATCTAGACTACGCCTATCTATAGAAAGTAAGATATTGCTTATAATATTACCGAAAACTATTCTCAATGTTCACAAATTCATTCTTAAAGTACTCAAGAAGAAGAAAATGTAGAACATATTTTTCCATAATATATTTCAATGTTGCATATCAATGGCACATGTATGCTATCCTACTGGCTACCAGAATAATTGGGCTGATAGAATGAAAACCATGCCATTTAGACTTTTACTAATGTATATTTATAGTTATGCTACTTTATGTAGCATATTTTTTCTTCTTTGACTGTTTTACTAGATCTGCTTTTTATGGAGATATCTTCAGCGGTAAAAAAAAAAAAAAGATAATGACAGTAGTACTGTTAAGAACTAAAAACTATTATTTTCATTTATTAGAGCACAGCATTTTGGAAAGTTTCTTCTACAACCAAACAACATTATAAACTTTATAACTTTATATTAGGAGATGCCTTATTCTCTTTCATTTTCTTTAAGTTCATTAAGTTCAGACACTTCCATACAGAAAGAAGCTGGAAAAGTAAAGTTCTAGGCTATAAAATTAGGTTGTAAATCTTCTCACGTTGTTTCCTTATAAGCAAACAAGACTGCAATAAATATTCCATTTAAAGGATTCTGATTTACTCAATTTTTTAACAGTTGTCTTAGTGTCAAACAGAATCTGTCCCTGAAAGTATTGTTTTCTATAGAAAAGGACATTATGGTGGTGTGACATTTACTTTCCACTCCTTGCAAGATCCAAAATGCACAGTAATTTTTGATGGGCACGAAAGTTCCAGCAAGGAAACATGTTGTCAGCTTGCTCTTTTGAATCGTGATCTTCATGTATCCTAAGAAAGGCATTCTGTGGGCTTAACTGAACAGCATCTAGGAATAATTCTGCGACATCACCAACTGTGTCTTTACAGCTCTAGTTCTAGGTGGGAACATCATGTAAGATTATAGATTAATTTTTTAAAGGTGCCTAACTCCCTTCACTGAATAAAGAACTCCCTCTATCTCTGAACAGTCCACTGTGATACTGTAGACATGGGAAAATATGGCACTTATTTTAGGCCTACACAGGCTTTGGGCCAGCATTAGGGCATAGAGCTCGTTTAATTCAGAATCTCAGTGAAAGGTTAAAATAAAAATATGTATTGGTCTCTATGGTATAATTTCTGTCCTTTCCATAGGTAATGCTGCAGTCTGAAAGCCATGGTGGGCGGAGAAAGGAGATGTCAAATACTGTTAGGTATACGCCTAACTCTGGCAATATTGGATTCACGACCAGTCTGTTGACCACAGATCTGAACTCCTTCCCTAGGAGTGAATCAAGTTCACTATCAGTATGATCAACTATAAACTCGGCTCTGGCATTATCGGATTCACAAACAGTCTGTCAACTGTAGGTCCGATAGCCTTCCAAACAAGTAGTTGAGTTCAGGAATAGCATGATTTATTCACATGGAACATTTACAAAGCAGGTTTCCTATACCAGTACAGAAAAGTCTCTACTACAGCATGGGATTTTTAGATAGCTCTGATGTACAAATGTGCAATCATCACTCACCCCAGAAAATGAGAGATGGCTCTCAGGTTCGAGGAGTCTCCTCATGTGGCATTCCAGCCCAAGGGGAGGAAAGGGGGATCAGCCCATCGAATGACCCAGAGTCTTCCCTCCAACTTCTTTCCTCCATAACTCACCTTTTATCCCTTTTCCTTACATTTAGGTGGAGCTCAAGTGACTACAGTCATATTTATTATTGTTATTGATTGGTGAAAAAGTTTCTGGTGAAAAGTTTCATTTAAAGGTACAGTCAATCGAAAATCTAGAGTGCATGCTCAGTAAGGAGTGGTCGTACCTCGGGGTCAGGTAACTTTTGGGTTGGAGGTGTGTGTTGACATTAAAATGAACTTATAATGAGCAAAGTTCAAGCAAAGTTCATCCAAAAGGAGTGATTTGCCACCCTTGCTTGCTCAGCACCAGACATGTTATTGTATATCTCCCATTGGACAGCTACTGTGCCCCTTATCAGCGGCCCGTACAGGGAGGGCAACAGAGTTTGGCCGCGGTGTCTTCACTCTGCTTCACCCATTCTTCTCTCTGCAGCTGCTAGGAGGGCAGGGTGCCTAGGGAACCATAGAGGAGCAGAGTCTGCGTGTACCAGACCAGCCTGGAAGTAGCAACTATGCATCACGCCAAGCAAGTCTCTGTAATGCCAAAACTTCTTTTAGGCCCTAGCTTTTCTCTGAGTTCCCCCTTTTCAAGCAATTCTTCCACAGTGAAGGCCATATTTCATGCATTCTTCTCCTGTTATATGATCTTTAAACAGTTTGTTTGAAGTTTTTCTTGTGTACTCCTGACCTCAGGAGTCGTGTCATGTTGTCTCAGTAATGCAGCTTCTGTACGCCACAAATTAAATACTTCAAACCTCCTGACCTTCATCACTTAAACATGCACTTTCAAAGCTCTCCCACACTACAGACATTCTGGTAATATTCTCTTACATTCTTCTAATACCATTTATCAGAAAGGAATCCAAAGCTAGGAGCAGATAACAATTTCTTGATTATTCCACTTTACTTTTAAAACAACTAGGAACTATAGGAAAACTCTCAAATCTTCTCTCCTTTCATGAACCTGATATTCACTAGTATTTCAGACTGAATCAACTTCTTCCTTTTCCGTTTCCTACGAGTTCTTAAATGCAGTGGAAGTTCTTAGTTGCAGTGGAAGATTCTGCAAAGGATAAATTCTGCTTTCAGATAGGTTCCTCTACCCAGGGCGTGTACTCACTCTGAGAAGCTATCAAACCACCACATGATACTTACTTTACCTTGGAGAATAACTGTTCAAAGTCCTTTTTTTCATGACAGATACCAATAGTTAATAATGCCCAAGTGATTCTCAGATGCTTTCTCACAAGGCATGAAAGATCTTCCCTAAGTAGGACAGTCATTTTACAATACAGTAGAAATGTTACTCTTGTGCAATCACTTCTTCCACTTATTGTCTAAAATAGAGCTCAAAATGTGACAAATTCCATTCTTTCAAAAGGCCATCTGTAGTGCCGAGGAAAAGAGAATCCTGTGTAAAGTTTCTTCTACTAGAAGCAAAGCTTGATACTACCCTTCAGCAGTGGTGATTTTTGCCCTATCCGCCATGAGTCCAAAGGCAGAGGCAGCCTTGACCTAGGCTTGACCTAGACTTTTTTAAAGGATTTTTTACAGTAAGGATAAATGAAACTTCATCTCATGATGCAAAATTGTGAGCCACCTCTGCTGTTGGTAACTGGGAGGCAATGGTCATGCTGAGGCATAAAAAAGTGAGTTTTCTTTCCTCCTGTAAATTCTTGTGTGTAAAGTACTCCCTTTCACGCTGAAGAAGAAGTTCTGGCTTCTTGTGATGAAGCTGCTGCTGCTGCAGGAACATAGGGATTTCCAGACTACCCAGCTCCAGCTCTAGAATGTAAGGATACTCTTGAAGATTGACTGCTGCTACTGTTTCTTGATTAAAGTAAGAGTCTATCAATGTTTTGTCGTTGTTGTTGGAAACCAAGAAACTATAATGAACATTACATTATCTCCTGTCTGCTTCGAGGTGAAAGTTGGGGTTCAACAATAAATTCCCCCCCCCTTTTTTTTTTCCGTCAAAATTCATTTTCTACTTCAGAAGATAAGCTGGTAGCATGACTGGGATACACAGATTAGTTGTTTACTCTTGACTTTGTAGTCCTACATGTTGTTAATGGTAGCAAGCTGTGCATTGTGTGTCAGGAGATTTCCTCACATGCCAACCTTGTTCCCTCTCTCTCATCCATTATGTTTGTTTCTCCTCTTTTCACCCTTGGATAGCTGATCTCCACAAAGAAAGAAGCCTACATATCTCATTATTTCACATTTTCCTCCACACAGATGGTAACTCCACCTGCAGATTTGCCCTTTTCATGCCATTACTAACTTCATGCCCTGTTTAAACTCTGTTATGTTTGCAACCAGATCACCTGCTGAGGGAACGGCTACTTTTGACAAGACCCAATATCCTATTGAGCAAATGAGCTACAGACACAGAGGCCCAATTATTATTAAGTGTTAGCATAATTGTAATTATAAGTAGAGTGTTTCATTATAATACAGCTGTTGAGGCTTTAATGCATTCCTGTAATGTGCTTTATTAATAAGCTGTATAGAATTGCTGACTTCACAATTTTCTGGATCACATTTATGATAACAAAAGAGGTTATGAAAATGAATTCACTATGGGAGCCCTACTGTGTTAGTTACTGTGATTCACAAGTTTATTATGGTAATAAAGCAACATGAGACAATAATGTTGGGAACTGAAATACACTAATGATGCTTCATATTGTTCCAAAAACATTATGCAGAAGCGGTAAAAAGTGTTATGACTTGCAGATAGTCAAATGTAGCAGATGTCACACTACTGAATAAAAGCAAGAGAGTCACTACTGTTAGCCCCTGCACCATTTGCTGTTTCCTCTCACAGTCTTCCTAAGTGAGTCTTCCTAGTTTCTTCTTATAAAGATTATAGATTTTACTAGGATATATTTTTCTTTTCAAACCACGTAACACAGCTATATGAAAGAAAAAGACAAATTTTACTAATTCTTTCCTGGTCCTAAATTCATTTTTTAGTGGGGAACTGTGTGATACTATCTTCACTAGATGTTTCTACTTCAGTAGAAAGTCAGTAAACAGGTCTGTGGAGCAAAGGACTCTTTTTACACAGAATAGCCACACTAGTCTTAAATGTATTCTGAGCTTGTAAAGGCTAACTATTGCCCAGGTAAAACTGTTCTGGTTAAACATATCTCCAGTGGTTCTAAGGAAAAAAGAGCAAGGCAGATCGGAACAACAGCAGTGATAAGTAGACATTTGCTGCCTTCCCAATTTTCTAAATAATGACAGATTCTACCAGCCTGGTAAACATTTGTACATACATACACACACAGATACACACACACTACAATATACTTTACAGTATAAAACCTTTATACTTTTCCTTCCTACATGTTACAAGACACAGTCTGCCTGAATTAGGATTACCCAGAAATTCATATAAGTCTGTGTAGATCTGAATTTTGATCATTTTTTTTGACTAATAAATATAACTGTATTGTAAACTATAGAGTGCTAAGAAATGACAAACTCAGTCATCCTATGCTGCTTAATAGTTGGGTGCCTCTATATTTTTGGCTTTCAGCCTTTTCAGCTAGTTTACTCCAAGACAAATAAGCTGTATAGGCTCCATCCTTAAATAATATGTGACATCTAGCATGAAAACCAGGTTTTGGTCTCTGGCTCTCTTTTGTTTAGTAATATATAGCTACATACCTATATATATGTGCATGTAGATTATATGGACTCTATGTCCAAAGATACAATTTTACATACAATAAGAGACTACATATGTACTGGAGAACTATAACCAAAGTACACTAGAATAGTAGTAGTTTATTCCTGCAGCAAAACTGTGCTGTGACTTTCATAAAATATGTCATATAAGAGAAGATTGGAGAGTATAATATACACTAAATGCACTGAAGTATGATGACAAGAATGATCATGATCATGAAAAAAATTTCCTTTAAAGAGAGATTAAACTAATGAATGGCAAAGTTGTAAAAATCTGTTGTCTATCTCAAACACAAAACAATGAAAACATTTTGTGAAATTAAAAGGTATTTTCAAAACTTATGAAAACAAATTCTTTACCATAAAGTAGATGGATTCATTACTACAGGATGTTTGTAAGGCTGGTGTTTTAAGGAGAAAAAAAAAAATAAAAAGAAAAGGAGCAATTTATCTGAAGAAAGCAGTAAATTAAAAGAGATAGAACCCGGTCTTCCTAAAAGTCACTTAAATTACAAAGACAAATGCAATGTGGCTACCTTAGGGAAGTGCTTAACAGATTAAATACCTAATTTCATTATGTATCTGTTTAGGTACTAGGTCTAGATGTTTTGGTATCTGTTTAGGCATGAATGATAAAATAATTTTCATTAGTCTGAAAATACCTTATATACTACAAATGCTTAGAATGTGTTTTCTGTTAAGCACTTTTTTTTTCTGATTGTAAAGTTAAATTTTGAACTATAATTAGTCTAAAAAAAAAGGACAATTTTAAGATCAAATTTGAAACTGTCAATCTTTTTGCTTCGTGACTGTATGTTCTGTTCATCAGCCTCTCTCCATCTTCTGTGGTTGGTCTTATGATGCTGGCGTGCTGGGCTTACACTACCTTGGTGTTAACTAGAGAGAAGAGCAGTATTGCAAGTACTCGTGATTGCAGCCTACCCTTGTCTTTATAGAAACGACTCTTAGACTCCACCAAAACAAGCTCTTTAAATTAAAGCTCAAACATTATTCTACAGTATTACGTAGAACATGTATTCTCAACTGTCTCACTAATGGAGGTTAGGTACACTGGTTGCAAGAGGCCTGAGGTGGGAACTGGCTGTGGTTTCCTGCTAATGCCAGTAGAAAGAGAAGGTTATTTATGTGTTTCTGCTTGTCTTTAGGATTAACCAACTTACCAAATCTTTGATTTAACAGAGAACGTTGGCCATTATGTTAAGACAGACTGAATTGCCCACCTCCTCTTTCCCCACTCCACCCTGCCCTGGTCAAATACTTGAATTTTGATGAGATAGTATTTAGAACAGCTACATAGAATCGGATGCTACACAAACATATTTTGCCCCATATTTTGCGTATTGTATTATGCAATGGCCCATGCTGTACAGTGCCAAGCAGTTAGAAATCTGCTGTGGCATAAGGCACTCCACCTTTCTTAGGTACCTTACTTTTGAGTAAATATGGAGAGCAATACATGATACCAAGAAAAAGGTGAAATGAGAACTGCAAAAAAAGACTGGATCCATGAAAACTATCATTAGACTTAAAAGTACTTGGAAATGTTGGAGAAGATTGAGACTTCACTTAAAATATTTAAAGAATGGTTGAGAGCAGAGAAGTAGACATTTAGACTTATTTCTGAAGCTGTTATTAATGATGTACTACTGTTTCTAATACAGTAGTACAGAAATATGTACTGCACTTATGGATGAGATCTTGTAATCTGGGAAAGTAATTGGAATCTCCTATTATATAACAATAATAATATATTTTTTAAAAAATAAAAAATCTGGATGAAAACAAATGGAGGTTCTTTACAGAACAAGCAGAATTTGTTAAATAAAGAACGTTACCTGAAGAAGACTGAAGGTGATAAAAAATGAAAAAGATTCTTTCACAGTTGGAGAGTGCACTAAAAGAATGAGCTTGAGACAGAAAGGGGTGGGAAATTCAAAGCTAGAGTCCTTCTAAAACTGAGTGATGGAGGACAGTAGCGCTTAACTCTTGGAAAAAGGCAGAGGAAATGCTCATGAATATAACAAATTGCAAATGTCAGAACAGAACGTGCATTTTGACAAAGTGCATGAAAGTACAACTGATTCAGAAGAATTATCCATAAGACATTAGAGAGAATATTGTAGCAATGAAGAAATGACAGGAATGCAAAGTACTAACTTCAAATTAATGCAAAAGGAAATATGATGCCAAAAATAGTGACATTAGTACTGTAAAGAAATCTGTAAATAGTGGAAATGAGACAGGATAATTATTTGGGTCTTATGATGGCATTTTTGTCCACAGATATAAGTATGTGAGATAAGTATATGTGTAAATATATTGAAGAACATGCAATTTTTAATTTCTGTCAGCAACTACAAATAGTCATTCACTTCAACATTAAAAATGAAGAAAAACCTGAGTATGCTTTTGCATATACTCTGAGAGCAGAGATGAAGATACTGAAGTAGCTCTAAAAGAGGCTTTTTTTAAAAAAAAAAAAAATCTAGGTATCGAAGATTGAAGAGAAAAAGCACAATTATTTCATACCTTTTACACACGCTACACCAGAGGGAAAAATGCCAAATCATGATGAAATGAAGACAAAACAAGATACCTACGCTCATATGTAAACTCAAAAAAAGTGAATACCTGGAAATTAACTGTTCAGTGAGCTACAAACAAACATTTTTAAAGAGATGACTGATGCCAAGTATTTTCTAACTTCACTCAGCATCCAGGTCCTGGCATCAGACTATAAAAGAAAACAGCTCATATTTATGCACACGGCATAGTTTCTTGGGAAGTACTGTTTCCTTGGACTGCTGTTTGCATTGTTCAGTACTTGTATATCACTGGGAAATATAATGGATTTCTTTTATTGTGTAGATAAGCAATTTCGGCACAGATGATATTTTGATCTGAAGAGTAACAATAAAAAAGCATTGCTGGAGGCACCAGACAGTTCTTGAGAAAGCCATAGCTTCTGGGCTAAAGCTAAGCAAAACAAGTTTAAGCTGTTTTTATTGGAAATATACCTGGGAAGGAATGAAAGTGAGGGGAAGATGACTAAAACTGATTCCATCCCTAGCATGTTGTCTACGACAACAGAAATTAAAGGCATATGGAGATTCATGCTAAAAATAAACCATGGACTTCTGTGGGTAAATCAGTAACCCCAGAGCACTACTATGCAAAATTGCCCAGTAAAGCTGAGATATAGATCCTAACGAGGAATTTTTAAAAATGAAATGAAATGGGTTTACAGTGTTATGTAGCTGTTGAAACAGTATGGTGAAACTTAGGCATTTAAAACTGTTATGACAGCAGAAAGCTGAAAGGATGTATCTACCGTAATACAGATGTATCTTTGCAGCATGGTGCTAGATTATCTGTTTTTTTTTCCTTTTCTTTTTTTACAGTATACCATTCTTTCTGCTCTGACTGCATTGCATACATACTCTAACTTAATCATAGTAACATCTGAGTGCTAAAAAGCAATCTTTCATCAAAGCTGCTTCTAGATATTTTGTTAGCTAAACAAATACTACTGTGTTAAAATACAGAAAGGGAATCTGTCCTTAGTATTTATGTAAGAAAAGTTTCACTTCAGAATTCTAGAGGGAAAACAGTAGTTCAAACTACCCATAAACTCACTGTTATCCCTGGAATTCTTTCCAAATGGCAAACTGTCTTGGCAAACATCACTTTCTACTATAGGTCTACAGATTAGATATATCTGAGGCTTGCACAGCCATCTTCCAGAGCAGCGCTTAACTATTTTTTTGTGAGTGACCACCTAATCTTTATGAAGTATCTCCAGACTACCTTGTATAAGGCTTTTGTTATGATTTTTTTTTTCACATGCAGATAAAAATTGTGATCAATTTTGAATCTTTTTTTTTAAAATCAATATTTAACATTAGCTTTGCTTGATTTCTTATGTGTTTTCAGATAAATCATTATATGTACTTTATTGTTTTTCAGGCCTCATTTAAATATCTTTCAGATCACCAGCAGATCACCAATGATAGTTTAAATAATGCTTCTCTAGGCTATTTGACAAAAATATCATGAAGTAACTCCAGAACACGTTTTTTTTTTTCACTTTTCACCTTTAGAATAGACAGAAAATAGATATTCCAGGGGATAAATATCAATCTTCCAGTGTTAAAATGGTCTTGACCAGATGTAGAAAATATCTGAAAAGAATATATTGTATATTTTTTTATTCATTAGGTACAAGGCAAGGTACAAATTTTCTTAGGCAGTAATCATCACTTGTACAAATAGAAAACAAAATCTTGATATCTTCAAAAAAATACTGAGAATGATTTTATCTCATGCTGCACTGAAGTCAATATCATCCTGCTGTTGCAGATCTCAGAAAGCTCTATGGAGCTTGGCAAACATAACTACATTATATATGGCTTACAGTGAAAGCCACTAGCCCTGTAAAACACTAGTAGGAACTAAAAGATCAGGTAGAATTTATCTTACTTACAGAATCTAGATATTCTCAACGTAAAATTGAATTGACTAGTGTAGAAAAATAATATTTTAAGGTACAAATCTAAATGTAAGAAATCAAAAATGGTTCATATGAAGTTCACCCCAAAATATCTATTTCTCTTCAAATTTCATCCTTTCTGAAAAAAAAAAAAAAAAAGTCCCAGTAAAGCCTCGAAATAACAGAGATGGTATATTTTAACATTTTTTACATGTTTTTATTTTTTTGTTATGGAAGACCCTCAGATACCTGTGACAAAGTCAGGCACTTGAGAAATTAATTTAATGTTCCTAGCTAAGTGTAGGTCGGAGATAGCTAACATGTTTTTGAACTTTTTTTTTTTTTTGTAATTTTAAGTTTGTTGATCAGTAGCTGTTACTGAGTATCTAAAAAAGGATGTTTTGAGGGAGTACAGTTTAATATGAATTGGCTAGATTTTTTTTTTTTCCCAGAGGCTTATGTTGAGTACTACCAACTAATTAGAATTCAGACATCTTCTGACAGATTCAGCTCCTTGTGATTTCTGAACAATGGAATTTTCCATTTTCAAGGCTACATATTTGTAAATAGAAGTTGACAAAGTTTTATTTTAGAAGTTATTCAGAAATCAACAGGTCTCGAGTTTTAAAAGCTCTACTTGACTAAGTCATATTTTTTATGTGAAATTGGGATATACAGGATGTGTAAGAAATTTTAGCAATGTCTCTGCAGGTTAAGTGCTTGAACAAGTGTTTGACAGCAAGTTGTACATAGACAAAAAGAGTGCTAAACTGTCTCCTGATCATGATAATAGAAGAAATACTGAGAGTTAGCCTGAATTTTTCAATATAGTTAAGTATTCAGCTCTATTATTGATAATTTCCTGGCTAAATTTGGTGGAGTCAATTTATGAAGGAAAAACAAAACAAAAACAATTTAAAAAAACTTCTCATCCATGTTCCTTAAAGATTAATTTAGATCTGTGATTCTGCTTTTATGCTTTTCTTGAGACCCTGACTTCTGTGCATTATCTTCTTGTGGTATGAGCTCCTTGTGGTTGAGCTTATTATGTTGGGGTTACAATGAGATGAATAATAAATCCCAGCTTTCACCTGACATGAGTAGAGAAATCATGTCACAGTGTCATTATCTGTCAACTCTGCTTTCATTACAGTACATAAAACAAAAACAAAGAACAAAGTAAGCCTCTCATTTTTTAAAAGGAAAAATATTGAAGCTCTGTAAAAAGTTATACACATCAAGCAACTGTGTTTTTCAGTTGTAAAAGTAGTAAATCAATGAAAAAAGAACAAAAGTGAAGAATTCAAATGTTTAGAGTTTTAAATGTCGTGCTCTGATTATTCCAGATACAAGATCTATCTATGAATTTCAAATAACAGACTATTCAGAACATGTCTTTTTGCTCTAAACTTACAAAGTCAAAACAACTGCTTTCCATATAGATACTTCTATATTTGATTAAGAATAAAAAAACAAAGCAAAACAACAAATAATTCTAGAATCTCTCTGCTTGAAATTCATGCTAGAACAGCTCTTCTGTGGAAGTATTTAAAGTATACTACCTAAAAAGAAATAACAGAACTGGACAGTCAGTTTTGTATACTTTCCCCATTAAAGTTAAAACTTCCTACATTTGAGGAAAATTAGTGTATGAAAATACTTGGATATAACAGAGAAACTTCATCCTTCAGTACAAACTTTTCTGCTGTCACAAAAGTGCATTTTCTAATGCCCTAGAAATAAAACTTTATATTTTATAGACATTTTTATAGTAGTAGTTGATTTTCCATGTAGTAAACGTATACATATGTTTATATCTATTTATGTATATACGTATGCATATTTCCAGTGTCCAAAATCAGCAAGTATTGCAGCAATTATTTTGAAGAATATTTTCTTTATAACCTTAATGATTCAGGAAAAAAAAAGAACCTGACTTATGGGGTTCATATGGGGTGTCAAGCAGTCAGGTATTCATATCCAGTATAAAAATCACATACTACCACTGTAGTTAACATGCCATTGCTGTACAACTGTGCATACTTTATTCCTGATACAGATGAAAACACAAGATGCAATATAACTGAATATGGCAGCAAGGGAGGTGAAGTAACCTCTCATGCAAAATACCATTTTATTCAACTCTTTGCTCGCAATATGCTGTAGTACTTCAAGTCCTCCCATTTGATCTCTTAAAAGCTGTTGCAAAGCACTGTAGTATTGCTAATTTCCTTGACTATTTGTGCAGCACATTAATCTCTGAAAAAGGGCACAGTGTACAGCAAGGAGGCACTATTATTTGCAGTTCTTGGCTAATCTGAGCAAGTCCCCAAGCCTCTTCTGCTTGTGCCAATAGAATGCTAAAGAAGTGCCATGGAGACACCTTGGCATTCAGCTGATTTGAAGCATCTGGGAAACTTTGATCAATTTGAGGGAATTACACTCATTGGCTTTGTTTTGTTACACAGGCATCTTTTGGAGCACCAGCCAGCTCCAGGAGGTACCTTTTAAGCCTTATACACATGTGATTTCACTCATTATCTCAGTCAATAGTATTGAAACTTGATAGTAAGAAGAGCCAGGTCAATAATTACTGCAGATTCTTTGAGGGTCTCTGTTAATTGTCACAATCAACAATGTAAACAGATGGATTAAATGTTTGCTTAGTCACTCTCATTTAATCAACAATGTGCTTTGAAAAGGACAGTAATATAGCAATTGGAAAGCTTCATCCTTGGGAGACATCCTCTTCAAGACTGGGCTATCAATTAATTATGGCATATACTAGGAATGTATTTACCATGTGTAATTTAAGTTTCGTTTTCAACTAACTGGAATTAGAGGTGAGAAGAATTTTTTTTTTTCCCCTTGCTTTCTCTCACAAATTTTCTTCCTATAGTGTATCTGTTAACTTTCTTAAAGAATTTAAGAGTGGTAAGGCCTTACAATTACATTAACATCCCCCTGTGATGCACTCACAGTAATTGTTTATGAGGCATTGGTGTATTGAAAAAATAATGATGCATACATGTGCATCTTCAGTATAACACCCTGTATGTTTTCCAGAGCAGTTCTTTATATATAAATATATATGAAATGTATCTAATGTAGAGTATAAAAAGTCTATACCTTTTTAATATATTTCTGTATTTCCAAATATTTAAGACTCTTTTCCTGGTAGCAGGCAAGTCAGACTTAGATCATTAATTAAAAATGACAGTATTGAAATCACTTTATATATGTCATGAAATATGTAACAGACAACAAGAGTTGATTGGTGCTACTTACGGGTGGCCAAGACATCATTGTCTTCAGAACTCCTAACAGTCCTCCCAGACATACAATTCCATAAGAATATGCAGCCTTGATTTTGTTTATGGCCTTAAGCTACATACAAGGAAGGCTAAAACCCCTTATTTTCTGGCTCTTTATCAGTGTCATATGTGGCCTATGTGTGCCCTAAATGGTACCTGTCATAAGACTTGTTTTTATTTTTTATACAAATTGTTTATGCTTATGGAGTTAACACACAGCTGCCAAAGTTACTTCAACCCTTAAAAAAAAAAAAAAAAAACAATTGGAGAATTGTGAGTTTTGAATGACTGCTCTATGGGGCCTGTTACATTCATGAACATTTATCAAGCAAGGTGTCACACAAAGAAGGCTAAAGCTTTCCTGCCTTTAGCTGCCTTTTTCACTCTTTATCCACCTCTGAGACTTAGAGCTCACTTTGGAGGAGAGTGCTTGGCTGTCGGAAATATCCTCCTCATGAATCAAATCCTATTCAAGACCTAGTTGTTGAATACTCTGAGATCATCTCAAGCTGCCTCAATTGGTCTCAAGAGGGCTGTTAGCATCAGAGTTATCAGGCCATTGGTATCATAATGCCAGACTTGATCTAAGGCAGTACTGCAAGGTCAGGACACCAGCATGATGGTATGAGTCATTACTGAAATGATGCCTACATGACTGCTGTGGTTTTAATGTACCAATTTTAACTACTGCACACTATTTACTGATAGTGCAAAAATCCACTTGCATATTAATACTGAGCAAAACTGCTAATTTTTAAGTATGAGATGTTTAGCAGGATTAAGTAACATTGTGAAGATGTTCTTGTATCTTGCTTGAGAAGGTAACAAAGAAGTGAAACTAAGGGTGATATATGAGGACTGTCTCAGATAGTCAGTTCTAGGCGTTATAGAGAGAAATAGAAATAAGATATGCAGTCTTAACTTATTCTAGTCTATTCTATATAGGTTATTTTTTTCATACCTGTCTTGCTTCTGAACCTTTCTGAAATGTGCATTTTCGCTTTTATTCCTCAGCGGTAGAAATATTTCTCAATGTTTTGCTACATACACACTCTCACATTTGTGTAATCATTTATATATTTCTGTTAGAGAAGACGAGATTGGTTGGATTTCAAACAGGTGTGTGATGGTCCTCACTTCCTGGGGAGAGCTGTTTCTGTCTCCCTTCCTGGGAGAGCTAATTCTTCAGTCATTCTAGACTTCAAAGGAGTTAATTAGCAACTGTAACTTTCTGCCATACCCAAAGTAACTAAAGTTAAACAAGTGTCTCACTTTAATTCAACTATTGACTTGTTATTGTAATTTTTAGAAGGTATCATAAATGTTACGTTATATACCAAGCTAGTGAATATGGCCATTGGAGACAATGCATTAAGAAAGAAGTGTGTCCCTATGGTTTCTTTCACAACTTTGCTCCAGGACACTGCGCCCTTAGCTGTGGAAATGACACTTGCACTGGTTTGCTTCTGTATGCCCTCTGTTCACAGTGAGTCAACTTGATGCCTCCAGGGTAAAATAAAATATGTGAATGGCTGAAGTGATGACTTTCAATAGTAATTGTTTCTGATAGATGTCAGATATATAGATATATCACATACAAAGGGTAAAGTAATTTTTTTTTTTTTTTTTGCCTGGGAAGCCACCACAATTATTTCAGCAGGTCCCAAAAGCTCTTTTGATATATCCAGCCAGCAACTGGGATGGCAGTACTCTGTACCCCATCTTTTTGGTCCTTTCTGCTCTAAGATATGCTAAAAGTGCAAATTAGTATTGTTAGTTTTATACTGCAGTGGTACAGATGTGGTATGATGGAATGGAAAGAGCAGTCAAGTGTGTGGTATTGAAACAGATGAGACAGTTCCATTATCAAGAGGAGAAAAATTCCAGAAGGAGACAGGTGTTTTGTCTGGGTGAGCAGCTCTCCAAATGCAGTGCGGTCTAGAATGCTCTTCAAATACCGCTCAAAAATACTCTTGCTATTATTCATTTACAGCACTTGCATGATGAAGCCTAATCCATATAAAACAAAGAAAAGAATTGATATGAATAGTGCTTTGGAAATCCAGTACAGTTGGAGGACAACAAACACTATTTGGATTTGGTGCATTTTTATTTTTTTTATTTATTTTTTATTTCTACAATAGATTTATTTGTAAGAGAAAATAGCTGGAGAGTGAAATTTAATAGTGAAGAATTTTTCAAGGCCATTTAATCTGTATTAATGTGACACCATGCTGCTATCATGGCCAGTGAGACCTATCATGGCATGCTGAGTAAATGCTATTTGTACAGCTTACAACTACCTGGGGGCAGCATTAATTATAGTAGGCAGTTTAACTCTAGAAGAGATAACAATCATTTGGTGAAGTGTAGTGAAAACCACATTTCTGCTTTTCAATTCATATTGGAGAGAGAGAGAGGGGGGAAGAAAAGAGGAGAAAAAAAAAAAAAAAAAAAAAAACCTTTGTCTTCCCAGACTAGCCTACTAACTGCACGCTTTTAAAGGAAGTGACTCTTCCTCTATTCCTAAACTATTAAATAATGTACTAAACCATTTATGTGGTTCTATACACTGCATAAGAAGAATTTCTGCCTTGATTATTCTGTCCAATCAGACAGATGAAATGCATGTAGCCTTTGTAGGATATCTCTCTGCAATTCAAATTAAACTAAATCAGAATTGTTATTGCAATTATACCTCAACACTGATAAGATATATTGCTTAATATTTGAGGCTTCTGTAAGTGCAGAGGCCGAGGAAGGACATATCATTTGAAAAAGACCCAAAAGCATTTGCAGATGACAGCTGCAAATTTGGTTGATGATGTCTCTGAAGGTGTGCAGAGTTTATTATCAAGTGTGAACAGTCTTCAGTTGTCAGAGAGCTCAGCTCAAAGTCATTATAATTATTCCAAATAACTGATAATATAGATCATATTTATAATATGTATATAGATCATATAATAGATCATATATATAATATTTAGTTTTATTGTGTGTGTTAAGTGTTAGGAACCCTTAATTTCAAGTGAAGATACATTTCAGTGAAGAAAAAGGAAAAGAAAAAAAAAAAAAGAAACAGTCTTTATTTGGTAAGAGTTTCAAAAATTCAGAAATGTGCTGGAAAGCACCATAAAATATATTCTGTTTACAATCCCAGTAATCACAATAATCTCATTTAAGACAATAGAAAGTGAAAGTATTTGGAAGTTATCAGATGGTAATGCAAAGATACTGCACATGAATTCTCCTTTAAACTGTGATCACAAATATATTTTTAAATTACTAGTTTCTGAAGGGTTACAGTCTAGCCCTCCTTTTCTTTGAAGAAAAATCTCTAGCACTTCTAAGCAAAGATATTCAGTATAAATGTAGATAGACAATACTTTAGACTCTTCAAACTCTTTTCTTAATTTCTTAATTAAGAAAATTCTTTAAAAATTCTTATTTTTCTTAATACTAAAAGAACTACATTTCTTCTTAAAACCAGCTGAGTTTTTGTCATGTAATCTTGATGCAGGTGGCTACTATGTCTGTTCCAAAACAGATGGATTAATAGAACCCTGACTAGCAGGGACCTCAAGAAGATGGAGGAATAGGTATACCTAGAACACTACTGACATATGTTTTTCTAATATATGTTTAAAAATGTTTAGTAATAGAAATGAGTTCCTTTTTGTTAAGCCTTCTGTTTCCTGAAAATCCTTAGAATTTAAAAGGCGTGTCCAACATTTTAATGTAAGTTTCTGTAAACTTGATCTATATTTGGCATGTTGATCATTTTTCTCTTTAATGGAACACAGTTTTACAGCAGAGGAAAATTTCATCGTATTTTTTTCCCTCATCTGTTTTCTTCTTCAGAGACAATCATTATTGAATGTCTTACATAGATTCTTTCCAGTTTTGAGCAGATCATTCTGAAAAGGTGTGGTCAAGCTGAATAAGATGCTCCAAGAGTCACTACAGCAACGTCAAGAGTAGAAAAACTTGCCCCCAGATTTCATCGTGGCATTACTGTTAATATATCCCAGAATTATATTTGTCTGTTTTAAATAGCCTCTCATTTGTTAGCTCATTTCTTCATGACTTGTGAATTGTGTGTAATTCACAAACAAATGCTGAACAAATGCTGCAGTTCATTCTGTCTACTTAGAAATGAGTACTAATGTCATTTGCGATGTTTTGTGGTATCCCACCAGCCTTTCATCTCCCCTTCCGGAAGAGTCTCCTGTATATCCTGTGCCACATTTTCTGTCTTGCATAAACTACGGATCTCCAGTAACACTGAATATCTATACTTGGTTAATTGAAATGCGCTCTAGTTGCATTGCAACTTTATTGCTCTTGTCTGTAGATCAACATTAAAACTAGTAGATATCCATTGATGATTATGGGAGCTTTAACATCTATTTCCCATTTAGATAACTCATGAAAATATCTGGCTCTTAACTAAATCCCAAACAATGTGTCCATATTCTGATTCATTTTACAAGTGTCAAACTGTTTCTTCAATTTATGTCTATTTCATCATGTTAGAATTTATATTTATTACCATTCTGCAAGTGTGCTTTCTTTCATCATCTAAATATTTTTGAATACATTGAGTAATACCAGACTAAAAATACAGAGTTTTTGAAATACATAATGATTTGATTTCTCAGTTTAAAAGAATACCATATTTAAATACATATTTCATTTTTTTCATTCCCCCCCTCCCAATCTCAGATTTGCCATGGATTGCATCAAATCTCATCAAACCAAAACCTGAGATTCATCACATCAATGAAGTCCCTAATTTCCCTAGGGAAATTGGATTGTCATTCAATCAGATTCAATAGTGACATCATTGGGTCTTGACAAATCCATGCTGTCTGTTTCTCATCATTTGTGTACTGATAAGTTCTGTAGTGGTTTCTTCTAATTAATGTGATTAGGATGATGGTTTCTACTTTCCATTTTTTTTCTGCACTATTTCAATTATGATGGCAAAAAATATGGAGAAATCATTAATTTAAGATTATAAATACAACTTTTAAAATATTCCATTATGAAGTATAATAAAACTTGTATTTTCTTTTAAATTCTCATTTTCCTCTTCTGTTTTCACATACACTTTCAGCAAGTCTACCTTTCATCTCCAGAGCAAGTGTCTTCTTTCCTGGTAGAATGATATAATAGCTTGTTCTTTTATACTCTCTGATTTCTATGTACACGGTGTTCTCCTCTGTCATACTATTCCAGTCCAATGATTTGGCCAATGAATTTAGTGTGTCAGGCTTTTTTAATATTTTCCCCTTTATTCTTCATCATCCTAGTATTGGAATGTTTACTTGTACCATATTCAGTAAAATATTAATTCTCTCTTCTTATATATCACATGAATTTTCAATTTCACATTATTCCTTTTACATGTCAGACCTTTGTCCTATGGTCTTTTGTTATCTACCTCAATTTAAATAGTTTAAAGTCCTCATTTCTAAGCTCACAAGCTGGTATCTCTCACTTGTCAGACAGACCCTACCTCACTTGTTAGCTGTCTGTTGATAATCTCAAGCTAAAATGCTTCTGCAAGTAGTATTTGAGACATACCTTCTCCTGTGAAAGGTGACTATCTATTATCCTTAGATTAAAAGATTCCATTTCATGTTTTATCTCCTTTATCCTAATGTTCAGAGATTGTAGTTACTTCCTACATGTTCAAAAAGTATCAGCAGCAAACAGAAAGACAACCAATATCTTTCTTGTCTTGCACTTAGGGCTACAGATTTGGACTATAGACAGAAAACGTGTCCCTGCCTCAGCAGGGTGGATGGACTAGGAGATCTCTAGATGTCCCTTCCTACATCAACCATTCTGTGATTCTATATCCCTCCTGGTCCTTGAGTCACAGCATGCCTCATCTTTCTCAGCAGGGACACTCAGAAAGGAGTCTCCAGCTATAGCTATGTGTATATTTTTCCTCCTTGGGGAGGAGAGGGAACTATGTTTTGAAGCTCTTCAAATCCTGTTTTCAGATAGTGCACTTCTTGATACTAACAAACTACAAATACAGGGGTAGACTATGCAAATTTTTCATCAAAATTACTGCATATATCTATATACATATAATGAGAGTATGTATTATATGTATAATCACAGGTAGTGTCCCTGACATCTCTTGGTATACGTGTGTATATAGGAGACATATGTGTGTATGTGTATATAGGACAACAGGAAGGGCTTCTACAAATACATCAGCAGAAAGAGGAAGACTAGGGAAAATGTGGGCCCGCTACTGAATGGAGTGCCTTACTAAATGTCTTCTTTGCTTCTGTCTTTACTGCTAAAGCTAGTCCCAATGAACTACAGAGCCCAGACACAAGAGAGAAAACCATGAGAGAGGAAGACTTTCCACTGGTCAAGGAGGATTCGGTTGGAGATTATTTAGGCAAACAACACCCATAAATCTATGGGCTTGGATGGGATGCAACCAAGTGCGTTATTGCTCAGCCACTCTCCATCATCTTCGAGAGGTCATGGAGAGTGAGGGAGGTGCCGAAAGACTGGAAGAAAGCCAACGTTCACTGCCATCTTCAAAAAGGGCAAGAGGGAGCAACTGGGAAGTTACAGGCTGGTCAGGCTTTGAGATCCATCCCTGGAGCAGCTCATCCTAGAGACCATTTTTAGGCATGTGAAGGAAAAGAAGGTGGTCAGGATTAGTCAGCATGGATTTACAAAGGGGAAGTCATGTTTCACAAACCTGATGGTCTTCTACGATGGGGTGACTGGCTTGGATGGATGAGAGTAAGACTTTCAACACAGTCTTCCATAACATCCTCATAGGAAAGCTCCCAAAGTGTGGATTGAACAAGGGGACAGTGAGGTGGACTGAGAATTGGCTGGATGGTGGAGCTTAGAGGGTGGTGATAAATGGGGCTGAGTCTGGTTGGAGGGCTGTGGTGTTCCCCAGGGGTCCGTACTGGGCCCAGTGCTGTTCAATGTGTTCATCAGTGCCTCGGACAAGGGCACAGAATGCACCCTCAGCAAGTTTGCAGATGATACCAAACTGGGAAGAGTGGCTGACACTCCAGAGGGCTGTGCTGCCATTCAGAGAGACCTAGACAGGATGGAGAGTTGGGCAGAGAGGACCCTCACGAGGTTCAACAAGGACAAGTGCAGCGTCCTGCACCTGGGGAGGAACAACCGCAGGCACAAGTACAGATTAGGGGTTGGCCTGCTGGAAAGCAGCTCCGTGGAAAGGGATTTGGAAGTCCTGTCTGGCAGCAAGTTAACCATGGCCTCATGTGCCCTTATGGTCAAGAAGGTGAATGGGATGCTAGCCTGCATCAGGAGGAATGTTGCCAGCAGGTGGAGGGAGGTGATCCTGCCCCTCTGCTCAGCTCTGATGAGGCCACACCTGGAATATTGTGTGCAGTTCTGGGCTCACCAGTACAAGAAGGACATTTACCTTCTAAAAGGATCCAGCATAGAGCGACAAAGATGATTAAGGGACTGGAACATCTATCGTAAAAGGAAAGACTAAACGAGCTGGGTCTGTTTAGCCTCGAGAAGAGAAGACTGAGAAAGGATCTGGTCAATGTGTATAAATACCCAAGGAGAGAATGTAATGAAGAGGGGGTCAAGCTCTTCTCAGTGGTGGCCAGTGACAGGACAAGGGGTAATGGGTACAAGCTGAAACACAGGAAGTTCCATCTCCATGTGAGGAAGAACTTTCCTGTAAGGGTGACAGAGCCCTGGATCAGGTTGCTCGGAGAGATCGTGGAGTCTCCTTCTCTGTAGATCTTCAAATCCCACCTGGATGTGACCCTGTGCCACGTGTTCTAGGTGTCCCTGCTTGGACTAGATGATCTCTAGAGGTCCTTCCAACTTTAACCATTCTGTGATTACCATTTAACCATTCTGTTATTCTGTGGTATTGATATAAAATTAGAAAATAAAGTTTCTGCAAATCTATTTACCATTCTCAGGAATGTAAATATCTTTTTGTTTGCTGTCAGTCATGACTTTTTTTTTCCAGTATGTCCTCCATTTTCTTATTGCTCCTTCCAGTCTACAGCTGTTGGTAAGGAATAACATTGCAGTTTTCGAATGTCTTTCATGCATTTTCTGTTGTATAAATGACTTAAGCTTCATAGGGATAATTTATCACATATCACTCCTAAGTATTCTAATGTTTTATTTCATTTTTGTATAGGTGTTAAAGGTGATTATGTTCAAAAGTGATTATTTCAAATGGAAGACAAAAAATGTTTTGTGTTCTTATTGAAATGAAACATTACTTCACAGCTACATATTTGGGTTGCTTCCAGCAGCACTGAAGTTTTCCTCAATTAGTCTAGATTGAATAGTCTCTGATAACCCTACTGTGAAATTACAGAAATAGCAGGCCAGATATTCAGCTTGATTTTTGAATCTCATCCTTTCTAGTTGTAAAGAAACCCAAGCAGCATGCCATTTATCATATCCTAAATTAAACAGCTGGAGAGATGCTATAATTCTTCAGTGGACTGCATGTTGTCTTTTGCAAGGTTATTCAGAAATCCTTTGATAAACCACATG
>NW_010588564.1:370730-419527 GCF_000705375.1 Tinamus guttatus
GTTTTTCCTTTCTGATCTATCATTTATTTATTAAGTCACACGAAGCTGTTTTAACTCCTTAAAATAATTGATCACCATTACAACTGCTCCTCCTGTGTAAATTTTGTGTCTATTTGAAAGTCAAGTCCATCACAGTCCACACTTATTTTTACTTAGTTTTTGTAGAATATACGTCATGGTAAGTTTACCATTTAAACTCTCCCTGAGAAAATATTGTTCTGTAAATTTTCTTAATATATTACTGAATAAATAAAATGTTTTGTTCTCCTTCTGAACAGATGTTCAGAAACTCAGAAGCACTTTGCACATATTAGTGGCTTTAAAGATGGATAATTCTCCAGTCAAATTCAAAGTTTAACTGTAGGTTTAATTGAATGCAGTGAGCCTATGCAACAAGTAACAAGTTAGTTTTATACTGAGGAAAACAGCCATCTCCATTTCTCCTCATCATTGACCTAGAGAGACCAGTCAAGAGCAAAAGAATTAACCTGAACAATAAGTGAAAATAAGTTTTAATATTACACTCTTCTCCTTCTTTATGTTTTACGTTTCTATGTTTTTTTCTCCTTTTTCATGTTTTATGTTCTTCTTTTTTATTAATTGGTCTTGAAGAACTGTACAAAGAACACTAAAATCACTGACTTGAAGATGCAGATGAGCAATAATGCATCTAACAAACAGATGAGTAATAAGCCACATGGACATGGTGGGAATAAGCTATCTCAACCCAGTCTCAGTTTATAACAATTCAAAAAGCATAAAAAAATCCATGAGAAAAATCTATTGAGTTATATTGAATCCTAAGACATCGTCTCTCATTCAGGAAGTTCCTGAGTTGTTAACTTTCTTTTTTTTTTTTTTTTTTAAGTTGATGTATTTATTCTTATGTTATGATGAATTCTGTGTGAGTATCTCCTGTGTATGGTAAAATCAATAATTTCCCTAATAACTTCAGTGACAGAGTACAAGACATATGTCCTAATTCCGCAGACCAAATCTTGCTGAGAATATCTTTATGAAAAACACAGAATGATTTTTGGTAGAAAGAAATGTAATTTACTGCAATAAAATGTAGCTGAATTGTGGATCACAAGCTGAACACACACGGAAAAATCATGATGATGTGAAAAAGAGAAATCCCAATATCATATTAAGATCTATGAATATCACAATCTGTCAGCTCTATGAAATATTTGGCTACCTTATACTGAAGAAAATCACCACATGAGAAGACTAATTGTGTAACTGATGACAATTTTAAAGGATATAAAAGGAAAAGTTTCACAAATTCATTTAATTAAATAAAAATGACCTTTGAATCTGTAATGAAACAACAGAATATTGCAGCACTCACAGTAATTTGACTTTGGGTAAAATCATTAAGAGATATTTTGATTAAATGGTGCTTTATAATTTTACCTTTTCAAATACATAGAAAATTATCAATGTCTTGGATTCACTAGAAACAAAAAAATACCTAAACTCTAACAAGTAGACAGTGTTCATCTGGAAAGTGAAAAGGTCTATGGGATATACCGCAATACACAGCAGTGCCTTTTCACTACAGCTTAGACACACATGGAAATCTCTGATTTGCAGTGACATGTCAGGTGTGTGCATATTCTGCAAAAGTTTAGCTCTTCATATCAGTGCCAATTTTCAGTATACTGATGAGAAGTAGATCAATATTTGAAATCTATATTCCACTAAAGTCAACCAGATCTGTGTTCACTTCAAGCATGTTTGACTTGAATGGAGCTGCATTTAATTACAGTCATTTAATGAGAACCTAGAAATAATTAAATGTAGTGCTTTTTTCAGTCTTTAGTGGTTGAAGCCTTGACAAAATATAAATATTACAGATATAGTAAATAGATATTTCAAGAATGGTTTACAATGGGCAGGAGCAAAATTTTTCATATATAATGCGAAATAAACATGCATCCCATGCAACCCATAGTGTAAAATAAAAGAATATATTATGTATTAAATATAGTGTTTGTAAAACCTTTTATATAAATACATTTTTTGCCCTCAAACATTTGAGGAAAGATTCAGTAAGAATAAATGTAAACATGACCATTAAGACCATCAACATTACTGTGCTTGCAAAAAGAAATCCTTCATAAGTCAAATAGAGTTTTTTGGGGATATTAGAATATTGAAGGATAGTAACCATTACTTTACATTCTGCTTTTTTTTAATATTTTTTGAGAAATTCTTCTTTTCCCTTGTATTTATTTTAGTTATGCCATTAATGACTTTGGTTTCTGTGCCTTCTTTGATTACAGAATCAAATACTGTCAGGGCTGACTCATATAGCAGATGAACTGAGGATAAACTGTTTGCAATTCAGTTTTTGTAGGATATATTGGAAGTTCTCTTCACCTTGTCTTGCAACTAAAGATTAAATTCAAGTCAGCATGCAAATTGCAGTTTTACATAAGTGTAATACTGAAGAATATCATTTTTATGTGATAGTGATACTAATATATACATTTTTTTTCTGAGTTGGTTTTTAATTTCCTGCTTTCTAGTGCTCAGACTTTCTCAAAGGACTGCATCTGTCTCACACATTCTATATTTTTCTGGGGAAAAACTCAAACTATCCCCAAAATTAATTATTTCCTTGCATGTTTGCCTAGTTGTTAGAGGATCACTATAAACATAAGGATGTCTTTTTATACAAAAATAGTAACTGTCAGCTATCACTGTCTCTCTCAAAACTTCCTCTAGTCTGGATACCGTGCAAAGTGGAAGGTAGAAGCCTTCAGGTTCAGCATGGTGCCTTTCAGTATATTTTGAAAGAGTCTTTCTTATTGTTTGGGAGTGAAGCCTCTCATATTTTTCTCCATTTCAGATAATATCATAGAATATGCAAAAAAAAATGTCATGATAGGTACAATTAAGAGTGACAATTCATGGTTGTAACTGTAGAAATTTTGGATAACTCAATACCTTTTTTCATAGGCTTGATTTAGTCTGAATAATTTAGAAATGAGTTCTTGTATAGATACCTTACATTCAAATCCTTTTCCCATCCTACTGAAGGAAGTCTTTAGAAGTCTTCCAAAGTTTCTTTCCAATTTACATTCTGTTGCCCCTCCTTACCTTCAGTTCCGCCATTTAAACTCTCCTTTCAAGCTGAAATTCAGTTACAAATATGATAGAGATGCTACAGCCAATCAGTTCCAGAAAACCAAACCAAGATAGCATCTGAATCTTTATGGGGCAAGATTGCACAAAATCTTCTTAGAGAGTCTTTTAGTCTCCCCATGTTCTCAATAAAAGAATTGTGCTTCTGTCAAATAAATGGATTGAGGCTAGTTTTTATTATTACTATTATTTTGTTTCTTTGTTTGCTTTTAGTAAATGGATTGCAAAGACCTGGCCACATGTAATGGGTGCTATAATTAGTTTTTGGATACAAACTTAAGCCAGCTAGTTCAGTAGTAGGTATATGCTGGCCATTTACAATGCACAAATTCTTGGTAACTGAAAAACATAATTGTCTTTTTTTTTTTTTTTTCCTATTCCAGCATGACAATTTATGTTTGAAAAAGAACAAGTGTTTGATATGAAGAGTTCTCTTGTGATGTCTAAAGCCATCTAAATAAACTAATGAAGAGGCTTCTGAGCTTGCAAAGACTCTATTCTTTAAGGAACTACACATCATTTAGACAAGATTTATTGAAACTTTGCTTGGCATGACAGCTCAACATCCACTTCCAAGTAAGTTCAATTAAATTAGTATTCTATCACAGGCTATTAGTTTCATGGTGTGTAGAGAAATTTTAGGCTGATATTTGCATACATTGAAATCCACCAAGGGAACGAAGCAAATAGAAAGAGGAGTAATCAACAATAGTAATCAAATTCATTTATTGGAAGTATCTAGGAAAAATAATGCAAACTAGAATAATTGTCATAAATGATTCAGATGAAAAATGTATCAGTTAATTACTGAAGGATCTTAAGCTATTAATTTTCTAGTAAAACGGAAAGAACAGGAAACAGAAAAAGGAAGCTTTCAGAGAAAAAAGACACCTCTTACAATGGCTTTAATTCAATTTTTCGGTGAAAAAGAGTGAAGACAGAAAATACTTGACACATCATTTAAGGAGTTCAACATCATAAGCTAATAAGTTGTCTTATTAAGTGTAGATTGTAGCTGTATATATCTGAACTATTCATCATGGTCTTCATAGAAATCTGGTTGAGATAGTCAGTGGAGTCTAGAGCATAATTCATCTTATCATAAGGTAGCCATCCAAAAGGTTCATAATAATACTCCAGAAAAAGTGCCCAGGTTTATTCAATATTAAGAAACATTTTATGATGAACTAATATGTAGCCATTCATAATATTTAAGTTCTGACTTTGGTGAGATTTATCCTATCATCTGACCTGTCTTTTGAAGAGTTGTATTTTAGGGTGGGGCTTGGAGATATGGGTTTGTCCCAAACATTACTATTATTTGTTCTCTTCTTTTTGTGTTTCCATGTTCTTTGTGGAAAAGTATTTCTTATCATGGCCCTTGTGAAATTCCATGTAAAGTGATTGTGAAATGTTGCAGTTTGAAAGCCGTAGCAGTAGTGGTGGTGGTGGGGGGAAGGAGATATCAAATCAGTATCAGATTCGCAAACAGTCTGTGAACCGTAGGTCTGATCACCTTCCTAGGAGCGAATCGAGTTCCAAAACAGTGTAATCACCTATAAGCTCAACTCTGGCAGTATCGGATTCACAAACAGTCCGTCAACTGTAGGCCCGATCGCATCCCCCCAAACAAGTAGTCGAGTTCACAAACAGTATGATTTATTCAAATGCAACATTTACAAAGCAGGTTTTGGATGTCAGTACAGGAAATTCTCTACTAGAACGTGGGGTTTTTAGCTAGCTCTGATGTACAAATGTGCAATCATCACTCACCCCAGAAGATGGGAGAGGGCTCTCAGTCTCAAGAAGTCTCCTTAGGCGGCGTTCCAGTTCGAGGGGAGGAAAGGGGGATCAGCCCGTCAGTTGACGGGCTGAGTTACGATGGATTCTTTCCTCCTCCTTTTCATCCTTACTTCACATTTTATACTTTTCTTTACATGCAGGTGGAGTTTGAGTGACTAGAGTCATACTTAATATTGTTATTGATTAGTGAAAAAGTTTCTTGAGTGCATGCTCATTAAGGGGTGGTCGTACCTCAGAGGCGGGTAACTTTTGGGATGGAGGTGGTTTTGACATTATAACGAGCAAAGTTCAACCAAAGTTCATCAAAAAGTAGTGATTTGCCACCTTTGCTGGCTCAGCACCAGACATGTTATCATTGGACAGCTACTGTGCGGCTTATCAGCGGCCCAGCACAGGGAGGGCAACAGAGTTTGGCCGTAGTGTCTTCACTCCGCTCCATCCTCCGTTACTCCCCTTTGCAGCTGCGAGGAGGGCAGATTGTGCTGCCCAGGGAACCGTGGAGGAGCTGAGTCTGTGCGTACCAGCCATCCTGGAAGTGGCATCTGTGTATCGCCCAAAGCAAACAAGCAATCCCAAAACTTCGGTTGGGCCCTAGTTTTCTTCTCAGTTTCTGCTTTCAAACAATTCGGCCACAGTGATATGAAATAGATAGTATATATTTTTAGCTTTTCTTATCTATCATAGTATTTTTATTTTCTATCTTACGATTATCGCTATATGAAAAATATTGGCTATACTCTGCAAATTAGGCAAATAATTTAAATTTTGTCATAGGTACTGTGGTAAATCATCATTTTTATCCATATTTCAGTGATGCACATGAAGGTTTACATAAACTTCTTTTCAAAGTTGGCTCTAAAAATATTTTAAAATTTGTGATTGAGATAAAATATTGATTTATATATTTAAAAAATAGTAAGGCCTTTAACTACCTAATATTGACATTTAACATATTTGTAGCTTTTTAAATTGTCTTCAGTAAGCCTAGGTATTTTTTCATAACAAACAAAAAGATGATGATTCGAAAAACTTAATTATACACAAATTCAAATGCTTATAGTCCTAATTCTGTCCTGAACTATATTTTGATTTAATTAATGGAAGTTGAGTCCATCTGTTTATAGGGAGACTTTCTTTTTGTCTTGAAACAGACAAAATCATGAATTGCCTCTAAAAAGAAGAAAAAATCTTCCTAAATATACCCTAATACATACTCGAGTTAATAAGGATGCTGTTGTACATAGAGATTTACATGTGGACATAGATGCTTCATGCAAGAGATATTTATCATTTAGTTAAGTCATACTTCTTTTCAATACCTATCAATAAATTTTAAGTATGAACAGTACAAGAATAAAATTAAAAGTCATGTCCATCATGAACAAGTCTAGCTTTTAACTTCACTACTTTATCAGAATAAATAAGAGAAGATTTGTGAGAAAGACATAAAACAAAATGTCAGCTTAAACTTTGAATTTCTGCCCTTATACTCTTCAAAGCTGCTTCTATTTTGAAAGAAGAAAAAAAAAACATAAGATCTAAGCTTCTAAGATTGAATATTATAACATTACAGAAGACTGGAGTAATCCACAGACTTATTTCCCCATAAATAAGTAATGGAAATCTTAATTCAAGTTCTCCATTTTTTTTTCTTCAAAAGCTAATATTCACTTCTCTCCCTCTCTCTTTTTCACCCACTCTACCAGTGTCCATGTACCTCAGGCTCAATCCACACTAAAGAGTTTTAATGGTCTAAGAAGAGGATGTATTTATCTCATTGTGATGAATGTCATTTAACAAGAGCTTCTTGTAAAGTACACTTAAATTAATCAAAAACCTGACCATGATCCTTTAGAAACATATCTGTTGAGAATGGCTAGCCTTTCAGTTCAGAAATGTTTGGGACAAAATAGTGCCTAGCTATTCTTAAGGTCAAGAACAAACATAATCAAACTGAAAAGTAGTTACAAACCAGAATACATTATCAAGAGAGAGAATATACAATAGGAAGGGCTTATTATTGTTTTTGTTTTCTCTGAATAGGCCCTGGACCTTGCACTTAGCCCTAAGGTCTTCTTCTTGGTCAGTCAGACACAACAAATAGGCAATTTATCTTTATTTGTGTTAATAGACTCATGTGAGAGAATATTAGAATGCTTTAATGTTTTAAATAATTTGCTTTCTCCAGTTTTGAATTTTATTTGGCAGTGACCTTAGATTCTAGCAACCACATTGGCTCATAATCCTTGTTTCTTGATCTCTTTTTTTTATTATAAGAACAATTCGTTTACGAATGACATCAGTTCCTCTCTAATACTGAAGCTCTTGACTTTCTCATTGCTGGTCTACTTCATCAATATATATGCATTCTTAGAAAGAAGATCATCTGAGTATCCTGAATTGCAGCAGCAGAAAGTATGTATGTCTATGATCATTGGGTATTCTGGTATGAGACTGCACAAAGAAATTACAACACTGCTGTTAAAATTTTAGAGAAGATTTTTTTGTGTTTGTGAATTGATATAGGGCAAAATTTGTCTTGATTTTGGAGCCATTACAGAGTGGGTGCAGATTTGCAGATCACTGAACTGTGATCAGGACTATGCTCTCTGTTCATGGAGTGGCTTCACAATATATTTTAAGACAATATCTCAAAGTCAGTTTCATTTTTAAAAATGTTTGGAAACTAAAGAGTGTACATTATGAAATATTGAACATCATTATGAACAATGCACATTATGAACTATTATGAATTCGTACAGGAAGTGGAATTAAATGGTTGCTTATGCGACATATGCTTATGCTAACATATTGTCAGTGAGCAAAATGGCAGGCTAAACTAATAAATTCTCGGTACTCTTAAAATACTTCAGATATATGCAATAGCTTTGACAAGGTGTCAAAATCTTGCATTTCTGCTTGTCCTTTATGCTATGATTCTTGATAATTATTGGCTGTTTTTTTACTCATCCTTGGAAAGATTAAGCCTATTTAGGTGTTGAAAATTGAAGTTAACAATGATGGAGCTGTCATTCTTTTCTTTTTCATAGTTTGCACCATTTTTATACTAAAGATGAAGAAATTGAAGAGAGAAGTAGAAAGATAATTAATTTAAATAATCCAGCATAAAACGAATATAAGGGCTGAACTAATTTTGAGTGTGACGTGTGCTGAACTGTGTTTAAGAGAAACAACAATCAATTTTCCTATGCCTAAAATATCACTTAAGCAAGTAATTTCCTGAAGGAATTTTAGATTTTAATTCCTTTTCTTAAAAAAATAAAAATGCATCTCTTGGTGAGCTTAAAAAGAGTTAAAACACACTGTTTTAACATGCATAAAACAGTTTGAGGCAGATTATTTTTTAGCTCTTTTGTAAATTTTAATATCATTTTTTATCATGCATTTCAGAAACTGTGAGATTTAACAAACAACCTTGCTGGATTAAGTTTTCAGGACCTAAGCAGCTTAATGATACTTTTCTTCTTCTATTTTTCCTCTTGGTTTAGGCACTGAGCAAGATTGTGCATATTTCTGAGACATCAAGAAAGGATGGCAATCTATATAAAAGATTTGGGAAATAAAAGGATGGCAAACAATAAGGAGCAGTGAAAATGTCTTATCTAAAAACAAAACTACAAATCAAAATTATCTGCATGCATAAACATATGGCTGGAGCAAAACTTTCCATATATTGGTGACCTGTGATCCATTAAAGGAGCTTACTCTACAGTTAGTCACATATAATTCAGGTATTCTCAACTTACATTATAATTATGCCTCAGTCTTTAGTTATTTTGATGACTGGATCCATTAAAAAGAAAAATGAAGAGGAAACAAAGATTTTTTGTTTACATTTGCTTGTAGTGCTAGCTTGCATGTCATGAAATTGCTAGATAAGACTTATGTGAAAGAATTTTTAGATTTGTCTCTGTATTACACGGTAAACATGCCAGTGAAAATCAAACAGGAATTAGAGATCAATCTAGTTAATGTGACAGAATCTAGATCCAGAGTGAGTGAATAGCAAGGACCCAGCAAGCAGAAGAAACTGAACAATGAGAAAAAAAAGGCAAATTTTGAGTGCATCCCAAATTATTCCTACGCCTATGACCAAGATCAGGCATTGCAATCTAAACATCAGCATTGGTCTATTAAAAATATACAGATGAAAGGCAGCTGGAAAAAACATAATGTGCCAGCTTTAATAGTGGCACAGAAATTGTGGCAATGAACTAGGAAATGGCTTTAGATGATCACCAATAATTTTAATTGATGACAAAAATTCATCCAGTGGAAAAACCTAATTGGCAAACTAGTGAGTAAAAGTGATTTAATGTGTTCTATGGATCAGAAAATAGGACCTGGCATGGAGTATGCCTATTAGTGCAGCTGTTGTGAAGATGATATGCATTGGAAAATTGAGCCGAGAAAAGTCACCAGTGAGCAGAAGCTTTGGGAAAAATACTGGCATTCAGCAGTATTTTCTGCAAGAAGTTTAGGATTTTTGTTCTCCTGCAGTTACCATTAATCCCATAGCAAATCATCATAAAGGCATTGTAAGAGTCAATAAAAATATACAGTGATGATTTGATATATTAAACGAAGAGCAAAGACAAGAAGGTAAAATTCAGACTGCTTGATACTCTGTTCCCCTGTTGATTTAAGGCACTAATGACATGAAATTATTGAAAAGGAATAGTCACTGGATGATTAAACTGGATGAGTAGAAAACGAACATTATCATATTTGTATCAGAGAAATCAATGTCTAGCTAAAAAAAAAAAAACCCTTAAAAATACACAAAATATCTTGTGTTTGTGTTTGACCACTAAGACTTAGAGAGGAGAATCTAAAGCAGCACTTGGATATGCCAGAGAAGTGACCCTCCAGGGAAGTGAAGTGCCTTTAACATCAACTGAAACCAGTACCAGATTAAAGCATTTGACACTTCAAGGTGAGTACACAAGTGATAGTTGTCATCTTGCCTGCCTTCTGATGTCTAAGCTCTCCTCTTTCACTGTCATGGAAGAGTACCACGCATATAGTGGGTGACTAGGTCAAAGTTAGATGCTTAACAGTTGTTAATAAAGCTAAGTGAGATGAACCCCACCTTCTGTGTACAATTAAAGATATCCAAATATTTTCTACTGTTTGGCAGCTTTCAGGGAAGTCAATAAATTAAATGGGAACATTTGAGGAGTAAGGTATTATGTTACAGAAATGCAGTGTTACCTATTCTTTTACCCCTAGTGAGGTAAACTCTGATCATGACTATATAAAAAGGGCTACCCAAAATAGATGGCAAACCATCAACTATCATCAAAAAGCTGGATATTAATATTTTGTCTTATGAGCTAGTTATCTGCTAATAATGCTGGAGACAGCTTAAAAAGAAATTATGTGTCTTTAAGCCATGGTGATTACTCCATATTTTATCAGTACTATGAATGTGATAATGCAGTTGCGCTGCTTTGTGCAAAACTAGTCAGGCTTAGCTGGCAACCAAAACAATAAACTGAGACTGTGTATGTGTGCAGAATGTCATCACACTGTCTAACATGTCAAGTTTTAAGTTGGGCAGAGCACTTGGGTGAAAGGGAAATGGATGGCTAATGACTAGCTTGGCATTTTAGCAGAGCTTTTGAAAGCCCAGAAAAAGATTGCGCTTATAAATGCTGAAATCACTTACTGTGAAAGGATAAACATGCAAACTGAAGTCCAATATTTCCTATCCTATTGACTGTCTGCTGTAATTTTTCTCCTCACTACAATGGATGAAAAGATATAGTGAAACACGTTCTATTTTAAAAATTATCTGGCATTTGTTGTGTGCAAATAGGAGTAGGTTAGGCCTCCATCTTTTTAAATAGTTTAATGAATTTCAGTTCAACCTTCCTAACCTAATGGAGATCTTAAGTATATTTACCAACTTTAAATGCATCACGGT
Organism: Tinamus guttatus; assembly: GCF_000705375.1. The sequence continues at coordinate 381,640 of NW_010588564.1, forward strand.
GGTTCAAAATGAAATACTTTATGATATACTATTTTGATGACAAAAGCTATTTCTGCCATCTGATCTTAAACAGCATCTTATGTGAAATTTGATCCTACTGAAATCAAAAGGACAGCCTGTGGAATAAGTGGCTACTTATGGTGAATAAAGGTGGCAGAAGCTAACTCAATGTCTTTTATTTATTTATAACACCTGGTTTGAGAGGGTACAACCATTTATTACTAGGGTTTGTATTCACCTGATCTGCTATATCTGTGGTTGACTATTACACAAGCCAAGTCACTGTTTGGCTTTAAAATTCACTGTTAAAGCTGTTTTGATTTGATTTAACCTTGATTTATTTGAAAGATCATTGATTTTTCTTTACTGTGGAACTTTTGTTTTGTTTCCAAATTCTGCAGTGCTTTGAACTGGGTTTGCTGCAAAAAAAGCTCTTTTGTAAAATAAAGTTGTGGTAAGAAAAACGTTGTGTGGAGGTTACCTGGAGACATCACAACATGACATTTTTTCTTTAAAAACACTCTACGAGAAGTAAACAGCAGCAGCGAGAAGAAAAACGTCCTTTTAAAAAGCACAAGCCTGCTGCACAAGATAAGCAGAGGGGATAATGAATGTTATAAACCCTGAAAATTACTGCTTATTTTAGAGAAGTCTACATGTCAAGGAGGAAAAAAAAAGTAGATTAAAAGAACAGAGTAATTTGTGTGCACAAAACTGTAGTTCTTCCCTTCTTCCTCCAATTAAAAGAAAAAACTAGCTCAAATATTATCACTTATGTTCCTTTACAAAGCATTATGGTACTACTCTCCAGGCTGCCAAGTGTCATGTATAGTTAGCTGATGCGGGATGTTAGTATTGTTTCTTTGGAATATCCTAGATTTATTGTAATCATTAGCCCATCAGTAGGTAATTCTGAGTAAATAAATTTCATTCAGATTACCTGAATTAACTTCTGAAAGACAAGAGTAACAGTAGAAATTCAATTGGAGCAAAGATGCAGGTGTTAATGCCCAGAATAGGTCATTTAGAGGATAAAGATGTTAGTCTGATTGCCTTATGCACTCAGTCCCTAAATCTCTCTTGTGGCTGACGGAAGTTTTTAGTGATGCAACACTAGTGAGGTTCTTGTCTATTTGTCTTGGATGGGAATCCCAAACTCATTTCAAACAGCTGTCAGATACCATTGATTCTAATTTTTCAGTCCTTCATGGAAGCAACTTCCTCGGGATTCCTCTGAAGCTTGTTCAGTTAAGTGCCATGGAGTTGTACCTAACAGCTTTAAGTATTGATAAAGTCAATCAGTTTAAATATTTTGTACTTTTACTAAATAATTTCCTCTATTTTCATGGAACATCAGCAGTGCTGAACTTTGATCCTGCCAGATTTATCCACTTTCTGTACAAACACACATATATAATTTAAAGGCGCACACACACACATACACACACACACACACACATATACTGAAAAAGTCTGATTTTGTGGATATAGACAATGGACATTGGGCAACAGTGCTCTCATCTCCACAATCACTCTGTTCTGTTTGTTTGTATGTGCAAACAGAAGAGGCATTATAAAAAAATAATTATGATGATAATAATAATCTGGTAAGCCTTAAATTCCTCACATAGAAGAGCTCTTTTTTAAAAGCTTGTCCTGAAGTTCCAGTTCTTCTCGCTGCTGTCAGGGAGGTAAAGAGCTCTTCTCTTTATTCTTCGGTAGAGAAGGGGAGAACCACCTCTCTATGAATGTTCACCTCACCTTGCGTTAGGTACTGAGAGAGCTGGAAGGAGTTGAAGTGCCAGTTCTTCACCACTGACTACTCAGAGTATAAATGATTAATTTAGATTATATGTCTAATCTTTAGATAGTTCAAATTAGGTTGGATAAATTAATAGAATGGGTCAAAGAATAAGTTTTTTTTTTAAAAAAAACTCTTGTTTTATATTTCATTTAAACAGCAAAGTATTAAGAGTAAATTTTTTTATTTTTCATTGCTTGGACATTTTCCTCAAAGAGATGTCTGATATAAAATAAAGCACGCTATAGCACGCTAAGCACCTTTAGCAGAAGAGTCAGATCTTACTGAAAACTACACTTCTGACATTAAAAAAAAAGAAAAACATAAGCTGGTGAACCCAACAACAGAGCTGATCAACAAGATGTATGATAGGCAGCTGTGGGACTTAAAGGTCATCCCTAAACATGAAGCACATTTAGCCTTTTAGATACAGTGCTCCAGTCTTGTTCAGGCAACAAACTCCTCAGATTGCACTGTTATCCGTCTATGTTGAGTTACATTGCTAATTTAAATGCCTCTTGATTATCCTGTATTGTAATATCAATTGAAAGGTCAATGAATTCAGGAAATTATTTTCTTACAGCTCATATGGCAATTTTTTGCCTTTTTAAACAAACAAACAAAAAAAGAGTAGTTGATTACTTTCCGTATTACATAAGACAACAATCAGATAATGTAATAATAACATTCACAAAGAGATATGATAGATTTACTTAGGGTTTTAAAAACACAAAATTAATGAATGAGAAAAACAAGCAAGGCTCCTCTGTAAGAAACTTTGTACTGAATAAATTAATATAAAAATATAATATCAAGTTTGGTTTTAAAACTGCATAAGTTCCATAAGTTTTTTTTTTCATTTATTATTATTTTTTAAAGTATAAGAGGGTACAGTACGTGTGCAAGTATATGTGAAGAAATATTTTAAAAACAGTGTTTACAAATACTTGCTTGGATTCTAGATGGGTGTTTTCTTTAACTATGTTCAAACTACCCTTAAGTTTGATAATTTTGCAGAAAGCAAATATCTACAAGGATAAGTTTTTGCTTGCAAGGATGCTTGGAGAATTACTTTTTTAATGTAGATATTCATATATGATGAAAGGAATTCATTTATGGGGCATGTGTCTTTTTTATTTGCTGTCTGCTGTTCTCTATTGTCCTTTCTTCAGCTATCCATTCCAGGAGCAGAAACAATACTATGTGATCTAGATGACTAAGCATATACAGCAAACATTGAGCAGCTAAGAAAAGCAATCCACTGGCTGCAACTGTTTACATTTTTTGTTCATTGACCAATTATAAATAACAGATTTATAGAAATCTAAATCATAAAAAACTATCAGTAATGCCAGAATGGGCTATGTTTGTCACATATTTTATTAATTTTAAGCAGCTTATTGTTAAAAAAAAAAGCTTTCACGTTAAGCTTTTCTGATTTTGTCCTTTTGTCCTTTGGCAAGACTATGAAAAATTCTGAATTCTTAAGTATTTTTAAGTTCTTATTATGTATCAGATGAAGGTATAGTTTGAAATTAATTTTACATAGAAGGTAAGCAATCTGTAATTTACTGTTATGGTTCACTTTTAGATATTAGAATATATATGCATGTTAACAGCTCATTTCTTAAGGTAGTTCTTTGCTTAGATTTCACACATGAAATATTTGTGTCATTTAAGAATTTGGACCAGAAGAAACTAAGATTTCAAGATCATATTTAGATAAGCATTTAAGATTATGTACTTAATTTAAACATGAATAATTACTGATGATGACTTTGCTGGATGCAGTCATGAAACTAATCTTTATGTTGTTTTCTTTCTTCCCTGGGAACATAACTTTAAACGTGTGTGGTTGTTTGTGATATCCGCTAATTCATTTCAAAGAACAGGAAAAAACAAGTTTGTGATTCTGGCTTTTGACCACTGTTGTCAGTACAGCCCTACATAATGTCTTCTTCTGCTGCTGTTCCTTAGAATCTGCAATTATTGCACAGCACTTAGTTAAGTTAAAAGATATATATATATTTTTTATTCTGTGTTTTTCCTGATGTTTTCAATCTCTATGCAGCAGCTATTCATCAAAAAGTGAAGAGAAGCATAGAAACGATCAGTCGTCTCACAAGGGCCAAAAACGCCCTGAAAACATGTAATCATTAGATATAAATTACAAGCAATTATGATCCAATTGAGCCAAATCGTTTTAATGACCTGATTTGTCTTATTTGTAAGCCTCTTATTTTCTTTGAGCTGATGCAGCCACTCACCAAGATAATCAGTTGAAATCTATTCCAACCTGCAATGTTACATGCTGTCTTCAAACCTGAAAGAATCAGAGAATCACAGAATGGTTGAGGTTGGAAGGGACCTCTAGAGATCATCTGGTCTGACCGCCCTGCTCAAGAAGGGACACCTAGAGCACAGGGTACAGGCTCACATCCAGGCAGGTTTTGAAGATCTACAGAGAAGGAGATTCTACAACCTCTCTGGGCAGCCTGTTCCAGTGCTCTGTCACCCTCACAGGAAGGAAATTCTTCCTCACATGGAGATGGAACTTCCTGTGTTTCAACTCGTACCCATTACCCCTTGTCCTGTCACTGACCACCACAGAGAAGAGTTTGGTCCCATCCTCTCTACAATCACCGCTCAGATACTTGAACATGTTAATCCAATCTCCTTTCAGCCTTTTCCTCTCTATGCTAAACAGTCCCAGCTCACATCATAGTTTTTCCTATTAAGATAGATGTTCCAGTCCTTTAATCATCTTTGTCGCTCTATGCTAGACCCTTTCTAGAAGCTCAATGTCCCTCTTTTACTGGGGAGCCCACAACGGCACACAATATTCCAGGTGCGGCCTCATCAGAGCTGAGCAGAGGGGCAGGATCACCTCCCTCAACCTGCTGGCAACATTCCTCCTGATGCAGGCCAGGACCCCATTCACCTTCTTGACCATAAGGGCATATGAGGCCATGGTTAACTTGTTGCCAAACAGGACTCGCAAATCCCTTTCCACGGAGCTGCTTTCCAGCAGGCCAACCCCTAATCTGTACTTGTGCCTGCGGTTATTCCTCCCCAGGTGCAGGACGCTGCACTTGTCCTTGTTGAACCTCGTGAGGGTCCTCTCTGCCCAACTCTCCATCCTGTCTAGGTCTCTCTGAATGGCAGCACAGCCCTCTGGAGTGTCAGCCACTCCACCCAGTTTGATGTCATTTGCAAACTTGCTGAGGGTGCACTCTGTGCTCTTGTCCAAGTCATTGATGAACAAGTCGAACAGCACTGAGCCCAGTACTGACCCCTGTGGACACCACTGGCCGCAGGCCTCCAACCAGACTCAGTCCCATTTATCACTGCCCTCTGAGCTGTGCCATCTAGCCAGTTCTCAGTCCACCTCACTGTCCACTCGTCCAATCCACAGTTCCAGATCTTTCCTATGAGGATGCTATGGGACACTGAGTCGAAAGCTTTGCTGAAGTCAAGATAGACAGCATCCAGAGCTTTCCCATCATCCATCCATCCAGTCAATCGGATTATACAAAGTTAATGTAATAATCCAATAAAATTCACCTTCCAGTTCTCAAAATTCAATAGAAAAGCTACCAAGAACTTACAGGAGAAAGGGAGGAGCGCTTTAAAATATATTAATTTTAAAATATTTTGTCAGCAAATGAATTCTGAAAACAAGTATAGAATGTACCTCCCAATTGCATGAACAAGATGGCGATGAGTCATATGTATCTGTAATGGGATAAATGAGCAACACAATCCAACACAAAGATCTATTTCTAAGTATTTCTATCTCATTATCAGCTTTCTCATCTTTCAATGTTGACTGTAATTTCTCATAAAGCTGATAAAATCCTTTGAGGAGAAAAGAGGGTATTTCAAAGGGGATACATGCATTCATGCAGCCAGCATATGCATACAGGAGCTAGTACAAATCATATACTTCTAAATTAAAAAATAACACTAGAAATATCAATTCTGATTGCCATATAGTGAACATAACTTAAGCACTTATTTTATCTTGCATGTTTTATCAAAAATGAATATTGTTTTATAAGCATCCACTAAATATGCCCTTCACTTCAAAGTGTGAAATATTGGTGACATATGTTTACATGGTCAAATCATGTTTTCTAATGTTAATTCATTATGGTCAAAAATAATGGCAGGTATGCTACCTGTTCAAGACTGTACAATGTGAATTGGCAGGAAATCCTGAAACATCCCATTTTTAAAATGTTTTTCTATAATAAGAAACATTACTAATACCCCAAAATATGCTTCAAGTACTTTGAAAGAGAAGAGGAAGTATTCAAACATAGCTACGTGTTCCTGGCAGGTAAGCTGAGTATTCATTTGCGATTTTTTTTCAAGGTGAAAGGACATGTCAGGCATATGGAGAAATATTTATTGATTACTTCTGTATAGATTTGACTAATCTTGCTAAGAATTTTGAGGAATTTGGAGTCACAGTATGCAAAGTAGCCTCACTGGAACAAATGAATGCTGAAAAGAAAATTTTGGGAAGATATCGCAGTGCTTTTATTGATGCCATAAAGAGTAGTCAAAACAGGAATCTTTGTCAGCATAAAGCCTATTGAGTTCTGTAGCTGTGCAAGAGAGAAAACATGGAAGCAAAATGTTTTCCTTGATCTTCTGTAGTGTTACCAAGACATTTTGAGTGACGTTACAACTAAAATCATCCTACTCATCTTCGATATACAGCAATCAAGAGTTACAGAAAGCATTTTTTTTTCTAAGGTGCACAATATAAACTCTCCATCAGCTCTTCTTATGAAGATAAAATACAGGCAGAGATGCCTGTCTGCTTCAGAGAAGTTATGATCACTGAATATACACAAATCTGTTTGACCTGCACCGTGAGTCATCAAACTACTTAATCACCCATCTGTCAGCATTCTCTAACCCTTGTTCTCAGCACCACTCTCATCGAGTACCTCTGTTTTCTGCATGCAGACATTTTCACCCTCAAAACAATCACCTATAAAAAAAGTGTATGTTCAGAGCTCTTGGTATCCATTACATTTGGGGCAATAGAATGTGATTAAATAAAAATACTGTGAATTTGTTAAAGGATCAAAATGATACTGGATTCTCTCTAGTATATGGAACAGTCCATTTTTTCTAACATAAATTTTCCAAAAATTCAACAGCTCTGTCCTATGATATGTTGCAATATCTTGTGAATTTGTCATGATGGCATTTAATTTTATAGATAGGTCTTAATCTGACATTTGTTTTCATTACAAGCCATTCTTCTATGACCCCTGAAACTAAACACGCAGGTCTGAGTATCTAGAATCCTTCATGATTATTGTTAGAACAGTACCCTGTAGGGCTCTTATGAAAAGGTTAAGCAATAGAAGTTATACCCCCGTCTCAACTTCCACACATAACCATTTTATTGAAACTAAGTAATTCATTTTTTATCTTTTTTTTTTAACTGCTACTTTGCTTAGTCAATTTTTATTTGGTGATTAAATATTGAAATGAGCTAATGGTTTTCACTTTGATAAATTATCTCATTATGAGTATATAGCTGCATCATCTGGCACAGGCAAAAAGTGATGGTAAACAATAGAAGCAAGTATTCAGAAGGTGAAATGCTTTGTGAAATGCACTTTTTTTTTTTTTTTTTAGGAAATAATACCTATTCTGCCACAGATTCTTATTAGAGAAGCAATGCAAGAATTTAGAAGAAAAGACTTAAGCTGAAAGTAGAACAATCAGCCATGAATTGTGACATTTCTTTGGAAATTGCTTATTGTGTATTATGATCTGATTTTGTAAAAACCTAATATTTCTGTAATAAGTGAGAAAAAGCTTAAAATGTGAATGCTGATAGGCAATGAGTAATTGGGTATATGTGTGTGTGTTGTGTTGTAAATTTTGATAACACCTGAACTACATAAGAGTAGCGTGTCCTGAGTCCCTCAGCTAATAACATGAGACATGAGACAGATTCAACAACCAGGAGGCTGATCATGCATTGTGCTTCTGAATGTGCAGTATTCAAATTTAAGAAAAAGTGTTATGAGTGTGTTATAGTGTTAAGTGTTATAGAAGAAGGCCTGGATCTTGACTGGAGGAATGATTCAAGAAATGGAGGAAGAGAGCTTCGTGGAGACAAATGCTGGAGAATACCCATAAATCATGGCTGGTGGCGTCCAAGACTCATAACTATGAGCTGCAGTGTGTCACGAACCAACATGACTTTCTATCTGACCTTCCTGAACCCGCAGTGACCTCCCTGGGAGTCCAAGAAGTCAAGACCTATTGAACATAATACCATGGGGGAGTGAGTGAGTGAGTAAAGTGATGGAGTAGGGTGAACACTCCAGTCTTGCTAGCTGCTAAATCTAATATCCAGATCCTCCACAGACTGTCATCTCATCTGTCGTGCCACGACAGGTGCTTAGAGTATAATTCATTCCATCTACTTTTAGGCCTCTACAAAGTAATCTTAAACAGATGAGAATTCTGTGCCCATAATACCCTGTTTTTCCCTACTGACAAGTCAAAGCAACAAGTTCAGGTGTATCAGAATGAAAACAGGAGATATCAGTTCCACTCTTGGAGTTATCATTTCTCATTCAGACAGATGAAATTGTTGAACCTCTCAGCATGAAGATGCCTACAGGTTTGAGAGATGGGACTTCTGCCTCTTGTTTGATAATTATTAATTGTCATTCTGGGAGAAATTTTTTCCAATAGCTAATAATGTTGGAAAGAGTTTTCTGAAAACTCAGTGCCTATGAAATTAGATGTTTATTGTAATTTGAAATATGGTCATATATATAATATTTAAGTATATATCACATATACAATATAATGTATAATGTAATAGATGTATATAATATCTATCCCAGATTTCAAATTTGGTCCTTTTCTGTTAACAACTATCCTCCTCTCCATTTATTTTTTGACTAATTGTAACAGAATATTATTTTAAACATTATACTGCACTATACCATATGCATCTCCATGATCTCATTTTGAGAATTAGGAAAAATAATTGGAGTTAAGATTGGGAAATGGAGCCTAACTTTCCAATTTCACACCTTTGTTTCACCACTTCAAAGAAATTAGTCCTCTGCACTCTGAGATGAAGTCCACATGAATTCTGCAGGAATTTGGAATGTGTCTTTTGGTACGTGGTCTTGGAATAGACAACAAACATTCAGTACTTGTGAGTGGCCCTTAAATCTGTAATAATAGATCCTGTTTAAATCATAAATTCCAGGAAGATAAAAGAAAAATGTTTCTGCTGTTCATGTAATCATATTATTTTATATTTATATTGTGTTAAAATTTATAACCCAAGTTAGTTTCATTTAAAACCACAAATAGTATCCTAAGTTAGAAGTAATGATGTTAGGTTATATGAATAAGTATATATGTATTCATATACTTAAGCTGTATAGCTCAGCCCGACTTTTCTTGAGGCTAACTTGTGTCAAAAATGTTCTGGAATCAATGAACACATAGACTGTAGTGATTTGAGTCATTAATATTATTTGAATTTTAAAACACTTGTTGACAAGATTTTTTTAGCAAACTCTTTCAGAAAGTTAAAAGGTATGGGACAAGAAGAAAGGATCACTTATAGACTAATAATTTGTTAAAGATAAAATGGAAGAAGTAAGAATACATTATCATATTTCATGCTTATGATGAGAGAAAAGATAAAGACATTCTGAAGTAGCTAAAAGAGGACTTGGAAGCCGATGCAGTGGCACAAACATTCACAAAAGTAGTTCTCTCTTTTGCCAGAGACTGGAGATGTGTCATTACATGCAGTCAACTTTATTAAGAACATACCTACACCCATTCATACGCATTGTCTGTGAAGTTGTCTTCTGATTTCTAGTTGTCTCTCCCATAGTCAGGTCAGTTGCCTACACATAGATGTCTAGCGCCATTTGAAACACCCTACCTTAACTCACCTGACCTCAAGGTGCTGTTCCAGGGAGCATATGTGTACTGTAGGTTGTCTTATATCTACCATTCCTATACAGAATGCGTCTATACAGGGCTGGCAAGTATACCTTGCCTATAAACCCTGTTTTAAAAGTTCCACAATATCTCAAGTAACACTAAATGTCCATTTATGATCAAATGACCACAGAAGAATAAGCTAGATGATGGGACTTTTGTCTGACTTCCTTAGCTCACAGTTGTTAAATTATCATATTATTTATCGCTTGAAACATAGAAGATACATCTACATGATAAACATCAGCTAGGTGGAATTTAAAATTAGATTAAATTAGGCAAATTCAATTCTGATATTAGTATTCCTTTTTCAACAAGATAGAAATCCTATTATTAGACTCCTTTATTAAGTATCTATACACATTTTTCTAACCATTTTTTCTGTCTTCCTAGAGTAAACTGAAATTCTTAAGATGTCTTATATTTTAAGAATTTTATGCAATCCCCTGGATATTTTTGTAAGTAGTTCCTTTCTGGGCTATTTCCAGTGAGTGATTCCACATGTAGAGGAGACACCAGTGTTGAGTACTTCATGAAAGATAACCCTACAATGCCATGTGAGATTTCTCACTTCGAATTTTGGCATTGAGATTGCGTGCTGGAGCGTATCAGTAGGAACATTATAGGAGTTTTTGTTCATCCATTATTTTTTCAATAAAAATTATATGGCTAGTTTGTTAGATCTGCACAGGAAAAAAAAAGTTTTTAGTTTGGAAATATATATTTTTGATAACATAGCAGTTACAATCTATATAGAGTTGTATTTTGACATTTAAAACCATTGTTTTTGGCCATCTAAACCACAAGAGTATTTACTGAAAACAGATGGTAATCAGATGCGCAGTGACATATAGTAGTGATCTTAGGAAAGAAATTATATGAATATCCATCTGAGATATTAAATTCTATCCTGGATGCTTGTTTAAGAGAAATTTTAAAGAAATAATGATTACAACTTTACTGAGCATATGCAGATCTGTCATGATAGCTCATTTTATGAAATTAAAATGAACTCTAATACAAACAATATCATAATAAAGCATTCTTGAGAATGCTTTTATTCATATACTGTAATATTATTCTAATTCAAGGCTGAAGCTTAGGAACTAACTGCTGCATAAGGAACAAGTTGTCTGTAAGAGGACTAAAATTATGCTTCTTGGATCTGGTCCGAAAATGCCCTTGAAATGAATAGCAGTTGTTGTATTTATTTTGGTAGGTCTGCATTAGATTCTTAAATGGTGCAGATTTTAATTTGGCATCCTGTTTGGTTCAGATAGTGAACCACCCTCACAGTAACAAAGTGCTTTCTTATGTCCAAGTGAAATTTCAAGTGAATTTTCCTGTATTTGCCTCTATTTCCTGTCATTCTGTCACTGGACTCTACTGATAAGAATCTGCTCTCTCCTCTTTACTGCGTATAAGATCCCCCTGAGATGGCTCTTCTCCATGCTGAACAATCCCAGCTCTCTTAGCCTCTCCTATTTGAGAGATGCTCTAGTTTCTTAATAATTTTTGCAGCCGTTTTCTGAACCCACTCCACTATGTCTCTCTTGTAATGGGCAGCATAGGACTGGACACAGTGCTCCAGAGGTGACCTCACTGGTGCTGAGAAAGGAACAACTCTCATTTAGAGGGAAATTTCCCTTTACTAACTTTAGATGGAAGTTGTCTTATGCTTCTGAGTTGATTATTTTTTTCTGCCACTATCATAGAGGAAGAGCACAGAGAAAAAGTTATAACTGCTTTTATGTTCCTTAAGTTTTTCTAACATCTGATTAGAGAAAAGAATTATTTCCTGTTCCCATGCCTGGCCTCCGAGGAAGCACAGTGCAAAACATTCTTCCTACTTTCTCTTTTCCTGAATGCATATAATGAATATATCACATGCTGAGTCCTTTTCTGATTTCATATTGCTTTTCTTTGTCATTTATAAAATCTAAACCTTGTATGTTCCTGTTACCAGGATCATTGCTATTCTTTTTCCGTGTGTCTTATATAAATAGAAGCCAGATACCTCAGAGTTTGAAACCAAGAGTGGAATGCTAAACTTCAATAATATCCCAAAAATCTCTTCCTATGCCAGTTGTGAATTTTGTCGAAGATCCATCTAAGGAATATATTACATTGGTAATGTGTTGAATTGAATGTCTTTGAATAATTTGATATCAATAATCATTTTGCAGCAGCTGACGCACGATTTCTTCAGGAATATTAATAGAATTGTATTGAATAAATAAGTTGATATTCTAACAGGTCAATTGAGTTAGTATAAATAGGTACAGTAATAGCATCAGTTGCTAATATCAGAAATAAGTTAAAGCTAAACTAATGCTAAACAAATGCATTAATTTACTTAATGTTAGATTTAATGTAGTTAGTCTTCTTCACTAGCAAGTTTCATGGAGGTATACAAACCTTTATTATCTTTGGCTATTACTGTCTTACAAAAAGAACTCCCTCCCTCTCTCTCTCTATACATATATACATATGTATTAATACCCTAAATAAAAGCATTGCCATTACTATCCAATTTCAATTTCCGAATGGAATTTAAATCAAGAAAAAAAAATAAATGCTTTGTTTACAAATAAAAAGTTCATATGTCTTGAAAATTGCTGCAAATAGAAGCAATTTTAACAGCTTCTGTTGTGTGTTGCTTTCAGAGCTGGACCAGAACAGATATCCAGCATGTAAGCGCCATAAATGCTTTCTGTATTACTCCAGTTTTAGTTTGGCATGTATTAGTCTGTTTTTATATATGAGATCTCTTTGCCTCTCCTGTAACCTTTTTAGCTCCAATGCAGGTCTAAAAATATTTCTTGTTTCTTTTTTCTTTTGTCACAAAATTATGACAAAAGGGTTTTATGATGACACCTTTACAGCCTTTACCTGTCTTCTCTTCTGGAGTAGCTTTGCAGCCAGGTGATCCATGATTGTGAGGATCTCCTTTAAAGAGAAAGAGCAGTTGATACCCCGTCAATGGAGAGTAGAGTCCATAGAAGTCTGTGTAGAGAGAACATATAGACAGATGAATAATTAATTTACATTTTAAATAAAGGAGTTATGTAGTCTTTCAGGATAGAACCTAGAGCCAATCTACTGATATGTCATTTATCTTCTTTCTTGCCTTATAACTCATGAAAAATAGTTTGTTGCGGAATTGGATTGTTTGAAATAGCCATTTCTTTTTTTCCCATAATTCAAATGTGTGTGAATATTAATAGTATCATCGAGCCTGTATATGTTATGTGGCCTGAATCATTTCCATCAAGACTGTAGATTTATAAGTAATAAATACTTTGGTGTAATACAAAACCTAAGAATTCTGAAGTGGATAAAATACAAGAGAAAAAGATTACCGATCCACTCAGAATGAGCATCACATATTATAAAATTGATCAAAGACACAGCAGCAAGTATAATAACCACTTTTTAAAAAATTGAACTCTTTCGTGCAAAGATATTTTAATTAGAAAGTTTCTGGTTTTGCTTTGCAAAGTATCACTGCATAATTTGGAAATTTACAAAATAAATTAGAAGTGTGATTAGGAAGCAAAATAGTGTGAAAATTCATAAAAATAACTTCAAAGAAAATGATCAGTTTTGGGAAATATGAAGAAAGAAAGTCAAAGAAAATACGAAGGAAGGAAGTCAAAAGTTAGTGAATATGTAATATGTAGAGCAGAAGAGGAAAAAAAAGAAGAAATCAAGAGGGGAATGTGTCTCACTCAACTCTAGAAATCTGTGGTATAGTATCTGCTTCTGAGTTAGCCATCTAAACTACTTTTATAGAAAATAGCATGATACAGGTATTTCCAGAATGTCATTCATCTCACCTAAGGCACATGTTTAATAGGTCAAAAAGAACTATGTCTTGTTTGTTTGTTTCTCTTAACTATAATGTGAAGTTTACACTAGTTAGCTGTAGGTGTCTACATTATAAATGTTCAAATTAGATGCAAAGAATCTTGGCCTTTGCTTTTTTTAAAAAAAAATCCTGGCAAATTTAAGAACTTTCATTTTCAAATCTCTTATTTGGGCTGATATCGTCTAGTGCTCAACAGTGAGGACTATGGTTAATAGCTCTGTTCTTCCAATGCAATACAGCTTTCTCACTCAAAGGAGGTAAGACTTTCTTTATTTCTTTAGCATAAGTATATTTGAAGAAGTATGAAAATGAAACTGAACATAATTCTCTCCTTGGTGATAAACAGAAAGGATGAACATCTTTTGATGACATCTTTTGGACATCCTGGAAAATACTCAAACCTAAATGAATACTGTGATACAAACAGCGCATTGGTTTAACAACCTGCTACTCAGTGGTAGCTCTGAATTAGACATGTAGGGCTACTGTGAGCTCCAGTGCTTATTTATTTGATGAGAGAAAAGGAATATTATTAATGACATACCAAAAAAAAAAATCCCTTTTCTTAAAACAAAACAAAACAAAATATTTTTTATTACTCTGACATCTGTTGCCTTTGATTATACTCAGACTATGTGAAGGTTTATTTTCAATGAACTGTAGTGGTAAAGGATACATATTATCTCTGATGTTGTACATTAAACATATAGAAATATGATATTCAAGTAACTTTTCAATAAAATTATTGGAAATGGACTGGTATATCTAGAAAGCTCTATTAGTGTTTACCCGAGTGAGACAACTATATTTTTTCTATTCACTCCGTAAAAAACAATTGTAAATGCTTATAATCTATGTTGACCTCAGGTTAACTTTCATCTCTCCTGGCTGATTGAGTAGGTAACCAAAATAAAGCAGCAAGTATCTGTGAAACACAATTCAGGTTTGCATAGCCTTATTCTGTGTCTGCTGCTGCATAGAGCAAGTCAATTCTCAAGAAGGTGATGACAAAGGTATGTAAAGTCCTTGCAGTTAGAAACTGATTTGGGTTTCTATATATATAGGGATAGGATTCAACTGCACAAAAAAATGATTCTCAGTGTCACTTAAGAAGCCTAAGGGAAACCAAAGCTACCTGGCGAGATGCTCTGCTGCAGTTCTAATTGCAGCTATGCCCAGGAGAGTTAGCATAGTTCATCTGAAATGGTGCTATACATCTTTATTTGGACAGGTCAGTCTTCCCTGTGAAGAGTTTCACTAGGGGAAGGAGAGTTTATAATCTTACCTAGAGGTGTTTATAACCTGATACTGGACCCTTCTTGAGTTCTGTGATTCAGCTGTCCATCCCATAGGCATCTAGTGTCATTTGAGAGGATCAGGATCAAGGATGTCTGAGATATCTGCATAGAACTACCAGTCATGGTAAAGTACTGAGAGACAGGTAATTTGTTAGAGTGGTGTCTGGAGGCCAGGCATCATGTCCAAGGAAATCTCAAGAGGAATAAGCCACTAAGTTGTGAAAACAACTGAATTAAGCCTGTGATCTCTACTATGAGACTAATCTTCAATATTTCTATTTTTTTATTATTTTCTAGGAATATGTGTTACTTAACTGAAGTAACTAAAAACTGTGTAGCAAACACATATTGGGCCAATGGAATACAACTACAAGAGAATATTAATGCAGAATATTAATGGAAATCTCTGTTGCACTGGGAGAAGGAGAAAGATTGTGACAGATGGATTTCACTTTAGATCACTTTTATGAATGGGTCTCATATTAAATGGGCTCATAAGAAGTCTCATAAATGAGCATACATACTCATATGAGCATACATACATGCTTAACATTTGTACATGTTCTTATACCAAGGACAAATATGGTCAAAGAATGCTTCCATAGATGACATTTAGGATTTTGCCATTGATTTCAGATTAATAGCAACCAAAAATGTCTCAAGAAACATTTTTTAATGTGTTGCTCTAGTATATCTCTCTTTAGTGTCTGTCGAGAATATCCTCAAGAGATGAACAATTCTGAATACTAAATAAGTGACTAATATTAAAAGTGTCACTATACTGATCTTATGCACCACTGCTTCTGATGATCTTTGGTTTCTGCATAAATATGAATGTGTTCTTGCATTTGAATGGGCCCACATGATTTAGAAAAATAGGAAAAGGATGTTCCTGCTACTTTGAACACAGTGTCTATCTTTAATCTGGTGCATGACTCATATGGTTTTATGTTTCAATACCTTACACATCTTTTGCAATGAAAAGTATCATTAATATTATTTTTTTACTATAGTTTTACTTTAGTGCAACATATAGTAGACCTATTTCAAGAAGAAGACCTTAAATCATGATTTCCTCAAAGATTTTATGTTCTCCATTTTATGTTCTCCATTTATGTTCTCCATGTTCTCCTTGCATCTAATGCAAGGTGAAGAGTGAGAAATAGTGAAGGAACAGAATAGAGAATTTGGGGAGAATTTGAGAAATTTTGATAATGAAAGATGTATCAATCATAAACATTTTGTGTGTCATAGGTGAGTTAATACATTTTCATATCCTCTTCTGACTGTAACTGCATACTCATTTAACGGCTGTGCAGGTGAGGCATAGATTGAAGTTTGAGAGCAGGACAGATTAAGAAAGACAAGTCAGTTGTTATCAGAGGTAACCTGTGTAGTGGCTGAGCATTAAAAGTTTGAGATGGGCCAGCTGGAGGACAGCTTGCAAGACAGTTATAGAAGTGAGATTAAAGAAGAGGAGGTTGGCTGGGCTCAGTTCAGTCTCCCACAGAGTCCACTGCTATTTTGGACTCTGCAGAGGCTGGGAGCCTGGCTGCCAGCAGCTGCTGCAGATGGACATGGACCTTTTGTACGTCCTGTGTCACATCTACCAGGCCCATGTGGATTTCCATATGCCCTTGGGTGTCTCAAATGACAGTTGGTTATCGTGTCTAGGCAACTGAGTCTTATTTGCTTTGACAGAGAAAAAGACAAGGTGAGATTTTAAAATACATTAAAATGGATACATTTCAGACATCTACATCTATGCTATCTACCTTAACTTGTGTTTATAAATGGTAAGATAGGAAGTGCTTCTAGATGTGAAGTAGCTTTTTACTAGGTCTCTGGAATAGTTCCATCATTTCTCTCCATTGAATATAAAGAGATGATAGGCTGGAAGGTAGATATCAGCACTGATGAAGTCAGGTAGGAGTCATCAGGTTCAGGTTGGAGTATCAGGATTTGTGAGGTATATAGGGCTGTAAGCAAGAGATTGGCCTGACATTTCGGGGGGTCTAAAAAGAGGCAGCTGGCAAGATCAAAAATTTTGATGGTAGAGTTGAAAAGTATAGATTTTTAAGTGAGAGAATTTTGATAGGAAGCCAGAGAAAGGTGTCTCAGTCTCAGTGAATCAAGACCTTTTGCTATTCATAAAGAAAGCTTTATTCTTGGACTGAGGAAAGTGGCTGAGTTCTCATCCTGGCTGTGCCACTCCATTGACAGCTAGCAAAATATCTATTTTTAGGTATTGAGGTCTCAGTTTCTGAGATCAGAGCAGGAAATGATAATGTTTTAAATAAATTTAAATATTTTATCAAAAAATACTATAGAATAACTTCTAACTGCTTTTTACAGAATATTTTTCAGTTAAATACAGAGAGACCAGTCTCAATAGTACATATAAAATTACAGAAAATACCTATTTGAATTACTAAAATGAGTTACCAAAAAGAAAAAAAAAGAAAAAGAAAAAAAAAAAAAGTTTTAACAACGGAGTAAGCCTGATTTAAAATGGTTTAAAATCCAGTTTGAGAAAATAATCACACTCACACAGACTGCTGTTTTGGCTTTTTTTCTCCAGTAGGTGTAAAATTGAAATCCTCACATTACTATGGAAGAACTATTTTAGGTAATTAGGGCAAAGCCCATGTAAGATGTGTTAGGCATAAAATATCTAAGATAAAGAATTAAAGTGTGATCAAAATAGGATGTTATAAACTTCTGAAGGCACAAGATGATTTTAAGTGGCGAACTGCATTAGCCCTGAGCAGTTTTTATTACAATTTATGTGATTTATTGTAGCACTAATATGTAAGCATTTGTAACTTCCAATTCATCACTTCTTCACTTCTCTGTTCCTCTTCTGTCATTGTAAACACTGTCAGCAGTAATTAGTGCACTAACTGGGAAGGCAGTTTTGCCTCTTGCTTTGCTCTGTAAGCCCAGGCAGAATCTAAACTTCACTGCAAGTTATTGATAAGATTTTGAATTCATATATTCATTGTAAATGTTAGAGGATTCCAATGCTGAAGATGTCTTTCTGTAACTTGGGGAAGGATTCAGCTCCCAGATGGCAACTTGCAGATGTTGATTGTAGATAATGAAATTCAGTTGTCTCAGTGCACTATTCTACGTCTGATCTAGTTTATGTTACCATTACAATCAATGAAAACTGTATTTAATGAATATGAATTCCGATTCATATTCAGTGAAGACAGCTAGTGAATGAAGTTTAAAGAGCAATTCAGTTTGGCATAAAATGGACAACTATGTTTTCTCATTTGAAATTTTCTGTACTCCACCAACTAAATATCACCTAAGCATTATATTAACATTGGTACCTATATATATAGCTATATGAGATCTTCCTCTGCCTGTCCTCAGAAGTACCTACTTTATCTCTCCATGTAGAAAAGGATTAGATATTTTTTTTCCTCCGGGAGAAATGAATTTAAATTTTATGTAAAAGATGCAGACCTAAATTAGGCAATTTAGTTGCACCTGGAAACTTACCACGGCATCGCTGTTGGATAGTTGTCCATAGTGAATGGATAAAAAGTTCTACTGTCATAGTAAAAACAAGCATGCGCGTATTACAGAAAATTACATTTTAACAGATCTAAGTGTCAGTTATCATGTAGTTAAGGTGTTAGAAGAGGAAAACCTATTTTCCAAGAAGACTGTGAAAGGTTTGCCATGATCCAACATTGCTGATTCATTGCTCTTGTGATCCTGGATTCCATTTAGACTGCAAGCAGACAGCATACTTTGCCTCTTGAGCAAGTCAAGAGCACCAGTACTCCTTTTCAAAGTTCAAGAAGAATACTGGTGCTATCAGTAGCTTAAATAAATTGCTGGATTTTTTTTTTTTGAGTAACACAACAGCAAAGTGGCCCCATTTTCAATTAGAATACATCTAGAGAATTGATCAGTCATAAGGATATATGAATCAACAGATACAATTTAGGAAGAACCAGAAAATAAACAGATTTACAAGAGTTTAATAGCAGTGTAAAAGTCAGTAGACAGAGGACAAAAGTTTCCTAGCAATAGGAAAGCAGATTTTCAGGCCATGCTTTTAGTACAAGGAATTGTTCATATGTTCACTGTCTGGGTGTGCATAAGCCCAGGCCAACAGAGCATCGGAAATGCAATCCACAAGAGTGTGGGGAAAGCACAGGTATGATGCTACACCTCAGGCAGGCAGTTTCCAAAGAGCTCATCACTTGAGCTGAGGCGCTGCAAAAGCCTCGTGCTGACTTAATCTGTTGACTTGATAGGACTATAGACTCAGAAGTTACAAGTTAACCTAACTGCTACAGCTCGGCCAGGCTATTGTCAGGGTCATGTTGCCACGTTCTCCCTCCCCACCAGCCCTGATACCTTCTATTAATCAGATCACAGCCTGCTCTGAGCTGTGAAGGAAGAGATGCAAAAGGACATGCTGCAAGCTTGGAATCCCAATTGGCAGGGTGCAGGTGCTTTGCTTGTGTGCAGCTGTTACTGCAGCTATGACAGCACAAGTCAGACGATGGTGCTTGATCTGACAGGGGCCATGGAAGACTCAAAACATGTCTAAAAATATTGCTGCTAGAAAGCAGTAGCAAGCAACAGAGGCGATTTTTTTTTTTTTTTTTTTTGCCTTGGAAGAGGGGAAGCAATTGTTTTTGTAGTGCTGGGTCCTGCCCTTTGGTCACAACAACCCCTTGCAGCACCACAGGCTTGGGGCAGAGTGGGTGGAGAGCTATGTGACAGGAAAGGATCTGGGGATGTTGGTCGACAGCCGGCAGTGTGCTCAGGTACCCAGATGGTCAAGAAGGCCAACGACATCCTGTCTTGTATCAGGATTAGTGTAGCCAGCAGGACTAGGGTAGTGATCACCTCCCTGTACTGGGCACTGGTGAGGATGCACCTCCAATGCTGTGTTCAGTTTTGGAGCCCGCACTACAAGAAAGACATGATGGCGCTGGAGTGTACCCAAAGAAGGGCAATGAAGCTGGTGAAGGGGCTGACGCACGGACCTAATGAGGAGCAGCTGAGGGAGTTGGGATTATTTAGTCTGGAGTTATTTAGTCTGGAGAAAAGGAAGCTCGAGGGAGACCTTATTACTCTCTACCACTACATGAAAGGAGGTTGCAGTGAGGCGGGGATTGCTCTCTCCTCTGAATAACTACAGATCGGACAAGAGGAAATAGCTCCAAGTTGCGCCAGGGAGGTTCAAGTTAGACATTAGAAAGAATTTCTATATGGAAAGACTGATGAAGCATTGGGACAGTCTGCCCAGGGAAGTGGTGGAGTCACCATCTCTGGCAGTGTTCAAGAAATGTGTACATGAGGCACATAGGGGCATGGTTTAATAAGCATGGTGTGCAAGGGTTTATGGTTGGACTCAATGATCCTGAAGGTCTTTCTTTTCCATCCATAAAGATTCTATGATTCTATGTCTCTGAGTATATGATCTTTATCACTTGGAAAAAATCAAAGTGAGATAAGTTTGAGTTAGCTTATGTAAGTATTCTCAAAAAGTAATATTAAATAGATATTCATCAATTTCCATAAAAATTCCCATAGTTTTTATATTTTGATGTCAAAAAAATTCTTGTTAGAGCTATTGGAGGAATCATCTGCTTTCAAAGCACATTTCCAAACTGCATTGGTATACAACATACTGCAAATTTCTGATTTCAATTTTTATTTTGTTGCTAATTTAAATACTAGTGACTACTGACTACTTCACTGACTGTCCAGTCATATTCAAGGGTGAAAATGCTTACTGTCGGAATAGATTTTAGGTGCTGACAATCACATTCACAGATAGTTAATATGCAGAACACTTTATAAATCATCAACAAAATTATGTGTAATATACACACAATAATAAATAGAATTCATATAATCAGTAGAATATTCATTCTAGCTCATTATCAGATTAAACTTTTTTGATAATCTGTCTCTAGTTTATGAATTATTTGGTCTTTAATTTACTAACTATTGAGGTAGAGAAAAATCAATTGTTAGGAGTAGTAATTGAATAGCGTAGAAATGATTTATAAACACTAATAATTTCAAGCTTTCAAGAAATATTCCATTGACGGGTAGAAAATTTAAAATTTAAACAGAAACATATAATTGCAAAATGGGCATTTACCCTGTAGAAGCTAAGCTGCTGTCAGATAAAGAATTCAGATTTCAGTCTTCCATGTTAATTTTTCCTTTCAGTGGAATTTTTAACAGATCTCTCTGTGACTAATTTTATTTACTATATATATGCCGATTGTTCTATGGAAATGGTCATACAGAATGAAAGAAATCCGCCCTTTCAGGAATGCATGGAAGTTTCTTCTATCTCAAATACCATTCTCAAAGCACTGTAAAAGTTCACACTTCTGTAAATGCTAAAGCATAGCACTAACGTCTCTTCTGTTTGCAACAGTATTAAAAGAATAGTAATAATAATATATGCATATAGACACACACACAGAGTGTAACATCCCCTCAATTTGAACTGTGGCTGACTGAATAGCAAATGAACTTTGTGTAATGAGGATAATTATATCACTGAGGCCAAGAGCTTGGCAAGATTCAGAAAGTAATTTGTCATTAACAGGAACATCCACAGGATTAAAAATAAAACCAAGCAGTTTAGAAGGGATGTAAACTTATATGCCTCAGGACTCTCTGAAGTAAGTTAGGAAGAAATACCCCTAGGAGCAAAGAGTTGAAGAATTCTCCACTTCATTTCTCATGCATTTGCACTAGGAAGTAATGGACATGTTGGAGAATAAATACTATACGGATGCTAAGTGGAAATTGATATCTTCTGCTGTGCTAATTTTCTATACTCCTGCTTTTAGACTCAGTCCCATCTAAGTGTAAATGCATGTGGAAGACTTACCAATATGCTAATGGTCTAGAGCTTCTGTACTCTCTTATACTCAAATACAGCAAAAATTGAACAAAATATGAATGACATATTCTATGTAAGTACTTGAATGTTTTAGATGTTAAAGAAGAGCAGCATCCTTTTTGAGAGATGCTACAATGGGAATAATAAGAACAGAGTTTAAAGGACTATCAAATTCGTGCAAATATAAATGGAGCATCACAGAAAAAATTGGAAACAAAAAGGAAAACAAACACACAGATCTAGACATTTAAAATATCTCTTTAAAGATCCTTTTGCAATTTAAACTGACAACTGGAGTAGTAACTTAATATAACAAGAAGGTGACTTGTGGAGTTTGATGTTAATGCATTCTTGTCCTCCAGCATGAGTCACACACTCAATTGCTGATTTAGTTACAACAACTAGAGAGGGATTAAACATCAACATTTAGTTACAACAACAAGAGAGGGATTAAACACAGGGACCACAGTGATCACTGATTTTCCACACCTTTTTCTTAATAAAAACCTGTGGGCCTGCAGGAGCTAACTGTTCATGCACCAGCAACTGTTGTCAAGGAATACCATAGCATTGGTCTTTAAATTCTTCTTCTTCTTTTTTTTTTTTTTTTAAATTCTGTGAACAGAGACATCAGGACAAACTCATTCTTAATACATAAGTTAAAAAAAAAAAGTAACAGTAGTGATTAAGCATTTCCAAGGTTGCTGGAGAAGGATAAAAAAAAAAAAAAGAAAAAAAAACTAAAAACCTTCCGAACTCTTCTGAAAAGACTGAAATATGAACAATTAGACATTGTCTAAAGCAAAGAGAAATGGTGCATGGGGTTATTCCTCCCCAGGTGCAAGACTACACACTTTTGCTGGACTTCATAAGATTCTTTTATCCATTTCTGAAGTCTGTCAAGGTTCTCTTGAATGGCAGCACCCATATTCCAGATTTCCTGGATCCCTCTTCTTTTTATTCCCTGGGATTCTTCCAAACAGATTCCTGAGAAGGCCAAAGCTCTCCTGAGGTCTTGTAATTCTTTTTACTTTCTACTTCCTCATGGGATTCTGAACTCTACCTTCTCATGCTCACTGCAGTCAAGGCTGCCCTTGAGCTTCACATGCCCAACCAATTTTTCCCCAGTTTGTATGTGTTGGGTCCAGTAAACTTCTCCTCTTCTGCTGCTCAGTCACCTATATCAGGAAGATGTTTTCTCTGGAAAGTATCGGTGCTTTCCAGAAACCTCCTGGAGAACTGGTATCCTGCTGTGTGATCCTTATAGGTATTTCTTCAAGTCTCTGAGCACACAGTTCTGTGTCAGGAGTCCTCTGACTTTCTTTCATGTCTTCTTTTTATTAATCTTTGTAAAGGTTTGCATTCTACTGAAAATCAATGCCATGGATTGTGTCATATCTACCGTAGGAATTTCTGGTCTCATAGTCATCTTGTCCTCTTATGAAGCGCTGCTGACTTCTTTATCAACTTGTATACCTTCCTTGCTTACAAAGTTGCTTGGATGATATACTTCTAATTCTAATTTTTTTTTCCAACTTTTGCACTGTAAGCCTGGCTTTCAAATAGGTGTTGAGAAAGGTTTGTTAAATGAAAGACTGAAGAGAATACATTTTATTTTCCTTGGAAAATTAATCACAAATACTTTGAAATGTGTCATCCTTCTCACTTTTTCCATTGAATAATATTTTCAGAGATAAATAACATATTGCATCCTAACTTTTTTTTTTTTTTGATCACCAGGGAAAGCTATATCTTTAAAGAACTGTGGATTTTCTTAAGGGCAACTTTCTTAAAAAGTCATGCAATGAAAAATAAAATGAACATATTTTTAAGGAATAAACTCATAAAACAGATTAATGAATGTCCTATTTTTTTCATTAACATCAGATTATATCTTTCACTGTCAAAGAATTTATGAGTTGTTTTGCTGAAAATTGAGGCACTTATAATTACCATAGTCCAAATTGCCTATTTTACTTAAAGGTTTTTATTTAAAATGTCACATCTATAATTTAAAAGAAATTATTATTATTATTTAAACTGCAGACATGACATTTTAAATGAAAAACTTCAGTGATGTACTAATGTTCATGTGTCAAAAATTCACAAAACTACTAAACTACTAAATTGTTTGTCTTAACTTTGGTTATAGTTAACAAATTTTAACTCTGCCTCTAGCAAAATTGTAAAAATGTCTTCAATTTTGTGTCATTCTTAGAAAAACATAATAGAAAATTTCATACTCTGCTAATACAGCATGCATACCCTTCTAACAAGCTGAACTGTGATACTGTAAATTCATGTTTCTTAACAGAGGGAATCTGTGAAATGCCTACCCAACATTAAAGAAATATTATTATTAAAGAAACATTAAGGAAATTGGCTGGAAACTCCCATTTGTCAATGACTTCCAGAAATTCCAGGACCTTGGAAGTCAAACAGAGAAGCTAAAATGTGTTTTCTTTCTTGCCCTCATTTGAACATTAGATGACTTGTTTCCTCCTTTCTGGCTTCAGTTGGCAGCATGCCTAATACACCTCAATAAGGTTGGATATTTCATGGCAGGCAGTTGTAGTTACCAATAGAGAAAATGGCAAGGGTAATAGAGAAAATGACAATATCTTCTCTGTCACAGTTTCACAGTGTTATACTATCAGCTGTCCTAAAGACTAAACTGGGATAGGATCCTCCCCTCAGATCTTCCAGTTATGCAGTCCCAAATTTTGTAGGACCATGATGGAGATATTCAAGCCATAACCCGGTTCCTCAACATATTTATTTCCTTCTACTTGGACAGCATAAATGTGGGTTTTATATACATTTAATATTATATACTGATGAGCAGGTTTACAGTCTAGCTGTTAGACAGCAGAGTGAAAGATGGTAGAAACATAACAATTCTTGTAAAAGTTGAATAATTTATTTCCATAACATGTTATTTTGTACTATTGAAAAAATAGTACAACATTATTATATATTTCAGAAAAAGGTAGTTAATAAATTCTATCCTGTGTAATCATTTTCATTTGTTCTTGCATAATTCATCAGAAACATGGGCCTAGAACCCTTTTTTGTACCCTGTACTTCTATACTGCTCAGAGATATGTGCAAATTTGAAAGGAGGGTAAAAGGACTTTTCTTATGCCAGGAAATTGCTGTTAGGACTTAAAATATGCTTTAAAAATGTCATTTTCAGAACATGACTGGAAGTGAGATTGCACTGCCAGATATCAGTAAGCATAGAAGCATATTATGTAACATTTATAACTCTCTCTTGTGCAATGGCTTTCTATGCTGATTAACTGAAAAATTCTATCATTGTCATTTTGTGGCCCAGAGTGCAATGTGATGTTATTTAATAAGATGTATAACCTTCCTGACTGCCTGTTGTTGTTGGCTCTATTAAATGGAGTATAAATACATCATCATGATGGCAGCAATAGTTCTTGTTGATCTAGTTACAGTTTCAAAAATACTTAATTGCAAGACATGTTGACGTTATTAAAAAAATCAAACTAGAGAGAAAAAAAATATTCAACATTAGTTTCATAACCTCTCTCTTCACAACTTTACAGTACATTTACTGAGTCAGGAAAAGGACAGATATCTTTCAAATCTCCCTGAGAATTAAAATAAGAGAAGCTAGTCACCAACTATAGCATTCTCCAACTAAATTTCAGGGAAAAAGTCCTCATGTTATGTCTTCTACTCACTGCTCTATTGCTCATTTGTAAAAACAAATATTTGCCATGAAGACATAACTGCCAGTTTAAACCAAGACAAATGAGATAATGAGGCCAGTGGCAGCCTTCAGTTGAAAAATCTAGCAAAATGCCCAACTCCAAGTAGAAAGATTTCCTTTCCTGTCAGAAGGTCTATATGCTAATGCTAACTATTTTGCCAACTTTGGCCCTACATTGTTTGACAATAAGAGTGCATCCCAATTTGTTACAGATGTGACATTAATTTAGATGTAAGCTATAGCTGGAGTAGGTAATTTATGCAATCCTCTAACCCAAGATGCAGTCTTGCAAAAAAATGTAAAACTTTGCCTTGTAAAAAAAAAAAAGTGAAGGACATGTTATTAAATTAAAAATTGTGAAAAGAAAATGGCAAAGGCTACAACAAATAACCAAAGAAATCAAGCCAATACAGTCCCCAGATCCCCAGTCCCCTTTGCTTTAATGACCTTACATTTGAATTAAGTGATAAAACAAAGTATTTACTCCAATTTTGCATTCTAGAGCAAAAAAAATAGTTTAGCCCTGAAACTTATTTGAAGGGTGGTACACTGAGAAAAGATTTCAGTATATTTTCAAACAGTTACATAATCTTTGAGAGGTCATGGAAAGTGGGAGGAAGGTACCGGAGGACTGGAAGAAAGCCAACATCACTCCAGTCTTCAAAAAAGGCAAGAGGGAAGAGCTGGGAAACTACAGGCGGGTCAGCCTCACCTCCATCCCTGGAAAGGTGATGGCACAGCTCATCCTAGAGACCATCTCTAGGCATGTCAAGGAAAAGAACGTGATCAGGAGTTGTCAGCATGGATTCACCAAGGGAAAGTCGTGTCTGACAAACCTGATAGCCTTCTACGATGCTGTGACTGGCAGGATGGACAATGGGAGAGCTGGGCATGCTGTCTACCTCAACTTCAGCAAGGCTTTCGACACAATCTCCCACAACATCCTCATAGGAAAGCTCTGTGGACTGGATGAGTGGACTGTGAAGTGGATTGAGGACTGGCTGGATGGCAGAGCCTAGAGGGTGGTGATAAATGGGCCTGAGTCTAGTTGGAGGCCTGTGGCCAGTGGTGTCCCACAGGAGTCAGCACCGGGCCCAGTGCTGTTCAACTTGTTCATCAGTGCCTTGGACAATGGCACAGAGTGAATCCTCAGCAAGTTTGCAGATGATACCGAACTGGAAGGAGTGGCTGACACTCCAGAGAGCTGTGCTGCCGTCCAGAGAGACCTAGACAGGATGGAGAGTTGGGCAGAGAGGAACCTCATGAGGTTCAACAAGGTCAAGGGCAGGATCCTGCACCTGGGGAGGAATAACCCCAGGGACAGATTAGGGGTTGACCTGCTGGAAAGCAGCTCCGCAGAGAGGGATTTGGGAGTCCTGGTGGACAACAAGTTAACTATGAGTCAGCAATGTGCCCTTGTGGCCAAGAATGCCAATGGGATCCTGGCCTGCATCAGGAGGAGTGTTGCCAGCAGCTGGAGGAAGGTGATCCTGCCCCTCTCCTGCCTCTCATAAGTGAGCATGATTGGGTTCCTAGTTAGAAATAATGCTTTGTTTTCATAAAGATATTAGTGAGCAAAATGACATTTACATATTTTTTTCCATTTGTAACCTTTTAATTTGCATGGGAAATATATTTCTTAAATACCTGACATACTACGCAACAAAAAAATCACTAGTTTAATCACTAGTTTATACTTTTTTACCCTTATATTATGTAAGAAGAACCTGTGATTTTAAAGCAATATTGTCAACAGTTTTTTCATGCAGAACATGGCTGAAGTCTTAAGTTATGCTGCAGATAGGTTGAGCTGCATGTTGCCCTTGATCAGAAAGCCGCTGCTGCTGATGTAAATGGCGGTTTCATGTGTAGATCAAGGACAGTAAAGGGAGTTGCACTAAGATGTCTCATAGGAAAAAATATTGTTTATGTACCTTAGAGCTATTATAACATCATTTTTCTCCTATTCATAATGCAACTGTTACAGCACCATTCTAATGTGGGTGAGTAGAAATCATCATATTTATAGCTAATGTACTTGAAACATACATATATGGGCCTACATTGATT
This sequence comes from Tinamus guttatus, assembly GCF_000705375.1. Next base: position 409,348 of record NW_010588564.1, read on the forward strand.
TATTAAATGATCTACGAATAAAATGTAGGGTTTCTTTGATGAAAAAACAAACAAACATGGCAGCCAATTGGTAATTGTATATATGACCGTTACATACATGATCAGTTACTTAAAAGAGAACTCTAATTTTTAGAGTTGTTTTCTCTTTTCATTTTTCTTAAAGAAGTACCCTGTTCTAATACATTTTATAGAATAGGTAAGCAAAATGGTGACTAGGGTATTGATTCAGATCGCAGTGAGAAAAATTAAAGATGTATCCTAAATTTAACGCAGTACCATTCATTAATGCATTCAGAATTCCAAACTATTTGCTATAACATCTTAACTTTTGTTTTTTTTTAATGATTGCTTAATGATTTTAATGATGATTGTAGAGTTAGAACCAGCATTTCTTAAGAAGACACTGTTCCGGATGGGCTCGGGATTTGGCAATAACACACAGAATGAGGTGACCACATCAAGCATTTATTCAAGTGAAAACACATAAAAGAAGACAAGTATGGATAACTACTCACGAGGTGATACCTGCCAATCTGGACCCGAACATGATCTCGAACTGGCAGATCAGAGAGAGAGAGTTGCTGACCGGCTCCCGCGGAGTCAGCGCAGGCCTCAGAGTCAGGACTTTCTTCTCTCCCCCTGGCTCTCTCTGCACTGTCCTCTCTATGCCCGGTGCATCCTGGCACGTAGGGTCAGTCCGACCCAGGAGGCAGCCACCTTGAAAAACTCCACCTCGACTTGAGCAACTCTCCCCCCGGGTGCGCAGGTGCGCACACCAGTCGGGAGTCCCAGCCCTCAATTCGAGGGTCCTGCCTTCCTCCTCTTCTTCCTCATTTCCAGGTGTTTGACTTCCAAAGCTAGTTTGGAGGATGTCTGCGGTTAAGCTGGCCACAAGCCCAGCTGAGCGGCCGCCTTCAACGGGTTTCCAGGGGGGGCTGCCTGTGAACCGGGCTGAGCAGCTGCATCCCTGCTCCTTATGGCTCAGCCTAGGCAGGCAAACATCTTCTTTCCCAAGGTCTGGCCTCTTCTTCTCACAGGAGATTTTTAGGACTCTACAGATCATAGAAATTTCCATCTCCAGTACAGATACCTAAATATAATGATGAACACAATATACTTCTGTGATATTCCTCTCTCCTCTGACAAGTAGGCATTCATTGTAGGCATTCATTGTAGGAAAACTGGTTTATTAAATATGGCAAATTTAAGTGCGGGATTGGTTCCAATGCTAGTCTTCTTGATGTTATTGACAATACATGAAATGATTGATTAAATACAATGATTGCTAGATCGAGGGTATTCACTTGTATATGTTGAAACAGAGTGGTAGAATCATAATAACCCAAGAGCAAGAAAAAACACAACCAACAAAATCGGTTTCAGGGAAGATAAAGACTTGCAGATCCATATTCATATTTTCCATTGAATCCCTGGATGATTCAGATTCACTGTGTGGTGTGGACAAGACAAAGGCAGAAATTTTCTGCGTAAACAAATTATTAAAGGCAATGCTAGCAAGAAGGGTAATGTGAACAGCTTTTGAATGGAAGAAACTTACCAAGTTGCTTAGCATGTTGCCAGTGATTTATTTCAGGTGCTCATGAAAAAAAGATTTATCTGGCAAAGTTTTTATGTAGTAATTTGGAGAAGGTATATACATACATAGACATATACATGCATAATATATACATATGTCATATACATATACATATACACGTATATAAGCAAAGTCTGCTCAACCCAGCAGTCACACAACACAGAATGTGTTTAAGATGAGTCTTTCTCTATGCATCAGACGACATAAAAATATTAACAAAACAATCACCCAAGGACTTTTGGCTTAGGAAAGAACACATCAGGAATTAAATAATACAACTAGTTTGAAGAAATGACCATTGATGCTACTTTGTTTTCTTTGACTTAGTAGAGGGTAACAGACAAAGCAAAAGTGATTAGGCCATATAATACAATGACATGGGCTGTCTAAAGGAGTTTCAACTCAGTATGATGAAGATGCGATTATATGTTTAATATTTCCTGGTCTTCCAACTCTGTGAATCTGTGCCAATACATCTCTTATATTATGTCTCTTGTGATAATTTAGTTTATTCATTTTCTCAGTACTGATAGACTTAGTTTTGATAATAAGAGTGGGTAGCACTGGTAAAAGCACAAATTACCTCCGGATTCCAATAGAAACATCTGTTTTGCTCATCATTTTCTCTTGAGTTTTGTTTTAAAGTTTATCAGACACCAAATTTCAATCCATTTAAAGTACACTACATAAACTGTGTATGTTTTTGATCATAATTGCATGATCACTAGGTTAAGCATTATGAAAGTTCAAGTAAATTATATCACCATTTTTCATCTCAATTATCATAATCACATATAAAAGAAATCAGACATATCTGGGACCTCTTATTACTCTAAGACGTTGTTGACCACCATTAATTAATCTGTTAAGTCTTTAATGAAGAACTAGTCTGCTCTTTTGTATTACTCTACCTTTGTAATATTGCATTGGTTCTGGACAATACAGCCTTACTTTAAATCTCTGATTATTTTTCAAATGGTATTATTACAAGAAAAATAAAATTAGAATAAAAAGTCTCAAAATGCCAACATTTTTCTAAGTTAATATACTTCAACAGTAACTTAAATTTTGGATTCCCCTGAACAAAATCAGCAAGAGCCTCTTATATTTTCAAACAGCCAAATAATGCTTTATGACAGAGATCTTTCCTCCCCTGTTCATCAGAGAAGTACAGTGAGAAAAGATATAAAACATATTTTACTTTCCCTGTAGCAGTGCTGTTGCATGCAGTCATTAAATAGAAAAGATAACAGTCACCATATCCTAAAGTAGTTCTTTTACCATAAAGTAGAGATTAACATTCAGATCAAGATGATCTTCTTTTTGTGGCAAAGATTAGTAGGTATACATGAGGCTTAGAAATGACCTAACTAAACTACGTTTAGCCGAGTTGGGAGATTATCTAGAAAACAGCTGACTACGTTAGGTATCTATGTCTGGGTGAATACTCATTTGACTGCAAATCCATCTTCACTCTGAAATGAATTTGAAGAAGCAGAACAGGCTTCAGGTGGAAATAAAAAGCAAAAGGTTCAGAACTGATCACTTAAGAGAGAAGAAAAAAGCAGTGTAGACCTATAATCTGGATAGTAAAGGTGGGAAAGAAGCTTAAGAAAAATGGTACCTTCAGCATGATTAGCATTTTATTAAGGAGAAAAAATGAAAACCACATTTGTAGAGAGTGAACTAAGGAGAGCACTTGCTATTGTTAAAGTGGATGACTGTTTGTTAGTTTACAATGGGAGAAAATAATCTTACAACACGGGACGTAATTTACTACAATTTATTTTAGACATCTACTATATAGATAATGACATTAATGGTGATCAAGCTTTCTTCATTGTTAGTGAAAAGAAGGGGATCAGTTAGGGGTCAGTTCACAGAAGTGATTTTACATGTATATTTTTAAAGTTAAATGTATAGCAGTCTCTAACTGTGTATTTCTCTTCATTACTGTGAATGAAATCTAGACAATAGGTTTGGATGTAGGCATCAAATGCAGAAAGCATCTTAAGGCCAGCTGTCTGAGACAAGATATACCCCACCTCTTGTTCATATTTCTTATTGGCAAGCAGTAACATTTTTGGAAGGAAGGAGCTAATTCTAATTACAAGCCTTATTTAACAATTTACTTTGGACAGTATGCTTTAATCCACTAGTCCATGAAGAGCATCTTCATCAGAACTGTATAAAGATATCAAAATCAAAACTAAAATAAATCTTGGCTACCAATATATGTGCTTTTTCTTTCCTTTTTTTTTTTTTTTTTGACTTTTTAGACAAACATAATACAAGATTCTCTTGAAACAGAAGAGAATAGATTTATATCTACCTATGAACTTTTGGGTCATAAGCACTAATAGTACCAGGATACCAGCTATGGTAACACTATCAGTTTTTTAAGGCTGCCTGAGTCCTCCTTTGCAAGCCACTCATTTCAACTGCTAATAGCTCTGTTGAATTTTAACTGTATAGCTGGATTTTTTCGAGCTGAGTGTAAGACTAGGTGATGTCAGTGGCCTCAGAAGAGTGGCACCTCCAATGATTTGCCAGGAAATGTCTGAGGAAGAATCCATGGGGGTGATCACTGTCTACACATTGCTGTTAGGGTTTGATTTAACCTCCCACTGTTCTCATGATTACCACTGTTATTGGTTCATGGCTTCAGACCACGGGATGAAACCATGCCAGACACAGAGTCTTGTGTTCACTCCACCTCACCGGCTGACCACGTCTACAAGAATTCAGTGTCCATTTAGCATTCCACTGGCATTAACCAAATGACCTGAGAAAATCCTGGCCTTTGTCTTCCTTTTACGTTATACCCTTATCCTTGTAACAAAAATCATATTAAGGTATGTGGAAGTGGCAGCCTCTTTCATATTTGTTTTCTTTTTCTTTTATTCAGAACGCTACTTCCTGAACTTTTAGCTCTAGTCAGATAGCCAACTTGAATAAAGGTGTGCGGAAGTAGGTAAAAATAAATTATCTGAGAGTGATGCTTACAGAGCAGTTTCTTCAACACCTAAGACAAACTTATATTAAAAAATAAATCCTGTTGTTCTAAAGTTGTTTTTATCAGGAGTTATGAATTTCATCTTGTGAAATCTTTCTTCAACAATTTTTCTTTGCATTTCAAAATGAAGTAAGGAATGCCATTTCACACAGCTCTCTAAGGTTACAAGCTGGGGTCCTGGTGTAGACAACCTATTACCATACCACTCATAATTTGGCCAAGCTGCCTTTAATAGCATCACACCTGTAACTTCACATTAGCTTCAGCTGAGAATTGAGGTGGGCTAGGTTATAAATATACACTTTGTACATGGCATCAATTACAGCCTCTTCCTTTTCAGTTGCTGACTCCGACCTTCTCAACTGGTTAGATGAAAAAATGAAAGGAATTGCTGGTTTGCTTGATAGGATTTAAGCAACTGATTACCAAATTATGATTTTAGCATGCCAATTTCTTTGGTTAGTAAGCTACATTTAAATACTCATTTCTTGTGAGATATGCTTTTCTACATGAAGCATGAGGACTAAGAATAATACATAATGAAGGTGCAGGAACTCTGCTGATGAATACTAATCTTGTTTCACTCATGTTCCTGCATTTTCTTGTACTTGAACCTGTTAATGAATATATAAAAAAAACAATTTTAATGCTCATAATACTTTGCAAACAAAAAATTAAGATAATTAAAATGGAGGCCTTAGTGAAGGCCTTAATGGAGGCCAAAAAATTAAAATGGAGGCCTTAATGTTTAAAGCCCATGACTCGTAAGATTTGACTCACAAGATTTTTCTTTAGAACTTGAAAAAAAAAATTTGATTGGTGGTTATGAAATCAGTATGGCTTTTATTTTGCTTGTTTTGCTTTAGTGAGTCCCTAATAAAAATGATGGTAATAGCATTTCCTTTGTATGTTTTCTTTATTCAAACAATAATCTATTCAGAGCAAACATTATCTTTCTGAAGTGTTTAGTACAATCTTGCCTTGATCAAATTATGTCTTGTCATTACAGTATTTGTACAATAAATATAACAGTTATATCAAACAGTCTGGGTACTTTCCACAGTGCATCAGTGTTGCAGGGTCACAATATTTAGTTGATATATCAAGCAGATCTCCTTGATTTGTCTCTTGGCATAGGCATCAAACACAAAAAGGGATTACTTTTTACCATTGTGCATACTTCCAGAGGCTTTGTTTTTAATGTATAAGCAAACAATTCTGTGTGTGTTAACAGTTACTTTGTTTCTAATTTTTGATTGTATTTCTTCATTATTAAATGAAATCTCTTCGTAAAAAATGTCAATTCAATATTGCAAAACATTCAGTTGAAATACTTGTACATTCTGCACCCCTCTTTTTAAACTTCTTTACAAGTGTGCTACCTAACTGCCTGGCTTTCTGCCACCAATGCAAATTTCTTCAAATGTGATTCTAAAATTGTTTGAACGCAATGAGAATTGAAAGTGGAAAGTGACATATTTTTGGTGGTATTCAGAAACAACAATAAACTTGGTCTCTTTTTGACATGTATAAGCAATACTTCATCCCCATGACAGTACATCTCTGGCTATCATATAACATATGTTGTTTGTCTGCCTGTCTATATTTAATCTACTTTTATATCAATATATGGTGGCACTAGCAACTACTCCAATGGGTAACGATTCATTGTTCTAAGCTATTAAAGCATAAATCAGGACAGTTGTATGAGTTTCAGATTTCACTTTGTTAAAAAAATAGTCAATACATTTATTAATGTAGCTACACATCAGATAGAACTCAAGTAATGTGATGCAAGTATAATATTATGAGTCTGTTTCTATGACAGCATAAGAAGTGTACAGTCTTAAACTAATGGGGTAAAAATGCACATGGACATCAAAACAGAATCTCAGAATTATGGCAGGAGAGAGAGAGACATGTTCTGTATCTGTAGGTAGTCATGTGGCTCGCAGAGTTAAATTTATTATTTCCTATTAGCTGCCAAACTTCCACCTACATTTGAGGAAAAAAATTCAATAGCAAGAAACAAAATTATCAGTAGCCAGCACAATAAGCAGGCAAATGCACAAATTACCCAACAGAGAATAGGAGAGAACTTAGGCATCTCCTTCACCGGGCAAAATTCAGCAATTATATCTGAAGGGGATTCACAGGGTGAAACTTTCTCCTTTTAGGCTGACAGCCTTTCTGTGTGAAAAACTGGATCTTTTCCCCTCTCCCCTCTCTGAAATGTGTCAGAAAGCGTCTGTGTTGCCCACCTTTCATGGAATAGCCTAGAGCACACATCCAAGTTGTAACAGATCTCATTTCTGTGGCTTCCTTAGCCTGAGGCAGTTCAAACCCCCATTTCCCTGGAGAAGGACTTAGCCAATGGAAAAGGGAGCGAGCTTCCTCTCCAGCTCTTCTACCAGAGCTTTGACACTGCAGCTACAAATTTAAGATTTATGAGATGAAAGAGAGTAAGCACAAGAGATCGCCTGACTTTTAACCACTGGTGGGACCATTCATCTGCTAAAGCATTTTTGCATTTTAATCATATATTATGGAATGTAAAGCATGTAAACAATTGTGGGAGCAGGAACTGGAATTAGAGACTTTCTTTCTTACAAGTTTGTACTCAAATAATTAGACTTTGAAGTCTGCCTTCCCTATGGTCCTAAGAGTGTTTCATATATTTCTGCACTGTGTTACAGTTTTAGCAAAGATGGAGAACACACCTTCCTACTCTCCCAGTCTGCTGTTTAGATTAATCTCTTACAAGAGGAGAAATTAAGATGTGAATCTTGAGGAAAAATTCAGAGAGTGAAGAAGACAGAATCTAGCAGTTTTCACTCTGGATATAAACCCTAACCAATAATCTGTTATGCAAAAATGAGTACATACTATTGTATGTACCACAGCCAAATTTCTACCTCTGTATATCATTAGCTATTATTCCACTGGAGATTTTATATAAAATTGTCTGACTGTTGCTTTGAGCTAAGTTGGGTATTACAATGTGTATTAGAGATGGTTGAAACTGGTTCAAGCATCCCTCAAGACTTTGTGTGAAACAGTCTTAACAGAAGAGATTTTTGACACTTCTAGGACTGGCCAGATGCAGAATTCTGAGCATATTAGATAAAAAATAAGCATCTGTGTTTTTACATGATTTTTACATGAAGCACATTTTAGTTGTATTATTTTTCTGGACAGTGCTGGATAGTATCTCTACCTTCCCTACTGAAATTTTTAGAAGAAAATAATGTTCTAAAGTCACAGAAAAATGTAAAAATATATTTTGGGATCTACCTCAAATATTACTTAGTATCCAATATTTATTATATATGTAGATAACATTGCACTATGTTACAATTAATTTTTGTTCAAGAAATCAATACGTCTTTATTTTTTTTTTTTTGGCTTCCACATTAGAACCATTGATCACATCAGGATAAATGTGTACATTTAATGTGTTCAAATGTGTTCTGCAGAAATAAATCTGTGCAAATAACATGTGTTGTAGCAAAACAATGAAAGAAATACTATTTCAATGTGACCACTGTAAATTAAATGAAACTATTTCTTTGACTGCAGAAGAAGCATGTCATTTTATTTTTAACTCTCTTCCAATAACTTGAACAAAATTGAAATATGTGTAGCAATGAAACAGTTCCCATAAAAAATATTATTCAGATTTCTTATTAAACCAACTGGCCAAATTAAATCTTTTCTTCATTATTCCATAGAAACTTTTAAGGGAATAAATGAAAACAAGAATCTTAACGTGTAGATTTCATAGGCATGCACAATGTACAGCTATAAGTACTATTAAATTTAGTAACAATTTCATTGACCACATGTGTTGCCATCATATGAGGGTTACAGAATAATATTAATTACAGATTGAGAAAGAAGGCTGTGCGTTTACTGCTTCTTGAAAACAATATTTATAGTTTTAACACTACGCTTTCACAAAGCTGTAACAGACCCAAACAGCCTGAAAACAGGAATGTACTAATTAAGCTATACGATAGAAATACCTTAGGGAGAAGGGGAAGGAAAAAGTCTTCCCTTCATCATGAGATAGGAAAATCCTAGTTACAGAAAATACAGGACTTTTTGGAAGGAGGAGACGTGTAAGATCAGGATAATTTAGCTTTGTATGATGTAGTAGAAAGGTCTGGATTTTTCTTTCATATCCTTCCTGTCTCCTGTTACAGGAGAAGAGGTGAAGGTGTCAGCGTACCTCAGGATATAGCCTTTGAACCTGCTTCCTTTACAATACCAAAGCTGTTTTCCAAAAAGAAAGTGACTGATGTATACCGACTTTTAGGAGCTGCAGTTTTTGAAACTACGCATACATATATATATATATGTACCTACAAATATATATATGTATGCATGTATATGTAGGGTTCAGAAATTCTCAAAAATTAGGTAAAATGAACTTCTTAAAATTGTGGTTTTGTTGGATACATAACAACAAAAGAGTTGCTAACAGGAGAAAAGTTTTATTTTTGGAGGAATTAAACAAAAAGTAAGTTTGCATACTCAGTTTATCTGCAGGTCACCTTTGCAGCTAAAGCTGATTAGAGGGAGAATTGTGGTGATGTGCTGGAGAGGTGTGGAGAGTAGGTGAAGTAGTAACCTGAGGCAGATTTGCTAGCACTAGAAACAAAGCTGCTGAGCTAATAAAACTTAAAAAAAATCCTATTAAAGCAGGACTAAAGAAATCTTAGTAATCCATACTTTACCAAATACGTAACGTTTTAGAAATACATGATAAGAGAGCTATATAAAGGCAGACAAAATTAGTACTCTATAAGCCACAAGGAAACAGAGGTTACCACTGTTCATTTGAAAAGTGTGAAATATTTTGCAAGATTATAAAAGCAAATTATTACAAATTTGGATTTAAACTAAGAATCACAGAATCATAGAATAGAATCATAGAATGCTTAAGGTTGGAAGGGACCTCTAGAGGTCATCTAGTCCAAGCCCCCTGCACACGCAGAGTCACCTAGAGCACGTGGCTGTGTCCAAGCGGGACTGTGTCCAAGCGGGTTTTGAAGATCTCCAGAGAAGGAGACTCCACAACATCTCTGGACAGCCTGTTCCAGTGCTCTGTCACCCTCACTGTTAAGAAAATTTTCCTTAAGTTCCTGTGGAACTTTTGATGCTTCAGTTTGTGGCCATTACCTCTAGTTCTGTCGGTAGCCACCACTGAAAAGAGGCCAGCACCATCCTCCTCACTGCCTCCCTTGAGGTGCTTAGAGACACTGATTAGATCCCCTCTCAGCCTTCTCTTCTCCAGGCTGAACAGGCCCAGCTCCCTCAGCCTCTCCTCATAGGGCAGATGTTCCAGGCCCCTGATCATCCTGGTAGCCCTGCGCTGGACTCTCTCCAGCAGCTCCACATCCCTCTTGTACTGTGGAGCCAAGAACTGGACACACAGGGCTGAGTAGAGGAGCAGGATCACCTCTCTCGACCTGCTGGAGATGCTCCTCTTAACACACCCCAGATTCCCATTGGCTTTCTTCGCTACGAGGGCACATAGCTGCCTCATGGTCAACTTGTCGTCC
>NW_010588566.1:4249-33454 GCF_000705375.1 Tinamus guttatus
GGAAAGAGGTGGTTGGACACTCTTCACTCATTGATAAACTTTTGGGGAACTGTTTTTGTAACTATTACGTTGTCATTCTCATTGTTTAATGAGAATGCATTAGGTGGTGGATTAAGAAAAAAAAAATGTTAGCACAGGATCTGCAGAGGACCTGGAAACAAGAAAAGGAGCAGAGCCTGACTCTCTTGCAAGAAAATCAGAAAGGGTCCGTTTGTGGAGCATTAGTCTAAGTTCGGATACTGGAATGAAGGTGTTTGAAATTATTCCAGGTTTTAAAATTAAATGCAGCAAAAGAAAAAAAATCCTAAACCCTTCCAAAGATACTGCACATTTTCAAGTCTTATCTAACAACCCTCAGATGCACGAGGAAGCATGATTCCTCCCCTCACATCTGCCTGTCTATCTAGTATCCGAACCTTGTTTTAAAAACTGAGGTGTCCTTTACATGGATTTGATGAATCATGCTCATGACAAAAAGTTGGCATGGTTTGAAGATACTCTCATATGTGAAGGTCACGACTATTTAAAGATTAGGCCACAAGAGCCTACACGGAGATGTAGTAGATGTGTTAAGCTGCAGTGTATGTTATTTTCTGAGATATTTGCCTACTTTACTAATTGCTTTTAAGCTAAAATTGCTCTCAAGTTCTGTCTTGTCCATTGAAGGGCTGTGTTATCAGCTAGCCAGACAGTCATTTTCAAGAGGAGCACAAAAGTGCAAAGGGTTAACACAGTTTTCTATTTATTACTTCTCAGAAAATATTACTGGAAAGTGGAAGACAAAATTGTCTGCATCAGAGGCATAGCGAGGGCAGGGCCTGTGTAGCTGCTCTGCATCCCTGTCCTGCTGTGCTTCACACGAAGCCTGGACCCGAGCAAGTGCTGGTGCTGCCGAGCGCAGGCATCTCTCGCCACCGTTTGCAGCGTGCTTGGCTCCTGGTGACCCTGGGCATGTCAACGTGGCCGGTGTTGCAGGCATATTTTACAGAATGAGGCACTCTGTCCATTAGGGGTTGTCTCTTCTCTGCTCTTCATGGAGCAGTGCGGGGCGTGAGGGGACTCAGGGCTGGTGAAAGGTGTTTTCCGAGGCTTGGAGGCAGGAGCTGTGTTGTGCAACTCCATTAGCTGCTTTCTGCTCTGGCTGTGCTTGGAGTGCCCGTGTTTTGCGGCGCACCGTAGAACTTAGCGGCACTTGCTCATTGACAACCCTGGAGCTTCAGAAGTAGGTCAACGGCCCAGCGGGATGCGTATGGGGGAAAGGAGTGCAGGGCCAAGAGCTTATATTAAAATCAACCAAATATATATTTATCCCTGCTGTTTGAATTCAGGCTTTGGGTCTCATCACATGTGCGCTTCCCATTCCCAGTAGCTTAACCTATCACAAAACCAACGCTTTGCGCCTCAGTGAAGTCTCCTGCTGCTCTCAGGGGATTATAAAAGTTGGTTATCTGCATACAAATTAAAACTAGTATCCGCGAGGTCCAGTTTCACTCACGAATTACCACACATGCGTAATTTGGACTCGAGCCCCCAGGCAGCATGCTCCTCTCGCTCTGGGTATGAAAGCATGTGAGCAGGCATGGAAGGCACTTCGCGTTTCGGCTGCCGGGAGAGCGGCCCCGACTTCGCCGGTCGCTGCTCGGCGGCGGAGCCGGGGCCGCCGGCCCGCAGGAAATGCGAGGGCGCGGGCTGAAACCGCGGCGCTCGGGAAGCGCTTCCGAAGCGGGCGCCAAGAGGGACTGTTGTGGGGTCTGCGTGTGACATGTGCCATTGCCCCCACCGTAAAACTAAAATTAGCGAAATGTCAGGAATGGAGAGATTGATTCGCCCAAGATGCAATTATCATTTAAAAAGTGCTTGATTGAGGTGCTGATGTTCAGTGATTTATTCTGCATACCATATACATAATTAAAGTAGTGGAGTGGAGTAATTTATCAATCTAGTTTAGACGAGAGGGGCAAGGAAAGGAGCTGCTGCCGCGGCTCTATGTTTGTTTTATTAAAACGCTTTCGGGCTCTGATCCCGCCCCCTTTTTGCAAGAGTGAAACTGATTATTTCTCCAGCTCGGGAGGAGAGAGTCACTCGTTTGGGATTGTGGGAGCGAGAGAAAGAGAGACGCAGAGAAGGAGAAGGGAAGGGAGGAAGAGAGAGAGGAGCAGAAAAGGACACCTCATCAGGCGTGTAGTTCGAATCCCTTCCTTGCCTCCCCCTTTCCCTCCGCGATGTTACAAAGGCTCTGAGCTGCTCTCCTTTTCCCATTCGCCTGCTGTCACTTCCTTCCTGGACGCTCTCAGGACGAGTCCGGTTACTTTTAATCCGACGAGCAGCTCCGGCACTTTCTCCTCCTCCGCGCTGCACACACCCGCACAGCACGCACACCCGCACACACACCCCAGGCATCTCCCGGCTGCTTATTGGATTGACTTTGAATCTTGTGCGTGTGCTTCAAGGAGGCTGCATGGTGAACCAGGTGGTGAATATTTAAAGGCTGCAAGAAGTAAAGGGATTTTTGCTTTTTCCTGAGAAAGGAAAATATCTCAAGGACTAGCCTGATCATCTAAACAGCTAAATGTTTATAATGTAAGTACACGTGGAATTTAGCGTTGCAATGAAATATCGTGGGCATTGTACAGAAGCCCCATATATGTTTTCTGTTACATTTGGAGAATATATCAGTTGATGTATGTGGACTGGGATGGAGGCTGCTTGCAGACTTTTGAAGTGGTTGACTGCACTGTCAATTGCTTTAAAGTAACTTTTCAGACAAATAACATTGTTAAATCACTGTCTAGTCAAATTACTGCAGGCTTGCCCCTATCGGTGTCATAAGTTTAAACTTTGAAGAAGTTAGTTCATGTCATTTGTATGCTTGATATTGCAAAGTGCTTGGGGCTTATTTGGTTTTAATAGTTCACCAAATGCTATGACCTTGTAGTGCTTGCACCCTGATTTCTCTGACTACGCAAACAGTTCAGTTTGAGTGAAACGCTCTTAAACTTAATTATATCATAGCTCTTCAGTTCTTGAGCTTAGGGAATGCATGCTCCTAAGTGTTTAACTTTGTGCATCTCTCACTTGAATGCTTAAGGTTGGGATGGGGAGACTGCTTATATTGTTGTCGAGATTTAAGATATGCTTCATACCTCTATGGAAATAGTATGCTTTGGTCTTTACATAGTACAGTAAGTAATCTGTACTTTTTTAGCGTGCAGAAGTAGGACTATTCAGCCTAATAGAACTGTTTAGTTTGAATTGCAGTACAGATGCTTCGGGTGTAAGATAAAGTTTAATATAAATGAGGCACTTATAAGACTATTGGTGCAATATGTAACTGTAATATGTGTATGTTGCATAAAACTTTTGTCAGCTTGAAAAACAAATATAAAGGTAAAATAATAAATCATTTTCTCCAAAAATATATATAAAATAATAATAAAAAAGCATAGTGCAAATCAAACTCAGTGAATCACCGTAGGAACTTAAACATTATCTTTTGTAGAAGAGTTCTATTTTCTTTTATTGTATACAGCAACTATTATTAGCAAAACCTGTATCCTAAAATCAAATACTGTAATTCAGAGCTTCAGACTAAAGATTTAAGGGAATTAAGCAGAGAAAGGCACTTTGCCAATATTTCACTGGTGATCAGAAGAAAATTGTCTTGACACAAAATCAATTTTCTTAGCACATATTTAATGATGAGCTTAATGGCACATGTCCTTGTTTCATATCTTTACTTTAAAAGTAATGCAAGATGAATGATAAACCAATTAGATGAAAATATGACTAGTTTGCTTTTTACTGGCACTTTCCAGGGTATTGTGGTTGAAGAGTAAAGATGTTTATATGGAGCATAATAACTCTAATCCCTGGAGGCTTGGCAGGGCATGGAAATATAACCACCTGTGAACCAATTTTAACCTCTGTATTACATCTGATTCCCAATTCAAACATTTCAGGCATTTAATCACTTTGGGGATTTGTTCTTTTGTATGTTTTTTTTTTTTAATGTGATGCTAGGAGCCTAATAAGAAATTAAAAAAAGAAAAAAAAAGAGGTTTCTTATTTTATCAGTTTTATTAAAATACATGTGTTATTTACGTTTTTTATGTATTACTCTGTCTACATTCATGAACTCGTAATTCGTATGGAGTCTGATAGCAAAGTGTCTGCTCACTCTTAAGAACTTAAGGAACTGGCCCTTAGTTCCGTGCATCTGCATTCCTCAAGGTACAAATCCTTTTATTTTTAAATCTTGATATGTTTTCTTTTTTAACTAATATACCTTACATAAATAGATAGATAGTATCAGAAGAAAATTCTAGGGCTTGAATGCGAAGACCCTCTTTCACACAACGCAGGACTTACACAGCTGATGCTACTTGTGTGAAGAGGGACAGGTCACATGAATAGTGGGCTGCTGGATCAGGCTCATAGAAGACCTAGACATAATGCTTTGTCCCACAGTTTTCTTAGGATAGAGATGGAATGAATATCGCTTTTGATTTCCTTATGAATGAAGGTAGGAGTCAGATATTCTTGTATACTGTTAAGATTACTTGAACAAGAAAAAAGGAAACAGGCTTAAAAAAAAGTCTTGTGAGACTTGGTACTAAATGATGAATAATGCGTCTTTAGAAACACGTTCCTGAGATGCTAATTTCAGAGGGTCATATGGATTATCATTCTCATACTTACTCTCAATGAAGTTTCTTTCATTATAGCAGTCAGGTATTTTTTTAAAAAAAACTTTATATATAGATATTTTCCTAAACTCCCTTTATTTGTGACCCTGAAACGTATGTATTCAAAATAGAGAGACACCTATATTAAACAATGCTGTTTTTAAAAATATCTAATACATGTAAGACAAAGAGAATGAACCTTTCTGACACTTTTTTGAAAAGTTTATCTCTGAAAGATTTTGCTACTGAGTTGAGTAACTCCCTGTTTAGTAAGTAAATATAACTGCATAGAAACTTGGGAACTAAGTAGGAGTTGTGGACTGAATACTTTTGTCAGTTTTGTTTCTTTTTATTTTACTTTTCTTTGTAGTAGGTAATTTACTGTAATAGGTTGATTTACTCTTCAGCAAAATAGTTCAGCTCATCTTCACAGAGAGCTAAGGAGTATTTCTATGACTGATTAGGCAAGAAGTCATGAAGTGATATTAGATGCTTGAAACAAGATCACTTGTTTTATGATACGTTGACTCCAGTTTACCTGTTGGGCATAGTTATTCTAAATTACATGATAATATAATAAATCAAAAAAAAATCAGACAATATATAATGAAATTCTTTTGAAAACTGATTCTGAAGATGAACATAAATAAGGTGCTGTGTAATTTTGACATATAAGCGTAGTGGTTAGTTTTGGGACGTAATTTAAGCTTTTTAAGTTTAGCTGAATAATATTAACAGAGTTTTTTTTTTACATCCTCATTCAGACTCTGTAGTAAAAACATTTGAAAAAAATACATAATTTAAAACAGCTATGACACTTCAGGTTTAGGAATAGGGTTTGTATTCTGGTATATTGAAAGGTTGGAAATACGTTTTTTTGCACCTTATTTCAAAAGCAAAATGGGCATAGAAGAACTCCGGTTAGAAAGCACCACTGGTGGTGCAAGTGAAAAATTGTGGGTGGGAGAGGGAGAGAAAAGAATTTCTTAATTTTCTAGTATTTAAAATAGTTGAATTGCCTGACTCTTCTGACAGCTTTAAGGTAATTTTCTCAGGCCAATTTTACATTTGGACAGGTGATTTAAAGCTGGTGTCTTCAGTCCTCTATGTTAATCTCACTGTCTCAGTGACTGCAGAGCTTATCTGTTCAGTGGGATCTGTCATCTTTAGGAAATCAGACCAGCTTGTAGAGGCGATTCACAAAACCAACAGTGACAACAAAGTCTTATGTGCCTTACAAAAGAAGGATTAGGCAGTTCACATGTCATTTTGATTGGGGAGAGATAAAAGCTGATTGCTGCAGCATGGCAAGGCACACTTCAATTTCAATTGATTATTTTATAAGGCAACTATAACTCCATTGCTTAGTCAGTATTAAATGCAATTTAAACAATGAGGATTCAATTTTGCAATTGCTAGGTCTGTATGACTTGATACTAAAAGGAAGAGCCACTTGTAGCATTGGATACAGTTTTTCAAAAGCACTGTTTATTCACCATTTCTGGAAAACAGGTTTAAAATTTAGTGGGTGATTATCCTGCGATTTTTAAGAATGTTTTTGGTTAGATGATATACTGCAATAGCAATTAAAAATTCGTGAAAGACTGTGCTAAATTCACCGTGCTTACCCTGTTAAGATGGTACGTGCAGAAAAGAGTGCATAAATGCATAAATGGAATTCATTTTTTTTTCTGGAATTCTATCAAAAAGTATTATACTGAGGAGTAAGTTGTCTTAATTTAGAACTATTCTCTTATATTTAAAAATATTTAAAAATATAAGAGAATATACTTTGTGTTGCATCTGTGAACGTGGAACTCTGACCTGAAAATAGTTAGCAAATTAAATGTTGCCCTTTATTTTTGTTGATGAGAATATAAATTTTTAGCTAATTGTATAATTTAGTTATAAGACATACCCTTTAAGTTTTGGGAGTATTAAACTTCCATGATGATTACTTACCCTTACATACTAATTTCTTCCCTCTTTTTTTTTAAAAAAAAAAAAAAAAACTTTTTTTTTACCCAACTGATGCCTCCTAGTGTTTCACATAATAAAACACTAATGAGTCACCCATAAATGTAGACATTGTTTTTTCATTGCCTTCATCTTATATGATACATAAAATTAATATTTATGTATTTAATTTTGTGTGCATTACTATAATTAGAAAGGAAACTTATAAATTGAGATATTTCATCTTAAAGGACACTATAAAGCACATTTCACTTTTCCTTGCTTCTAGGTTTGTCTAGCTGTACTTGGAAAAGTCGGTATCATGCATAGCGTACATTCTCCTCTTCTTTTTCCCTTTTGTTTCCCTTGTTCATTAGACTAACTTTTCAACAACGTATTGTGGGTCTCAAATGGGAATTTAAGAAGTTTCAGTAGGATAGTGTTTCCAAAAGCTAGCTCTTGAAAGTAGGCAATAAATTCAGCCATACAAGTGTTTGAAATAACTTGAAGTACCTCACAGCCAAGTAAAATGAAAAAGACCATTCTGAGACACGCTTGCTTACTATAGTCCTTAAATAATAGTTAAATTGTTATATTCTGTAAATATTCTTGGTTATTTAAAGGCCATATAAACAAAAAATAACTGTATTAGACAAGTTTTCAATTGTGCAAAACATGCACCTTGCCATTTTGACGCTAGAGGTGGAGGTCCAGTACCTCTGAAAATGAATCTGTATGTGTAAATTATTGAAGGAGAGCTTGGGGTGCTAAAGATTGAAATATAGTGTCCTTTTCTTAAAAGTTCACTTTGGCCATAGAACTCATCAATACCTGAAAAAGCATTCATTTTTTTTAGATTTATATCATGTAACATGTAGCAGATTTTTTTTTTTTTTTTTTTTAGGAGTAAACGTAATTGTCAAAAAGTTATCAGGCATCAGTGTGACAAAATATAACTTACGGGCCTGGGCTGTGTATTTGAGCTGTCTGTACAGTCCTACTGAGATGAAGAAGCACGAAGGCTGAGAAGGCTTTTGCACAGTTCAATTTCACACATTAATGACATATAACCTATTATTCTAAGACTTTCAAGAAAAGCAATAGATTTCCTAGATACTTGCTCCATTGAGCAAGTTTTGAAGAGAAATTAAGTGATTTTACACTCAGAAAATGGTAAGATTACCAGTTAATATAAGTGATGGAATTTTTCAGCTTCTTCCCAAAGAATATATGGTAAATTTAAATGCTTACACTTATATACATACAAATTTTTTTTTTTCCTTTCCGCACTGAATACAGAGAGGTCAGTCTACACATTCAGATCTCAATTGTGAATTGATGCACGGTTATAAATAGATAAAAAACTGAAGGTTTTAGGATTGTGCCATCACTCGTGCTTGTAACACATTTTTCCCCCATTAATTTTAAACAGCTTGGGGATATGCCACTTATTTAAGCCACTAAGTATCAGTTTGTATCCTAGCCTGTAAACTTTCTTGCATCTTGAGAGCATTTCAGAGTATGCAAATGGCCTTCATTGTTCAGCCAGGAATGCTAACAGGCACAAGCAATAGGATTTTCTCATGACTTAGTTACATTGCTTCTTCTCTTGAAAGAGAAAGTAGAAGAATCTTTAAGGCAATTCACATATAGGGTCATTAGTTAAACAGACCTCTGCTAAACTTTTTTTTTTTTCTTTCCAAACACATTTAGACTGTAGAAAAAATATCCTCAGAACCTCCTCCAGTATATTGTCTGACTGAGGTCTGAAACAAGTATTTGAGAACTGTTTATTGGAATATTGTCTGGAATAAATTTTTTTTTTGTAAAATGGATTCAGTAATCCAACCTTACAGGCCACTAGCCTGGGTCCCTCTGTAATTCCCCAAGCAGGTGAGCTAACAGTCCACTGCTTCAGCAGGGTGGACGCGCTTATCTCTGCCTTCTTCACCTTCCCTGGCATTAGAAGGCTCTGAGAGTTTCAGCAGAGAGATTCTGGATCTCTGAATCTCTGGAGAGATTTCATACATGCTCTGGAGAGCTCTGCCAAGGAGAAGTCAAAAGCTACTGCCTTAAATTAACCGTAGGGGAGTCTGCAGATTAGGGATAGAATTGAACAGATGGTGCAAAAATCCTGTTTCCCGTTCCCAGGTTGTAAAGCACTACTCATCTGAAACTTAGAATTCAACCCAATAGGTCTTTTCTGACTCTTGTTTTTTCAACCGTATAATTGATTAAATAAAGTATATCATGAAAATTATTATTAACCACATACATGCGTTTCTGTAAGGAACTCATGTAGGGCATTACTGCCTTTATTTATCATTCCATAATCACAAGAGGCACAGTTAAGCAAACACAATTAGAAATAACATAATTTATTTTTGCTTTTATAGATACAGCACTCATGTCATTTTATGGAACCCATGCTCAGTTAAATAGCAGTATTTACTTTTAAGCAGTCAATCAATAGCCGCTAGCAAAATATGTACAAAGGACAAGAAGAGAAGATTGTGAAATTGTTTATAAAACACATCTGCAAAAGCAAACATAATGCAGAGCAGTGTCCACGTGAAGTGTTACTTTAGCAAGAGAAATAACAAGTAACATAGTAGCACATGCTATTTAATTTCTAATAAATTCTTCCTCCTCAGACAAGGGCATTATAGTGTGTCATTTCCATTTGGAATAACGGTGCATTATTTTAATCCAAATAACTCTCACTTGTTGAATGATCAGCTTAGAAATGACGCTTGAGGAGGGCACTTCTCATTTAAATAATTCATATGGAATTCCCAGGGAAAATTATTTTATATCATTCCATTGGGTTCAAAAGCTGTCCCGAATGGGATCTCTGGGAAACAGCAGGAAACGGGTTCTGGCAGTACTGGCCGTGCGACCCTTATGCGCTGGCAGCTCGGCCTTGGGTACGTGCTGCCAGGAGCTCCCCTCTGTTTGCAGAAAGGTTGGCACCCTTTAAGGAGAAACTCCCAGGAGAAGGCATATTCCATTGTCTCATGCTCGGGCCTGTTTTTGTCTCCATCCACCTGTGATTCAAGTGCTGCTCCTGCCTGTACCATGTTTGAGGAGCGGGAGGATGAATGAAGGAGGAAAGCCCTAAGGAAGATGGGAACAGATGTGGCTTTGCAGTGGTTGTAAAGGCAGTATCCAAATGGAGGACAAGGGGCAATAAACTGTGGTTAAACATGAAATCTTAAATCTTGCAGACTTTCTTTAAACATACTTCCTATTGAAGTGTATAGAGTTTGGCTTGCTAGGAATAAGCCTTAAATATAGCGGATGTAGGGCATCAGTTTTAACAAAATAATAACAATGATTATTTAAGTGTGTTTTGTACATATAAGGAACTGATCTTCGAAGCTATGTATGATGAAATCCCGTTTTGCCCACAGACTGCTGGAAAAGCGGCCAGTTTTTCTTTTATCTTGTGCATAAGATGTGATAAAGGACTGGTCAAGCAGTATAATGGAGAAAAGCCAGTTTGTTACCCTGCCGCAATATATGGAAAAATGTGTGAAACCGCACACTTATCTAAACCTCCACACAACATATTTTATATGCTAGAATACTGAGCCGGAGACTGCTTGCTTGCAGTGGCACACAAAAAGTACAGCTTTATGCAAAAAATACATGCATAAATTTTAGAGATCAGAAATACAACCCCAAATATTAGTAAGAGTCTACAGACTGGTAGACACATTTGAAACTAAATAGAATGAAACAGAATTTCATTCTGTTCTTAGAATAAGCACTAAAAAATGTAACCTAGGACAGATGAATTACTAGTGCTTTTGTTTACACATGGCACGTTGTTAGCAATTGTAAATGATTCAAAATTGTATTTCAAAATTAATTAGAAAATAATATTCCAGGTTTTTCTTAAAAGGAAGCATGATAGAATGATTGGCAAGCTACTTAATTAAAGCAGAACTGCCTGTGATTTTATATACAGACAGGGAGAATGCCTACCTTTATCCTTGGTAGGCAGAAATCTGCATATCTTTACTTATTCCAGCTATGTATCTGGTGCTTCTCTTGTGCTTTTATGCTATGATTAAAAAAAAAAATTACAGGACAGAAAAAGAAGAATATTTCTCTGTAATCTTTTTAATATTTCTGGGTATACACGTTGAAAAGTGTGGTAAAATTCTTGTGCTTTTTGTTTTCTGAAACTTGATATTGACATGGTAAAATAAAAATCTAGATTCAGTGCAAGTTCCAGTACTTAAATCCTCATCCCCCCAAAAAAATATATGGTTAGTTCAGTTATGCTTCTAGTAGTTATTTGTCATGGGCTTAATATACATTGTTTGATGATGAGCAGAATAGTCCATCGTGATTGACTGGCTTACTGAGTGTTACCTTTCTCAAAATTTCATGTTGGAAAAAAACGTAAAAATGTATCAGGAATAAGATAGAGTGGCAATAGTTGTAATGTGATTCCTCACAACAGAAGCAGAAACTGTAATAGAAGAAATGGTCTTTTTGCATGGAGTTTTTTTACTGTGAGGCCTTTTTCCTTCTTCTAGTCCTGCAGAAGAATACTTCTCTGAGTCCACCTGGATGTCTCAATGGAGCCAGAGTGTTTTCTCTGTTTATTTTTCTGTCACATAATAACAATATGAAACAATTCACAATGCAGCAAAGACGCGTGACACAAAGTAAAGATATTCTGGTCTGTTTTGATGAGCAGAACTTGTCATGTATCTGGACAAGTGGTGATTTTCTGGTGCTGCCGTCTGTTACAAAGTCACTAAATGTTGTCTGTAAAGCAGTAGCGTTATGTTCTACCACGTTTTTTCTGTATAAGATTAAAGACAAACCTGTCATGAGACCATCAGTTCTTTGACTACCACAGACAGGACATGGTATAGCAGTTCTCCAGATTTCTGATTAAAAGTAATTTTGAGAATGGTCAGGAAGAAAGTGTTTGTTCTCTCCTTTCACTCTGCTGTTTTCCAGATGTGATTGGAAAGAGGAAGCTGTTCCACTAATGCATCAGAAGATTGCTGTATAATTTAAATATCATCCTAAAAATAGTTTCCATGTTTGGTAGATATTAGTTCAAAATACAATGTAGATATTTCAGAGATCTCTTTAAAATCACAAAGAAAAGTGTAGCAGAATGGTTTTGTAATGATTTCTCTGAAGATACTTGCAAAAAAGAGACTTGCAGCAACATTCTGTTTTTATATGTTGATCTAAATCCTAATCTTAAATGCAGAATGATTAAACAAGAATCTACTACCAGGCATGCACACAGGGTGTGTTTTAAATATACAGTGATCTCAGCTAGATATCTGAGATTAAAATACGGCTTTTTATTGACAAAGTAAAGATTCTGTAAATTCTGTTCTGAAAATGTACTCCAAATTTTAACCAATGTTCTTAAATGTGATAGTACTCTTTGCCACATGCAACTCATCAGTGATGATAATTTCCAGAAAGACTTGGAAGAGGCATCCTTTAATATGAGTTACCAAACTTAATAGTAAAAGGCAATTTATTTTATGTATCTTGAACTGAATTCGCTGTCATCCCTGAAAAGATTCATCTTCTAAATTTGAGGCAGTAGAAACAAGCTGAAAAAATGTGCAAATAAAATGCAGAAGATGCACAATAGTCCAAAGCATTGCAAGACCAAGACTCAAGAACTTTACATTTAATTTTAAATTTAGCTACAAGCTTATTTTGTCCAAGTCTGTTATGCAGTGAAGCTCAGTTCTGCACGGCCAAAACAGGGATGAGAGCTAGCAGCTTCACTGAGGTACTGTAGGAGCTAAAATCCACTAAGCATTCTAGGATGTACCTACACAGTTTAGAAAGGACTTAGGGCTAGATGAAAAAATAATTGAATTTAGGTTTTACTTTTCTGCCTGTTCTCTTATCTGCTGGAATCCATGTCTGCAGACTAAGTGCATAAATTCTTATTAACAACTCATTTAGCTTCTACAAAACAAATCCAGGATTTGAGGAACCTGATGTGAAACCCTTCCTACTCTCAGTTTGGAGTAGTTCACAGAAAATAGAATTCTCTCTTTCTGGAATCTTAACCCTTTGGCTATAGCAAGTTCTGGAAGAAAGCTACTCTTCCCTTCCCATTTTGAGACCATCTCATTTTCACACAGCTAATTAAGTACTCAGCAAATGGAGTGCAGTAATTGGATCATGTTCCACTGGAATGCCATAGCTCCTTAACTAGCAAGTTAGCCTCTTGTCATCTTTTCTCTCTCATGCTCAAAAAATACTAATCCTTCTGTCTTTCTAGTCTGTAATATAGCTTTAAAAAAGTTTAAACAGCTGATTTCCATGCAATAATTCCTGTTACATTATCTGAAAAGTCTGATTTTTCTTTGTAAAACACAATGCATAAAGAAGAATGTGCCTTTTGTTTTATCTTTACATTTAGGCATGTACTCATCTAAATATATGAAACTACTACTTTTACATATGAGCGTGCTGTAAATGACTGAAAGATTGATTATAGGTTTTTTGAGACAGCAGCACATCTTCAAGGTGAGATAAATTTCTCAGAGTACCCAAGAATGTTAAATAAATCTTTATGAGCACATACAGTTCAAAAATAGCTGTTACATGGCTGATTTCGGTCATCTGCAGTGAAGCTTGGGTGGTCCTTTAGGAAAGACCTTGTGGTCCAGCACACGTGGCTCTTCAGCCATTTTCTTGGATAGTTAATGTTACAGTATTGAATATATGTGTATGAATCCAAACCTGACTTCCTGACTGCGTTATTTAGCTTGAATAAGTAAAGAAGAATAACAACTCTGGTTAAAAAGTTGTGCAGATATTCATTCTTGCCTACTATTTATGTAAGAGCTACACGATCTTGAAATAGCTTGCTGGAGGTAAAATTGTGCTGCCTTTCCTTTTTCTTTCCGCTATAACAGTGCAATTCTGGTTTCACAGGTACAAAGAGAACTTAAATACACACATATCGATATGTTTATTTAACAGTATTCCAGATGTAATTGAATACATGAAACTACATCCTTTGCTCATATATTCTGATTTGATGTGATGACCTACTAAAAACTGCTTTTTACACAGAATTATCATTTGTTCTGTTAATTAATATCCACCTCTCTCTCTCGGTTTCACTCCGACTCCATTTCCAAACTCATTAGCAATAGAAGTACCACTTGAATAGAACTTTTCAAAAGAAGATCTCTTTATCTATCTTCTCTTCCAGACCACACTTATGGTACTGAAGAGAATATGCAGAGGCCTACTTTTTCTTTGATCAAGAGCATTATAAGGAGACTTAGGAAGTTTATAAAGTTCACATTTGGGGATTGTAGCCTGGACATGTGTGGTTGCCATTCACACATCCCGAAACAAGCTGGAACCTCAAGGTGCTGCTCCTCTCTCAGGCTAGAGACGTATAGACTGCTCTTACCTGGATGGTAATTTTACTATATAATATCAAATCATTCTATTTTGCTAATGTGATTCTGAAATACCTTGAGAATATTAGGCAATCACTGCATATGGAATACATAACAGTCTGAAACTGTCAGCCTCATGAGGCATCCAGATGCTCTGAATAGATGATTTTTGCTGTTCAGACTGTTAGGTGCTATACTAATCTTCACTCAGCTGACAGTCACATTTTATTGCAGCTATGGAAGGCGAAAGTGGGTATCAGTGTACAATCAGAAATGTTCATGTGTCCTTGTAATTAGAACACAATTTTCTTTTTTTTTAAAAAAAAAAAAAAAACTTCTGTGCTGTTTTATTCTATCTTCAAAGGCCTTACCAAAGGGAAATGACTTGCCCATAACACCTAGAATAAAAGATTTGTTTTGGAAATTCAGCAGAATTCCTACATTCATCCCTGAGTATAAGCCATTCTGCTGACGTGATGAGTCAATATCTGGAATTGGTTTTTAACCATTACCATTCACTTTAACCATTCACTTCATTAGTGAAGAGCAGATTCTGCTTTTATGTGAGCTTATGCAGTTATTGTTATTTGTAATGGAAGTTCTGCACTGAAGACTGTAACTCATTGATCCATTTTAGCACCATCTCAGGCTCTCAATCCATATATTCAAAAGTAAAATTTGAGAAGCTATAAGCAGGAACAGCAAAGCTGACTCAGTCAGCATTTGCGTTAATTTAATTTGATTTGTCAGACTCACTAGTTCTTTAATGCTAGAGTACTAGGAGGGAATTTGTTTAATGTCAGTTTTAACTATAACAACATTTTTGGCTGAAAGCATAACCAAGCGCAGGAAGGATATTCTAGCATGTAGGATGGCAGCCTGGTTTTGGGCAGTGTGGATTTAACTCCTTCTCCCAGCACATATTTTACATGACTATGAGGAGCTCACTTTGTGCATGCGTCAGTCTCTTGCCTGTTAAATGAGGGTGATACTTCTCTGAAGCAAATTCCACGGCACCCAGACAGTATGGGATGGTGGCCATATGAGTACTGCAGGGAGTAAACAAGGCAATGTAGAGTATAAATATGTAGTTCCTTTTGCAAAGTTACACTACAAACTAAAGCCTGCAGCCTGCAACAGACTCTTAGATAACTTCACTCTTGTTAGAGAGACTATTTTAATTGAAGTGTAGCACTTTCTGCCTCTTTCTGTCCATTTTTCTTCTTCTTTAGTTGTTGTGCCAAGGTATCCACGTGTATTTCTTCCACTGTCATCTGGCTCCTTCCCAGCAGATGCACACAATCTGTTTTGCTGTCACTGACAGGGCTCAGTTTATGGAAAGAATGTGACAGAACATGCTGCTGTAGTCACTTGTACAGGATTCTCTTTTAGAAAAAGTAATCGAGAATAAATGCATTCTTTTTTTATTTTTTACATATGTTACAGTCATAGGGTTTTATCCAGGCTACTCTGCATCGAGTTAAGCTCGGTATTTGTTAAATGTGATAGCTTCTATAAATGCCTACTTTATGAATTGTAGATTGCTGATAATGTATGTAGAAAATCATCACACTAGAGTTGATGAACCTCTCTGTTTCAAGTGGTGGCAGTTACCCCCAACCATTCTAGAATAAATGTTGTAATAGTCCCAATATTTATTTAGAAAATACTGCACTTTTATTTTTTACATTCCAATTTATAAGTATTGCTGATGACCAAAAATATGGAAATAACACATGAATTATACAAAAGGATGTTGTATATGAGTATAGTCCTCCAAGTAAAAAGTACTTGTCCAATAAGAGATTAAGTGGACTAAAATAGCAATATGAAGTGTGGCCATTTTAGACTTCGTCTAAAAAAAAATCTTTTAAAACTACTATTGTTGCCCTGTACTGTCGTATTGTAGTAACAGGTCCTAACAGAGATCAGGGCCTCTAGTTTATCGTGCCGTGTAAATACACATTAAAGGACTGCTTCTGCCTTAAAGGTAAAACAAGGTAAAGAAAGTGGAAGAAAAAAAATTCTGCCTTGAAGAATTAAACAAACAAGGTAAACAAAGAAGGTGGAAGAAAAAGAAATACAGATAGTTCTGCTATTCAGAATGTCCTGCTATTAAGTTTGCTATTAAGAATTGTTCTCATTGTTCAGTAGCAAGAGTTAGTGCGTTAGTTAAACTTTATGAAAGGTGTCTAAGAGGAATAATAGTGTTTATGGTCAGATGGGATGCTCCCATTATGTCTTTGCCAGTGGAAAATAAATCAGCAGCTCGAATGTGGTAAACCTAACTTCGACTTACTGCTTTGCTGCTTTCTGTCTCTATCACTATAAGAACATGGATGACAGGAGTAAATTTCACATTGGGCTGCTAAGATTACAGCCCCAGCTGTTAAAGTAACTGTTGACATTAAATATGTATGGGCATACTAGATGTTTATTAAAGAACAGAATTTTGTTCACAAGTTGATGTTGTCTATAATCCTATTATTTTCATCCTTAATGATCTGACTCCCATCTTTGAATTATACTTTGTTCAGAGAGATTGATGTCTGTGGGGTTTTTTTTGATAACTAAAAAATTAATTCTTCAACAGTGGAAATCTCCATTAATTCCCAAAATCAAAGACCGTTTTAATGAGCTTAGTGACTTGGCTGCATCTGAAGTAGCTGCGTATATACATTAACATAAATTAAATGTATCTAAAGAATTTTTATCTCTATTTTTAGAAGGTATTTTAGAAGGTATTCTTCTACACTATTTCTTTTGAGGAAGTGCCATTATATTCTTTTGTACACTTAAAACACTAAATTCTGAGTATGGCATTTCAGATTTTGTGTCCTTGGTGAGATCTGAGTGAGATGTTGAAAAGGCTATACAGAAATATGCAGTCGTAGGGCATGTTAATTCCTATGAGCTTGCATATGTATGTGTACATATGAACAGATATATAGATATGCGCTTCATATACATGTATGTGTGTATATGTGTTTGTGTATATATGGTTTTCAAACTGTGCTTGCATGCCTCTGGGCATGCCTTTAACTGTAAATAAAACTGTCAAAATGTCTCTCCACAGTTAGACCTCATAAAAATAGTCAGTCCATAAACACGTGGTGCTCTTTGTTCACATGTATACAGTTACTTTATAAAATGAAAGTCTTTTTTCTGTTGATCTAGATGTCCTTCTATATTGTGGCATAGAAATATAATTCATGATTTCAGTATTTTTGTATGTAATTTTGCATTTGGTATGTGTCTGTGGAGATGATGTATATAAATATCCCAAATGTTTTTTTTCTTAGTTTTATAGACAGGTTGGACTAGAAGGATGGCTGTAAGTTGCTATTGAAGATATTCTTAATACTATTTTTTTTTCACAAGCTGCAACTTTCTACAGTTTCTGCAAATAATTCTGACTTTTTAAATTACTCCTAAAATTTTGGAGGGATCAAAATCATTAATATAATTTTCTCCGTGAGACTTAAATATTTTCAGTGTGTCAGTTACCACACATAAAGTAGAAAAGAGTTAAGGAGAAGTTGGTTGCTTGGAAGGTTGCTTATGCTCGTCTTTGCCTTGATTACTAGATTGTTCGCTCAGTTCCACAAATGTTAGTAGTTACCCCGTAGCTATTACACTTTTAAGACCAAGATTACAGCAGGTTTAGCACATGTATTAGTAGGTTGCTCTATGTGAAATGAATGTTAGAATTTAATAGCTTACTAAAATCATAGATTTTTATATATGAGTATATACTATGAGAGTTGACATTTCTTTACAAAGTTTCAGGAGAAAGGCCAAAATCTAAATGAAAGACTGTGAAAAATAACCCCCTGTCCTTATGCCAAAACTTATTTATCTTGTTTTCTTCTAAAGCACTTTCTTTTAAACTTACACATATTAATTATATTTTGATGTTAAAAAAATCTGTAAGCTAACTACAGTTCAGCATAGCAATACTTTCCTTTTGGATCCAAATGCTAAGTACAAGAATCTCAAATCTGTTTGCCTAGAACTTCATGATCCTACTTGGAATCCGATATAGTAAAAA
Source organism: Tinamus guttatus (assembly GCF_000705375.1). Next base: position 22,369 of record NW_010588566.1, read on the forward strand.
AGATGAAATTTATGCACCTCCAGATTGGACAAACCAGATGACAAATTCTAAAGATGAAGTTTTATTTTATAGCGCTCCCTTCCATAAGTTTACTGGTTTCAGAATCTGTTTCAGACATCACTGCTGAACTCAGTTGTTGATGTATCATGAGGAAGAAAATATAAAGTCAAGATTCTTTTCTTCCTCATTTTGTATGTAGTTAATAACTTTCATCTTAAAAAAACAATCCATTGGAAAGCTGATGAAATGATTACGAGGAATAAATAGGTTGGGAGCTGCTTTTCGATAGATGCTATCAGTTTTCAGCTCAGCTTTCCATTCCTTACTTTTATCTATATAGAACAGGGAATAATATTTTCAGTCTCCCAAGTGATGTTTTGGGTATAAATATTGAGAGTCCCTTAAGTGGTAGAATGAAGATATTTGTATAAACATACAATACATGGATAGATACCTATCTCGAGTATAAGCAAAATATGTACATGTTTATATAGTTTATGCTTTCTTGCACAGTTAAGAGTAGCCTCAAAAGAGCTAAAAAAATCATAAAAGGGATTAGTTTGTTGTAAGATTATGCTTTAGAAAATTAAGGTAGATGCAACTCTGAAAAACGAAATTTCCGTGTGGCTCACAGCGTGAATGTGAGCTTTCTCATTTAAAAATATGTTCTGATGGCTTGACGGTAGCCTCGGTCTCTGATTTGGGGGACTAACGTCCATAGTATGAGGCATTTCTCCTCTATATCATCTTAGATGTGTCTCTTTCCTGAACAGAGGCAGTGTATTTTGTGCTACGTGCTGTGCCCCAAAATGTATTAGCCATGACTAATGTGCTTCAAAGAGACTTGATGATAACTTGTATTTTCTATGCTAGTACTGCCCCTAGTGAAGGCACTGTTCATTTGGGACTTTTTCTGTCTTTAAAAACGCCTGTATTCTATCTCATCTGAGTGCTCCATTATGCTTTACCTATATGTCACTCTGGAAGTGCTTATACTCATCCATAAACAAGGACTCAGAATTGACCACTGAGTCTTAACATTATTTTATAATATATTTTTCATAGTATTCAGAAAAAAAAAAGATTGTATTAACTGTGTTAAGATGGCTATGAATGAAGTAGCCTTTTGGCACGAGGGCTTCTAAGTTATCTTTAAAACTGCATAAATGACAGAGACTTTTTGAGCTATCCAATATCATGTTGACATTTTTTGAAATTGGCAGTGTTATTAAGCTTAAAAATACACTGTCTCAATAGCTGTTCCAATTTTTGATTTGTTAGCTAAAAAATGTGAAAATAAGAACAGACAGATAGCTTTGTTGTTTCCAAAGTCTTATAACTCTGTTTTAAATTGTTTGAAAACTTAACTGTTGAAAATCAAATGTTAGCATTTGTAGTGCGCACTGTAACTCTCTGTACAGATTCCCACTATTAATTCCCACTGTAAAACAACACCGCTCTCTTCAGTATTTTGTATTGGAATTATCGATATGAATTGCAGTTCTTCCTATAATTTAATTTATGTTTCTATGAAAAGGTAGGGGAGGGAACAGGACTCCAATTCTAGGGGAAAAAAAAAAAAAGTGCATAAAACTCTTACTCAAATGAGCAGTTCCATAATTTGCATCCCAATTAAGGTGATGCCTAGACAAGACCCAGTGGGCAACTCGACCACAAAAGGATCTTATCATTATGATGAACCAGAAGAACCAAGGCATTTCTGGAGCTGAGAATAGAAACATTTCATTACAAGGAGGGAATACAGAAGCTAAGGAAACCTTCCCGTTTATCTCTTGGCAACAAGACCACCTTCAAATCTTCAATATTTGCTCAGATTTTATGGTGTGTATCTAGGGCATGCAAGGCAAAGTTTTTCTTCTCTTGTGCTTAGAGCACACTTCCTATGAACAGAAGCTGGCTCATAGGCAGAAGGATTATGTGCTATTTATATTAAAAAATTGCAAAGCAGCAAGGCGATCCTTTGGTCTGTATCATCAAAAAGATTTTGCCCACTACTGCTTTCAGTCAGAAGTGCTACACGCAGTAGCTTCTCTGTAAATCAGGAAATAGCCACGTGCATAGTTATTTCAGCATTATATTAAGCTAATGTTTTCCTTCCCTAATTACATACTGTTACATACTCCTCTGAGGAGTTTTTTCACTATCTTTAAGTTACAAGGCCTGACAGTGGAGGAAGGTCTCTCTGAGTGACTGATTAGAGTTTGGCCGAGTGTTGATTGTGCTGCCCCCTTTGTGTAACACAGGTTCAGTGCGTTTGCGGTAGCGTTTGTTGTTCCGTTTTTCTTCTGAACTGCTGAAGTCCAAGAAACATCCCTGTGAAGGTCATTTCTGCACCTAAGCTGGACTGATACTGGTATTGTTGCAATGTCATTAGTGAAGCTTGTGCCTAAATCTCCTTAAGATTTTCTTCTCTTTTGCTGAGACCTTGTTAGCTCAAGGGAAAATCCGTTCCATGTCAGAGAATCCACAGAACATGTTCTGTGAATTTCCTGACATCCTGAAATGCCAGATTTTCAGTATGAAGTAGAGAACCTTACGGAAAATATCTAATTCTGTACAACCTCAGACCAGAAAGTTTCTTCCTGTTTATGTCAAACCAGCATGAAGATCAATGTTAGGAAAGTGCATGTTTGTAGCTTTTATGCACAAAGCAAAAAATTCTTTGTGAGTTTTTGGGGGTCACACTAATCTGGGTGAGTTATGTGGTTTTGCTAGGTTCTTTTGAAGTCAAAGCACTATATCCTTAGAGCAGGACCTCAATTCCTTTCCCAGAGGATTCGGTATACTTCCTGCCTAACACATACAAGTCATTCAGAAAACTCCTGCTTTTGCTCTCAAACTTCACTAGTTACGGTAAGTCAGAAGCAAGAAGTGAAAAGCAGGGGTGAAAAAAATTATTGTATATGTAATTTTATCATCAGTATACTATTTTCAGAAGCTTCTGAAAAAAAAATAACACTTGTCATTCGAGAGCTGCAGCTGTTAGTCTGTTGAGACATAGAGGGAATGGGGCATATATTGAATAATTCATGAAGGCAACTGCTATAGTTGACAGAAGTTCATCAGCTAATTCCCCTACTCCGTTCTGAACTTTCTTTCAAAATCAGTCAGGCTGTAGGGGTACAAGCTGTTACTTTTAATAATTATGCTACAAGAGGTTTCTTGCAATGTGTACATCACATAAAGTTTCTCTTTAAAGAAAGTGATTTACTGTGCATTGGAGGCCAATAAATGAGCAAGTCTGAATACTTTATTTCACTGATAATGAGAATAATTTGATATGCTTTCAAGGTGTGACTGTTTCAAGTACCAGAAAAATTATGTAACGATAGAATTTTAATATTTTTGTGAGGTAAGATTGCAAGCAGTTTTGGTATGTTATTACTTACAATACATTTTTCAGCTTATAGTCCAATTCAACATGCACAAATGCAAGGAAATCTATGCTTGCATATGTGCAGGGAGATCAAATACATTATAGCACAAATGCCAAGCCTCATGCCTGCATTAGCCAACTATTTTGCTATGCAGAATATCAGATTAATGGTAAAAATATTTTATGGCTCTTCAGAACGGTGCTGAAGTTCAAGGCTAGCTCAGCAGACACCAGAATCACGGCTTGCGGTGGGAACTGGAGGAATGCTAAGTATCGAAGCCTTGGGCACTCTTGTAGTGATAAGGAAGTGTGTGTCTCCACTCACACAATTCTGCAGGCTTCCAGCTGCCATTCAGTGCAGGCAGCACTGCCAGCTCCCTCTTCTCGTGGCCCCAGCAAAAGCCAAGGTCTTACTGGTGAGTACTGGGCAGCCTCAGCGTGCTCGCTTTTCACGTGTCGCTGCTCACTGGGGGATTTGAGTGCAGTAGGGAGTTGTGCTAAAAACTGGGATGTCCAGTTCATTCCCCTCTCCTCTGGGGAGATCGGTGTAGGGAATAGGGAACGAAGAGTGAAAGCTGTTGTTTTAGCTGGGTGTTTGATGCAGACAGTACCCTTATTTGTCCTGTGAGGCCCTCATAACAGCAGCACATGCCCTCTTGATAGAGAGGATTATTATAATTCCCTCCTAGAAAGGCTTCCAGCAGCTCAGCTCTGCCATTTGCAGTCTGCTCAGAATGCACTCATGCACTCCCTTCCTGTATGGAGCAAATGTGCTCAGCCCCCTCGCCCCTGCCTCTTGCACGCGGGCTGCTATGAGGGAGCTATTTGATTTTAAAGTTTGCTCTTTTAGTTTGGAAAACCTTAATGGTTTGGATCCTGGCTATTTTCAAGAACTCCTCCACAAATATCATCTTGACAGATATCACCACCCCCATAGCACATTTTAGGAATCTCAGCATCACATCTTAGGTTGGCAAGTTATGTCCTTTGCTGTGATAGGCCTTCAGCTAAGGAACTCCCCCAAGAAATCTGTCTTGAAACATATCTCCCTACTGGAAAATATTAAAATTAATTTTTTGGCTACTTATTTTTCTTCTTTGCTATTATTTTTCAGCATAATTCCTATTAGGGCCATAGTTATTACAATTGGCCAAAGTAATCTGGGGGGATTTAATTCCACAGATTTTTCATTTCCTTATTTGTAGAGGAACCTAAGCACATTAGTGGTGTTGTGTGGGAAGACTTAAAAAAAAAAACACACTATGAATATTATTGCTGGTGACTTCTTAATGATCAGTTTCATGTTGCATAATAAGGGTACAAATTTTTCCATGTTAAGACACGCAGTAAGTAAATACAATCACTAACCTAAATAGGACATATCAGCCTTTATTAAATCTAATATCAAAAAAAAAGAGAGTTTGAATGTTTATTCCTTTTCTGTACAAATGTTTGTCCCTTTCACGCTTCCATTGTGCCTTGTAAGTCATTACGGCTTGAGCTGTACTAAGCTCTGGGTGGAAAGGAATCCTCCTCTCTGCTCGTCTTGCTACTTCCATTGTAGTCAGTGTAATTTTGGCGAGATGTCTACAGTTATGTCTATACGGTGCCTAATTTTGTCCACTGATGATAAAGGATTACATTTGAGGAAACTTAGACTGGATGCGCAACATAGATGGTTACAATGAGGTCAGATAGATCGTACTGTTGTGGGCATTTATACAGTACTTTGTACAAGTTAGGGCTTTTTTCTTCAGTATTGTGTCTACATTTTCAGTGTAATGATTGCATTTTGTCCCCCTAAATTCCACAGTGAGGTCAACTGGTATATTTTTTTGACTATATTGCTCTAAAAGCTGTTTCATGCTCTGATAATCACCGTAGTAGCGCCTGTATTTCGGTTGTCTGAAACTTGTGCCCCCCAAAGGTTTATGAACTACATCAAAACATTTATCTTGCATCTCTAATGCACTTATTGATTTCGGATTCTTGTTGTCTTACTTCACTCATTGGGATACAATAATAATCTCTGTGATTTCATTCATATTAACCGTTACATGTGTATTTAATTTTAGATACATGAACAGTTCTGCAGCCTTCAGTGAACTACTCAAATGTTTTAAATTAAGCACATGCATTTATGTTTGTGGGTTTGGGGCAACAAGCCATAATACTGCAAAGGCTTACGCATTTGTCCAACTCAACTATTTTTGGAAGCTCTATCGATGTCAGATTTATTTGCATCAAGAAAAAGCCCCCCCTTCCCCCATAGATCTTCACATGATTGAGAGGTGGGATGGTGTTTTTATAAAGCATCTGAAATCCTTTCAGGTTAAAGGTTCTCTGTAGATGCAAGTAATTTAAATAGTTTGCTTACAATTATCAGAATTCAGAAAATTTACTGTACATATTAATGCAAAGTGCAAGCTATTCTTGAGAGAAAAAAAAAACACTTTTCTTTTTTAACTCGATTTTTACAAATGAGTTATTTCCGGAAAAAAATAAGGAAATGGAGGATGTTGACATGGGTACCTGCAGCTAATTTCATTATATTTAGATGTTTCTAATTTTAACTTCAATGCAGCCTTCTTGTCCAGCTCGGTCAGCTGAATAGAAGATTTTTTTTACATGTTTTTTTTTGTCCTGTTATTCTTAGTAGTAGTAGTGTTCTGAAGTATTACAGTCGGGGAGAATACCAGGAAGCTTTTTAGCCCAAATAATTCGTAAAACATTCCAAAAGTTTGCACTTTATTAATCTGGGAATTTACAATTCCTCATTATTGAATGGTCTTTAGGGTACCTTGCTCTTAATCATTAGGCCTTGAACCTTGGTCCCAACAGAATGTGATGTTTTTAATAGCACAGGTTCCTACGAGCAATTTTTTTTTGTCACGTCATGTCATATCATGTATTCTTTTGCTTTATCATTTATTCTCCCTAGATACAAAACTGTAAAAGAGTTATGTTAATCTTTTTTTACTTAAGTTACATAAATAGCTCTGTTGCAATTTAAGGACTGAATAACCAATACAACACTACTCATTATCAGTCGTGCTGTATCTGATGCTCACAGTGAAGGATATTGATAAATTACAGATACAGATGTGCAGCATAATTTACAGAACATTTCTAAATAATACATTATTCTGCCTTTCTGTTTTTCCAAAACGCTGTTGTAAGTAAACGCATAAAATTGCTGCATTAAATAATGGATAATATGCTCCAATGTCATTGTTTGTAAATAGATACTAGAAAAACACAGCAAGCTAACTCAAAAATATTTTTTAAAATGACAATATTGTATATTATTTTTTCCTCTCGATTGAATACTGGGGACACTGTTCTTCAGGGATTTATGCCCTACATATGTCTGAATTTATACAACTGAAAATAAGTGTGTCAGGCTTATACCTAAATTCTGGGAAATTGTTATTCACTCACCTGTGTTTTTTCAGCACACAATTAGCAATTGGCTGTTGTGCAGCATAGAAAGGGGAATGAAGGCAGCTTAACTTGCTTGTCTGGCACTTAATAGTCTGTCTGATAACCCAAGCTGACCCTGACCTTGGTAGCATTACATGAGTAATCTTTGTATAAGGATGAACTGTTCTTGAACAATTTCTATAATACATTAGACACAAAAAGGTTTTCCCCTTAACAACAGCATGAATGTTTTCTTGTTTCTTTTCCTTCTTATCTTGAACAAATGTATTCAAACAAACAATTGCTCGGGACCTTCAATTCTCTGCTTGTCTTTTGATCTCTCTCAGTGCTTTTTGTAGTACCATGGGATTTGATGGAGATAAGGAGAATTAAAAAGGTGAATTTTGCCCATCATCAAAGGAGACGCACTACCATAAACACAGAGGTAGACATAAAAGGAATGATGTCAAGGGCATAGCCATGAATTCATATACTAAATTGGAGGGCGCTTGATGTTGCAGAGGGTTTAGATGGGTTAGATGACTGACCAAGTTGCAACTCTCCCTCTGTTATTTAATTTATTAAAATTTTAATTTAAAAATAACAGAAGAAGTTATTTCTGTGTGTTTGGTTCTAAGGGAAGCTTAATCTCCTTAGGGTATTACATATAATATTTAATTACATTGCAATGTTCCTTAAATTTATATATGCAAACAGTGGGAACATTGTTACACATTTTCAAAGTGTTGTCCTCTCCTATCATTTTTATGTAACTAATACATTTACCTTTCCCAGACAGTGAGAGGGAAATATGTGCATGCATGCAAAAAGTCAGAGCAGAGACTTCAGGCTATAATTCAGTCAAGGGAATCTGCTCATAACCTCATATTGGATCATTGATGAGAGCAAGAGACTGAAAGTGAACTGAGGTTGTGCCATGTATCATTGCTGATCACTATTGCCTGAAGAGGGAAGAATTCAAAGGAATCACAGCATAGTGCAACAAGTATGCGGCAGGGCTGAGATTAGCCACCATTTCTACACAACGTGCATGTTTCTCCTTCAGTTCTTGGTTTTGTAATGTGCATGACATGTCGTCCTGCTGTGCAGATACAAACTCCACAGCCACAACAGCAGGCTTATTTTCTTTCGTAAAAAGTAAAAAGAGATGCAGTTAGTGAAAAGCTACATGACGGTTTGCATCAATATTCAGCCTGTCTTTTGTAAAGGACTCAAATTTACAATGCTTATATATTAAGAAAAAGCAAATCTCAGAATAGATATTGATAAAAGGCATGTAATGGCTTGCTAGTGGTATTAATGTACTGGGTATACTGCATCAATTTTTTCTATGGGTGTGCTTTTTTTCTAAGGATGTGTTTCCTTTCCAGTCAGAGTAGGCCCCAGTTATGCACTGTTTACCCCTAGTTTTAGGTCTCACTACATTCTGCAATTACCTTATCTACCTTATCATAGGAAAATCAGGATGCGTTCCAGAATATGATCAAAAAATCGGGGGGAAAAAAGATTAAAAATATAAATATTTGAGATGTAGTGCCTTATACTACTGTGAAAATTTAACATCGCAAACTGGAATCAAAAGTATTCTTCCTAAATGTAATGACACATTATTTTATATGAGTGAGTATTGCAGCATTAGAATATCTAAGATTAATCTTTAATTTAAGCTGTAATTTCAGGCTTAACATCTCCTAGTGCTGGCAGTAAATATTAAATAATCTACTCCAAGTCAGTGTTGGCATTTGGCAAAAGTAGATTGAGACTCGGCCTTGAAAAGAGGATTTGCCCTTGGAATTGTTGTAAATAGACAGCTAAGAAATTGAAGCTTGTGAGGAAGCACCATCTTTATCTTGTTTAACTGCTTTTTTTTTTTTCAAATGCATTTACAGTTGAATCCAATCAACCAGAGAAAAGTAACCTACTAAAATAGTGTGATTTAAAATGTGAAGTTTATTTTTTGTGTTTCTAAAGAAATTAAATTGGTTAAGTGTGCTATAATTGTTCTTCAGATTAGTTACAATTTCATTCACAACCCAGCAGAAGTTAGTATTTCTGACTCAATGTGTCTGTCCCAGAACTGCAGTTGCAGCTATAGCCTAAGGAATTTTTGAGGTCCTTCTATCCTTTTATTTTAATTATAAACAAAATTGCAGCACACCCAAGGCTGGTGGCCTCAGATTTTTTTTTCTTTTTTCTTTTTTGTGACAGACATTTAAAATGAGATCTGCAGGTTCAGCTGGAAGCAGGGCATCAACTTGTTAATAAACAAGTAGTATGTTTGCCATGAAATGTAAACCTCTTCCCTTTTTTTCCAAAACGCAAGAGTTGATCTTATTAAAAAATGAATATGTATATGAAGAAGGATCCCCACACTAGAGGCATGATGTCATCATTTATTCTTTGGGCTGCTTAAGCCTGAATTACATCCGTCAATTTGATCTGTACCAGTCTCTAGGCAAAGCCATACAAGGGGGAATGTCGGGTAATATAGCAACTTTACGGGAATGTTTTTTTTGCTGTCTTTATGATGGAGAGAGCTGAACAGAGAGGAATGAAGCTGTTCTTCCTCTGATCTATTAGATATGTCCACATGAAAAGTATTGTTGTTAAGAAAAAAATATCAGGTAGGTTTGATTTATTCAGAGAGCACTCAAGGATTGAGTGCAAGAATGCTCTCAGGTTTATTACATTGTTTTCTGTCATGACATTGCTGTAGTTCTTCCCTAAAATATTATTTCCAAATGCTCTATGTTGCAATTAATTGTATTTAAAAAGAGGAAATACGGATATTAATTTCATTGGGTTTTTGGGGGGGCTCTTTTTTTTGATGTGAAATGTTCTTGTCTTCATTAATCTTCTTTAATTTGAAAGGAGATCCTTATAAATATTTTATTCTCTCTGTATTACTTGTCTGGAAAAGGTGATGAGAAAGGCTTTGCTCACTTCAGACAGGATGAAATTCCTATTAATAAAAATGTTTTCTAATGAAAGCAAAGGAGGTAATTATTTTACCTGGATCTGAAAGAGAAGCCACAGTGAAATGCCACCACTTGTAGGAGTACAAAACAACACCAAATATGTCTAAAACAGAAAGCAAAGAATGCCTTGTTGAGCTGCATTAGAACTTATATGGGCAGGATCATGATTCAAGATGGAATTTAGCCAGGACTTTAAACATAAATCATTTTATAAAGATTGCCACGAAATCTTTAACATTCACAGTGATCAGGGCCTTGGTTTTCCAGTTAATTTGAAACATGCTCTTTTTCTTTTAGCAGAGTGTTTTCTGACATCAATTGAGAACTGTCCCAATTCATACCTTCATTGTCTGTACTTTCTTGAAGGTCTCTTGTTCAGTTACTGGTAAACAGTATATGAATGAATGCTAAAGTATCCAGATGTGCCAGTTATGATTGAGGGCACATTATTTTATGTGCCAGAGGCATTTGTAGGAAGAGCCTGTCTGAGACCTAAAGAACTTAAAGTGCATAAGTCTGACCCAGTCTGACCCTGATTAGCTTGTGAGCATTGACAGGATCACCGCACATGCTGGTTTGACTGCAGAGACCTAGGAAAGTGTATCTTTCATTAAGCAGGGTGACCATATGTCACACAGGTTAAGAGTAGTTGACACCTATTTAATTGAGGCTGACAGGTCTTTACGAAGATGAATATCTAATCCTTCTTACGTGGCAGGAGAGCCATGGTCTGACTTATGGTCTGAGGAAACAGGAGTAGATATTTCTGCCCTTCTCTGTATGTATCTGCCTTGATATGGACTATGTTTTGTGTGTGGCAGGTTCAAAGTCTGCTTTGTTTTGTTGGAGCGCTTCGAGACTGCTCAGATGGTGTCAGGCCATCTCCTTTGCTGCTTTTTGTCCAGCAGGTTGAGCAGAGTGGCCTGCGGCCTAGCACTAAACTTCAATTCCCTCCAACATCTGCCCACCATGGGCATCATGCTACATGTCACGGACACCGCGCTTTGGACTGGTGAAGGGGACGGACCCAAATCATTAAATCAATCCAAGTTTTTGACCTTCTGTGCTTTTCTTTTTAGTCTGGCAAGACATTATACCATTAAATTGCCAAGCACCAATCTGTACATACGTGAATTCAGACCACAGGCACTTTCTCGCGTGTGTCTTTATCAGTGGTTATTTCTGCAGAACATGAAACAGGGAGGTTTCCAGAAACAAACTCATGTGGATTTGCAACAGGCTCTGTTTATCCCTGCAAGAGGTTTCA
>NW_010588566.1:45318-134714 GCF_000705375.1 Tinamus guttatus
GTGTATGATGATAGTAAGACTGCTATTTGGAAGTAGCAGCGACGTTGGAAATGGTGTTCTGTTTGTGCAAACAAACTTCAGAGGAAAGCGTTGCAAAGCAGCAGCAAGTGAAACAGCCTTGCTTGGCTTAGGTCCTTGCTTTGACATAATTTGGTACTGTACTTTACTTGTCTGATTCTCAGGAGGTGAAAATATCCTTCCCATTAGTTTTAGAAGTTCAAATAACACCAATTTCACAATGCTAGATCTTCTCATGCCTCTTCCTCTTAATCCGTACAAATAACAGTATTGATTAAGAAAACAGTGAATTGGTCCTCTTCTCGTCTGGAAAAAAGAAAACAAAAAGGAGAAAAAAAACACATCTGAGATAAAGAAAGACAGGAATTTTCTGAAATTTATTGCTACATTATAAACATAGTAGGGATGCAGTCAATGATAAAAACAAGTAAACTGTATCTGCTTAAGCTGAGTGTTAAAAATACAGACATTCTGCTCTCCCTTACCAAAAAAAAAAAAAAAAAAAGCCAGGATATACCAGTTTGGGGGCAGAATCTTACAAATTCACAGATATTTTGAAAACCAGTAGTAAAATTGGTGAAATAATAATTCAGATCAAATTATTAAAATTTTCTTTAAAACATTAAACAAATGATTTAAATGCAGAGACTTTTTTGTAGGTTGTGCATGAATTCTCTTAGCTTAATGCTCAGTTTTATTGCCGTTGAATTTATCTCTCTGTTATAAATTAAATGAGCTCTGCAAATAAGCAGGTACAGAATGTTACTTTTCCAAAATAAGTTTTACTGGAGTTTGTTTAAAATTAATAAAATTCAGTACCTAAAGATTACAAATGCTTTCTTGATATTCAGCCTTTTCCAGTTTGACAAATTCTGTTAGTCTGTGGTAGTCCATCTGTTATATTATAACGCTGATGGGTTAAATTTTTGTTTTATACTTCCTGTAGCAAAATGCATGAAACCTTGAGAGTTAAATTAAAGACAATAAAATGAGCTCTTATCCACATCTTTTACTATGGCTGCCTGGCCATAAAATCAAAACACATACATGTAGGTTATGTTTAATTTTTAAATCAGAGCGTTGCAGACAGATGTTCGAACCCCTGTGCTGACTCAGATTCATTCGTTGCATGGCTTTCTGCCTGCATAGCTATCCTGTATGTTGTGCCCTTTTTGCATTACTCATGTATTGCTGTGGCGGTGACATACATAATTTTCCCATAAAATCTCTGTTAATGGTCTAAGCTGCGTCCTGTATAGTGACCAAGCAGCGAAACCGAGTTGAAGGCAAAGGACCACTTTTATCTTGAATGTAATGTCAGCTGTTTCAGGGTGATAATAGCAGAGATGAATGTTACTTTCACCTTTTTCTGTGTTTATTGCAACTTTATCTAGCCTCGACTGACAGACCTGAACTGATGGATCTTTATTTGATGCAGGTTGCCTGTTTCTCTCTTTACTGTGGCCATTTTTGTCTCTGTATGGCACATCATCAGCTAGGGCTTTTGCAGGTAATGTTTCAGTGACAATTTTACTTGAAAGCATATGACCTAGTGTAGATTTTTATGGCCCTGTTACAGATTTTTGTGGCCATTTTTCCATTGAACTGATTTAGTGTTTTGTACATTTGTTTTTTCCTTTAGAATCAGATGCAAAATCCTTTGGAGTGAGCAGAAAGGCTTGCACTGATTTTGGTGATCTTTGGAATGAGTTTTCTTTTTCAAGATAAGATTGATAAGAGAATTGAGACTTCATTTTTTGTTTCGTCCCTTAAATTTCAAAATTAAAAAGGGTCGATTTGATTCTTTAATTTGGATCCACCTAATTCACTTAGAGTACAAGCTGCCTAATGGGACAGAGACATCTTTATGGTGAGTTTGTTTCTTTTGTAAAGCAACCACGAACACACTAATCCTCAGCACATTTTAACTTCATTTAGCTCTGGTCACCTTCTTGTTTAGAAATAAAATATTTAGGCTCTCCTGTTTTGCTACTCCTTCTTGCCCCTGGTGTGACTCGTTCAAAGAGCTCTCTGTCTGGGCCGTTGGAGCAGAGCAGCTTCAGACAGTTCTGCTCAGAGAAGGAAGTGCAGAGTTTTGGTTCTCATTTTGCACTTCTGGAACAGTTTAGGGAAGGAAGCACCTTTACACCTTTTATTATTCGTGGTTGCTGACATCATGTCCTTCCCTGAGCGCTCCGTGCGTGTTTCCGGCCATTCTGTGGAGATTCTTATGTGCTGTAGAGGGAGGGTGTGTGTGGGGGCCAGGGTCTCGAGCACACGTGCGTGCGTCTATGGAAGCAGGGCAGCAGGCCCTGAGTCAGCCATGGCCCTCGCACATTCGTTTGTCCCCTCCTCTAGGTCTGTGTTCTGTCAGCTTGCTCTGTCAGCTTGCTCTGCCTCTGCCAAATCATATAGTGCACAGAAGCCCGCCAAAAGTGAGGTTCCTCTTTTTGTAAGCAGCTTGACTCTTTTTTTTTTTTTTTTTTCCCCTTTTTTTTTTTTGGCGGGTGGGTTTTTTTTGAATTTTTGGGGTTTTTAAAAAATGCTGAAGATGGTAACATCAGAGCATGTAACTATGTATTTCTTTAAATGCAAATTGTTTACATGTAACCATGTCATTATGTTGGAAGGTCTCTTTCATGTGGAAAGCTTTTCAACAAAGCTTCTGGAATTATTTTAAGTTCCTTTTTAGCTTCTCTTGCATAATGAAAGCCTGCAGTATTATTTAAGTTTTGTAGCACTTTCAACTTTTCTAGCTAGGGTGCTTTATTTGTGTTTTGGCACTACAGATCAAACAGTTAACAGGAACACTAAATGCTTAATCTTGTAATCTTTAATCCTGCAAGAACTTTCAGAAGTACTGGGAGCAGTGCTGAAGACCTAAAGCAGCCATGGAGATTTGCCCATGACTCTTTACAATCTGGTTGACTCTGAAGTTGTGCGTCCCCAAGGGTTATCACCCTTGAATCAGATGTCATGATTCACCCCTCCAAACCCCATTGATTTGAGATCAGTTGGACTCTACATTTCTATGTATGAACATGGGTGTCTATCCCCGATAGTGACATGAGCAGAATGTAAACAAACACATATGAAGTAAGGACACAAAGCCGCCTGTGGTGCTCTGAGTATACATGTATAAATAGTAAGACAGATATAGAGTGCTACAGCATTTCCACTTTGTTTCTAGAGGCAGTAAAAATAGCAGAAATTATAAAAAAGGAAATAAATTTGCTTGACAAACGGAATTGTTTTTATTTGAAGTTAAGAGTAGTAAGCCAAAACCAAATGAGAGCGCTATTTTTTTATCAATGAATTCAAGAAAAGGTAACTTGCTGCCTCTCAAAAGTAGAATTACGTTTCTTCACAAACTATATGTTGGGATTTTTTTCTCATTCATTTTTTTCTCTTTCAGCTTTTCTCAGGTTGTACGATAACATTCAATGACAAAATAATCATTGCTCTCTCACCTTTATTTTCCTGCTCCTCCATTTTCCTACTTAGGGTAAAATTAGTGTACTTAATGCATTGCTGCAGGTAATGAAGAATAAAATTCAGCTCATCAAGGGTTGCATGGCTTAGTTTACTATAATTTTGTATACAGCATAGGAATTAAGTGTTCTGACTCTGAACTGCCTATAAAAGTTTTTGTTGCTTGAAGCCTGGAATGTAGAAACCGCTGTGTGTGTCTTAAACGTGGAAGTGAATAACTGTGTGGGAGGGACTCACCATATTGCTGCTCCACTAACATTTGCGTGTGCCCTTCCTGAAAGTTTTTTTTTCTCAGTATTCAGTGATTTTTTTTTTCTGTACTCATTCAGCAGCACAATCCTGATCTGCAAAGCAGCTCTCATCCGTGCTAACCCTGTCACCACTGCTCTAATCTGCCCACCCTGACCTTCCACCTTCAAGTGAATAAGAGCTTAGGCAGGCATAGTGCTGTAAGCCGATAGTGCCATGGGCTCCAGCTCAATGAAAGGAAAGGAAATTGTTCTATACGCGTTTTCTGTGGATTAGCTATTGGCTTACTGTTACAGAGAAAGCCTGTTAGGCTCCTTGGGGTCCTGCATGTGCATGGGAAACACTGTTCTAACTTGCTCTCTGTAGCAGAGGTAAGACTATAGAAAAAACAGGAAAGAGACACAGTTCAGAGGAATTTAAGACTGCTTCTAAAAATAGCCTGGGTTTTGTTTGTCAACACGGAATATAAGATAAGACTGTCTCCTTTAAGAAGAATAAAAAGAATAAAAGAATAAACGTATTTATACAACATTGTGCACTTTTATTTTTATGATAAATATGGACAAGAGCTGTTCAATTCTGGCTTATTAAGCAGTGAAAACTTGCCGAACTGTTTTCAAATGGTGGAAAAGCAGCAAAAAAAATTGCAATCTTTACACTTTATGCTTACAATACAAATTGCTCCCCGTTGTATGCCCTATCCTGCAGCACAGTAAGGGGGTATAAAGAGACATTCATGTACAGAAAGGTAGGGCATATTATACCTTTTACCTATTATCTTTTACCTAAAAATTGAATTGTATCATGCTGGCTGGCTCTAAAATTCTCCAGCCAATTGTTTATTTGTTAACTCATTTTTTCTTAGGTGATAACACACTGAGCATCTTGAAGTTTGATATATGCAAAGAAAATCAAGAGACAATTGAAGAGCAGAATGAGTGAAGCCCAGCTTTTCTACCTCAGTAGCTTTGAATCAGAGCCAAATAATGGATTAAATGGCCAGGACATCAGCTTAGTGTTACATAACATATTGTGGGAATTGAGCAGGTTGTTTGCGAGACTATGAGCTTAAATAAGGAAACGCCAGCGTCTGCTTTAAAATTATTAAATTCTGGTTACCGAATAAGTATTTTTAAATGCAACATAGAGCCAAAAATTAAGATCATCTGAAGCGATTTTCAGATTGGTTTTCTCTTCTGTATTTAAAAAAGCTCTATCCTGTTATGTTCAAAACATGTAAATGTAAAAATATGTCAAACAGTTAAAAACAGAAAAGTGTAAGCATCTTTTAGTATAATTGAACATCATTTATGTATTTTCATGTATTTTATACAGTCTTTCTTGTCTTCAAATTATTTTGCACATGTTTAAAATTGTGATATATGGCATTTTGTGAACTAGGGAGGGCTTAGTGCATCTGTTGTTCTGTGTTGTGTCTAACTGTCCTTAGTTTTGCAGTTCAACTATTATTATAAGGCTGAGGGAGCTAGTATCAGTTCACTGCTAAAACTACAACAATATTTGTTCAAAGCATTCTTCACTTATCATCTGTCCTTATTACTTTGCACTGTGTAGCCTGGTTTCTTGTGCAAAAAAATTCTTATAAGGAAAGATACATGTGTTTGCTAGTTATAAATCACCAACCAGAACGACTCAGAACTCACTCAGAAATGAAATGAGGGAAAACGCACAACTTTTTTTTTTCTTGAAGTACCTTGAATATGTGGGTAGTTTATATAAAGAATAAGTTTATGTGGGTATGTGGGAATAAGTATGTGGGAATAAAGAATAAGTTTAAAGGTTGGAGATTTCAAGTCACAGATGTTTTTCATACATCAAATACCACTTTCATAAAGGTCCATCCTATTTGCATAATGAGGGGCATTGTCACCTCTGCTGTCAAAACACAAGATTGTTTTCCCTTCAGAAATGAATTAGCTGGCCTACTTAGCATACATAGGTATGGAAAGGTTCATTAGCTCTCTGATTTAAGTAATTTTTCATACAAGTGCAGTGAGCGATACTTTAAACTAGAGATACCTAAATCTGTTAAAGTGCAATGTGCATTTCAGTACTTTTACTCATTTCTTGAAAGATTTGAAAGGGTGGCTGTTCATAAGAAGAAAGCTTTGAATAACATTGTACATATTTTCCTATGCAGTACTCTACAGAATGAGTAAATATTTATTATAGTTAACTTGTACACTACGTTAAAATTAGGATACTTGGTCAACTCCCTATAGTAACTTTCATCTGGTTATCAATTTTGTGGTAACGTTTGATTTCCTTTGTGTGTTTAGCAGGGACGGATGCAGGGGACAGTGAACTGAGTAGTGCAAGTGCTGAAGAAGGAGACTTGCTTTGAGGAAACAGGAAAGAGGAAGAAAAGAGAAGGGAAAAATACATAAGTTTAAGGAAGAAGGAGAGACAAAAAAACGGGGACTATGGGGAGAAAAAAGATTCAGATTACAAGGATTATGGATGAACGTAACAGACAGGTAAGTAGCAAAAATTACGTTTTTGAACATCATCCTATATTTCTAGGGTGATGCTATTAGAAATGATTAAAAGGGTGGTGAGTTGGTATATGTACACATATATGCATGTATATGTACACATGTGTATACATACACACAATATGTGGAAGACTATCAAAGAATAGGTACTTTGGAAACAACCAGAAACTTCACATATAGCTATTTCAAGTCTAGTAAAATGAGTAGCTAAGAATATGTCAGTGTAAACCTTGATTCTATAAAGACTGATGCATATGTTTTGCTTGGGTCCTTTTGGTAGTCCCTTTGACTTCAGAGTGCGATATATATGGTTAAGCACATCTGAAAACTGTTACAGGTTTAGGACTTACAGTACTGTATTTTGTGAACAGATCTATTCTGACTTTATTTGCATCAGGAGTTTCTTTTAAATTCATAGATTCAAATAACTCAAGTTTTAACACATTTGCAATATTTTTATTTTTATAATTGCATATCAAAATGTCACTACTTCATAAAAAATTGTTTTTTGATGGCACATGGTATTTAAAAAGAATTAGTGCATTATAATACATTCTAAAATCAACATTCAATAATACTGGCATGTTGCAGTGATGAGACAAAGTTTCCCCTATGCATGCTATGGCTAAATAAGTCTGCCAGGGTTGGTTAATTATTCTAACTATTTTAAACGAAATGGCTGAGTAGCTCAATGTCACATATTAGCAACACTAGCTCTGTTAGTTAAAATAGAATCATAAATTAGAGATATTTTTTCTGAAAGTAGAAAAGCAATCTTCAAAAAAAATCCTTGAAAAGGTATGTTGTTAAGATTCACCAGTGTGAGAGATTGTCCTTATAAATATTTAACCCAATGTCCAGTGTTCTGCTTACATGTGGTTGCAATTTAGGAGTAATTTCTGTGGTTGTTTTGGAAGCACCTGATACTGAGTTAATATTATATTCATTTGACTTCTTCATATAGTCAAGTTGTTTTCTAAGAAATTACATTTTTCTTAGGGTTCAAGAATTTTGAAATGTCAGAGTAAATTCAGTTTAACTTAACAATAAATTGCAACTTTAAAGTGTGCATTCCTAGAATTCATAAATTCTCCAATGTGCAGAGTAACTTGTATTCATTCTGGCAGAAAAACAAGTATGAAGGAAACAATATACAAGAATTTGTGGGGGACACAGTTTGTACTCTCTAAAAGTTGCTTTTTGCCGTGGACCAATCCAAAAAAACAATACCTTTGTCAATATAAACCTACCAGCGTTTGTTTTAATTGGTTTATAGCCTGGAACTGAAATTAACCATTAACTATTAAGACACTTTTTAAAATTATTTTGTAAATAAAGCTATAAAATTTTACTACAAGTACTACTAGTTTATACAATAGCTTCAATGTTGATGTGTTTACTCAAATATTAGACCTATGGAGAACTTAAGCCCCCAGTTCTATGGATCAGAAATCTTTTAAGACAAATAACTTTACTTTTAAAAATGCAAGCACTTAAGACATTCACTGTAGAATTCCAAAATTTCAGAATGAATAATTATCAATAAAAGTGCAACACTGGACTATGAATAACGGAAGCATTAATGCAGAAAGCCCCGTTAGTGTTTGATAATTTATCTCGTTTTGGTTAGCCAGATATGCTGAGAAGCTGAAGGTACCGTTTGCTGTGCTTTAGTCTCCACATAACATAATTGACTTTGTTGTACTTGCCATTTCTATTATTTGGAAACATGATTTAGAAAGTGTTTGTACTAGGATGGTCTTCTCTATAGTTAGCACCCTTACTTAAAGCACAGGGAAGTCAGTGAAAAGATTTTCATTGATTCAGTTGGACTTAGCCACTATAGGTGGCCACAAAGCAACTGGTTTTTCACTAGTAGTTGATTGCCCTTTGAACAGTTCATGAGACATGCTCTTTACAAGCGTTACTGTTTCTTGCTACGTAGTATACTCCGTTAGCTTTGGCTGCTTCTGTGGGAAGCTGCATCATTTGATTAGTTTTCTAATTTATATACTTAGAGTTTAAGTTTGTTATCTTTAAATAATAACTGGCTTATATTCCTATGTTATTTTTCATATTTGATGTTATGAGTCAATTTGAGTATCTAGACTAGATTAAAAAGTTACATAGGAAAAAATGTTAATAGTTTTTGATTAATAAAATCAAGACTCCCGTGGCAGCAGTTCTGCAAAGCTTATTCATGGCTTCATTTACCAGACCATGCAAAGAAAACTATTTAGTTTATAAGACTGTTTTATTTTTCTTCTTCTTACTAGCTAACCAAAAAGAACTGGCAGCAAATCTGTTGACTTGAAAGTGCCTTATTGTTATTTATATTCAAACACAGTATGGTTTTACAGTACAAGGCATGTTAGGTGGGAATATGATCTACAGGGTTCATGTATCCTCAGCTTTTTCAAGCACATAAATTCTTGACGGGGCAGCATATGCAAGGAGAAAATAGATGGAGCATGATTCAGAAGCAAGGGATAGAGCAGTAGCTGAATTCTCCTGCCTTCTCCCATTGCAAGGATGCAGCTGTTCGGGTAAGAGAGTTTCTGCAAAAGAGTTGAAATCGTTACGAAGCCCATGGAAGGTGATTTCTACCCTTGCGCTTCTCATTTGCCCCATGTCCTGACTAACGTTAAGGTTAACCGTTGCACAGAGTATTATTCCTATCAGTAAACAACTATTTTCTTCTGCATCACTGTCTGCCATGGTAGGAGACACCCCTCTTGTTCAAAGTGCTTGTGGGAGCAGATCGGGAGAGAGGGGAATAGGGTTATCCTCCTTAGAAGAGTATTTCTCCTGAGCAATCTAGCTCATTGGATTTGAGCAACTTACCATCCTGATATAAAAAATTAAGTGAAAACAGTCCAAGAGTCATACGTTTCTGGCTGCAGATCTCACTGAAATGTCCAGAAGGTTTCAGGAAAATCTATACTTTTCCTGGAACTATTGAAGCTTTGAAATTTTTGGATATGTGAAAGGAAAACTACTACAGCCTAGGTGTTAGAGACTCAGGCCTGTTCCCTTGGAGCACGTGAGAGCTCTG
The DNA here is from genome assembly GCF_000705375.1 of Tinamus guttatus. The sequence goes on from NW_010588566.1 coordinate 54,649, forward strand.
TTAAAGGCTTCAGCGAGTTCAAACCCCAGGTTTTGGCCAAAGAGGTGCCATTCATGTAATGCTGGTTCCCGTTGGCTGCCAGCCGGCTAGGTTTTTCTGGCACCACAATTACTGTATGGTGGCAAAGGGGGTAAGGATGTTTGACTCTTCTGTGCGTGATGCCAAATTCTCTTCAGGTGTTAAACTTTCAGAAATGCCCATAGCCATCTGAAAAAAACAAATCCTTTTCACTCTGCTTTAGGCCACGGGGAGAAGGAATATAAACAACTGTCAGTTGTTTATATAAATGTGTATTTTGATTACCATCATGGTATTAAATATCAATTAAAACTTTCAAGAGAATCCTGTTATAAGCAGCCAATGTGACTAGAGACTTTCCTTTTATTATTGTGACACTGGATAACATAATCTTGGTAAGTGCAGGCTGAATAACGCATTTTTGGTAGTGCTGCTCAAGCTCATGAGTGTGGTAGCCTGGCCAACAGCCCCTCAAAGGAGGCTATACGCTTGATACTAGTGGCACCAGCAATGGAACTAGTAGCCAAAAATGTTAGCACTGGCATCCGATGTTAGGAGCCCCTAACAGCTACAAGGTCCTTATGCAGGAATTGCCGTCAGATTGGTGAACACTGCTGGGTTGAGAATCCTGGGTTGCATGAAAAATAAAAAAAAAAAGAAGGTGTTTCTAAAACTATGACTGAAAATAATTTTCATGTTTTTTTTCTTTAAATTCACAGAGCTTTCAGCTAGCTCTGCTATTATCAACACACAAAGGAAATTTTGCATTCATTGCCCTCAGAAGAGTCCTTGTAATTTCTCCTGTATTTTTCATTAGTTTGAAACATTTCTATTGGTTTTGTACTGTTCTGTTAGTTTTTAATGAGGGCCTTTTGTGGTCTACCGTAGACGGAGATCATCTGGAACTGTGTTTATACCAAGCAGGGTTGCCCATGCTTAAAATAAATAGATGTAATGACATAATGATATTGTATTACTGTTATATAAGGTCACTTTAAAAATGTCTCATTAAATCTGTGGTCAGTGAGCTAAATTCAGAGGCACATTGACCCAGGATAGAGGATATATTGACCCAGAAGCATTCTGGAAGAAGGTCTGAAACATTCTCATCCTTTTAATACGCTGATTTTTCTAGCTAAAATCAGGAAAGATTTGGTCTCATGCAGTGATCCACCACTTAGCCCTCTGATCATTGCTTTTCTTCTTTTTTTCTTTTTCATGCTTGTGAAGCACACTGTTGTCAGTCTCCCAGTTTAAACTCAGCTGACCTAGCTAATGATTCCACATACTTTGTCTGAAACATCTTTTTCAATTTGTAATGAGCTGCTGGGGACTTGCATATTATTAAATACAATAGGAAATGTGTGCTTCAGTATTAAGACACGTAAATATTAAGACATCCTTTCAAAAGTAGCCTCTCTAATTCTGTCAGATATTAGAGTAATAAACACTCGCTGCTTAACTTTTTCATGTGTAGAACTTCTTATCATTCTGTGATTCCTGCAAATCTGTAGAGCTATAAAGCAGGACTCACTGCTGTTATCAGCTCACCAGAGAACAAATTAAAGCAGATGAGTGAACTGAGGTTACGGGGCAGGGGAAGAATATCCTGGAGGGAAATGACCGTTTGCAGGAAGACCTAGATTTGTTCTACTGACTTCGATACCAAGTGCTGCTAGTTTCAAAACTAATTTCAGACTTACATGCATCTATTTTTATCTGTGCTTCAGCGCTATTTAACAGGAAAAAGACTGTTGGCTCAGTCAGAACCTTCCCTGCAAAAACAGAGATGAGCCTTGCATATTAGTGCTAATGCAAGATACAAGAAATCTTTTTTTCAACCAATATCCTGATATTTTCAGTCTTTCTTTATGAGGTCTCTTGATTTTATCAGATCTGAGATTTTAGTGTTTTTTTTTTTATACAGGATTTTTTTCAAATGAAAATCTAAATGCTTAACTATGCAGCTAAGCATCATTCTCTTCAAAGAACCTTTGTTTTAAACATAATATTCTCATTATCTTTTACATATTCCTTAACATTCTTTACATATTCCTTTACGTATGCTTAACATTCAGCTGCATATGATGAGCCATCTCCTTGAAATACATCTTTGCAATTGACCCTGGTCAGAAGGGAAGTAGGCAAAAATATACACCAGGTTTTCACGCCTCTCAAGCAGTAGTGATCTGTACAGCTGTGATAGCATTATTCATGTTGCATGAGACTCCCCGAAAGCTTGAGTTTTAAAATACATGCTGAACTGAATGGTGAATTTCTAGAATGTATTATATTTAAGGTTAAGTGTGCTCATATTACAAATGTATGTTTTGAGCATAATTTAGAGTGAATTAGCGTAAGGTAAATATTTAGGTCAAATTACTTTTAATTTGAAGTGTGAGCAAGAAGCCTAAGTGCAGAGAGTGTGATGGTAAACAAGGCATCTGATAGCTACTGCAGACACAGGCACAGCCTGGCTGTCTTGTAAGGAATGCTTTGGAAAACCCTGGGGGAGAAAGAGCTGGAGGTGGGAAGCAGAACTGAAGCCACTGTGGAAAGGAAGAAGTTGCACTCTTCCTGTTATGACAGGAAATGCAGACAAATGTGCTTCCTGACCATTTGCTCAGCAGGGAGTGAAATATTCTTTGACCTTTACCTTGTGAACATTGTAGCTGCACAGAACTAGTAAACATGTACATATATATATATATATATATATGCGTGTGTGTATGTGTATGCATCAGTATACAGGGGATTTAATCCTATCTGTGAGCAAAGGAAATAGCAGAGATTGACCATTATTGTTCTTGCATCCCTATCGGTTCTTAAGATCTTAAGTTATAATTTAAAGTGTGAAGCATACTTGATACTGCCTAACCTACTAATTTCTGAGTTGCTGTATTATCTGTTAATTAACACATCTTCAAATTATCCCTCCTCCCTTGACTCATGAAAAAAAAAAATCCACTATCATGTTAAAGACTTGGGTAGACTGAATAATATCACTATTTTAAGTTTTTGATCTCTAATTTATGTAGTAATACACTAAAAATAGGCTGTAACAAAGAAGTACAAACCCTTCTTTTTAATCCTGATTAATCATGAGCATTTTATTTGTTATAGCTATAATTTTAGGGCATGCTGCTCAGAGCTCCTCTTTAGCAGGACTGTTCAGCAAGTCATGCTCAGTGTGCTTGAGGCTTTCCAGGACAATAGCTCTTTTACAACATCAATCAGTGCTGTCTCACTGCTGCGAGTTATGCTGGAGGGCTGCGAGAACATGGAAGCAGGCTGCTTGAGAGCCCTTCACTGCACTTTAAAGGGCCTTTCATTTCCCCCAACGTGCCCGGCCGCTGCATAAAGGAAGGTTTGTCCTGCGCGGCGTCTGCGTGCCTGCTCTGCTGTGGCTCGCTGGAAGGACGCTTGCAGGCATTCACATGACAAACAGAGCTCCACAAAATCAAACAGGATGAAGCAGAAGAGAGACTAGGGCAGGAGCTGCTGCCACTGTAATAGTTATTGGGGTTTCAGCAAATGGAAGGATGAGGTGTCTGGCAATCGTGTTTCAATCTTTGCTTGTCCCTTGTTTGTGCATGGACAGCTTCATTATATTGTGTCTAAAGGTGCTTCCTTCTGTGGTACCTCCTATTTGCTGGAAACCTTATCTGCCTATGCCTGCTCTGGTCCCTGTGTCTGAAATCCAGGCATTTCAGGTGGACAAACAGAATAATACTTGTTGTTGACAGGCAGCATGCATAAGTGGGTCCTGTTTTCCCTAGCCACTCACACATGTTTAATGGCAGGAAACGTATATGGGGATTATGTGCAAATTCACTGTTTCTCTCATTTTCCTATGTCAGCAACTACATTTCTTTATAATTATGATAGGAAGAAGTAAGAGGAACCCTGGTATTTTGCCACTGACACAGAACTGCTACTTTAAAGACAAAATATACACTGTAACTATAGTGACAAATACAGTTTCCTCATAATGGCACTAATATTACAGCTCAGTCACCCAAAATTAACCTGTGAGTCTGTGAGATTTTATATTGTATCTGGTCTGTTCCTCTGCTGATGTGTTAACATCTACACTGAGCACAACGTTTCTGTTAGAAATTTAGCTAAAGAAGGACTGCTGCCAGTGGCTGGTCTCTCTATTTACTATTAGTGTATCTGAGTTGAAAAACTGGCTGGATTTACTCGCATATGTATATACCAACACGTATTTAAATTTCAGCCTGTCAAAGAATCTACACTCAAAATCAAGAAACATTATCTCCTAATGTATTTAGTTTAAATAAGCATTGCTTACTGCAGATTAAACAAGAAGGCCTGGCTCTGGGGCAGATTAACCTCTAAATGAAGTGTATAGCAGTGTGTGCTCATGTATACTTGCTCGCTGGCTGTCTAAGCCCCAGTCATAGATACTGCAAGGGCAAGTCCATAAAGCGCCTCTCGGGAAGAGCAGCTGTGCACATGGAAAGCTAGCTGAGTGGTCTTGCCATGGTAGTGAAGAAAAATATCTTTCTGACCAGCCTCATTTGTCAGTCCTTCTGCTAGCACACCCAAGGGGGTTCACCTTTTGCCAGAATTTCATTCAAAATGCTCAAAAATCTGACCTTGGGGAAGGCTTGGTTTCTGAATTCTTGAAGGAAGCATGTGATTTATTCAGCCCGTATAGTCCTCAGCCTTTATACTACTTTCCATTAAAAAAATGCAGCAGCCTTTAGGTATCTGATCTTCTACTTACCACCATTCCCATTGTGAGTGCAGTGTGGCTTGAAAGTTTTGAAAAGTAAAAAAAGTTAAAAGGAAAAAGTAGGTGTAGAAAAATTAAAATGTTAATTAAAAGAACAGGGCTGCTTAGTCAAATAGTAATAGACTAGTTTGTTTGTTTGATTTTGACTAGGTGTAATACACAGCGACAGGATTAGAATTTTTTTGGTATTTTCAGAGATAAATGTGGTACTCCCTGGAGGTTTTTTTTTGGATTCTGGCCTCTTATCTCTTCTACTTCCTTCTCCACTTTAATTCTTCCCGGTTCTCACCCTATCATTCTAAAATATTGTCCTAGCCTGGGAGAGAGGGACCTCATAAATTGCCTACCTTTCTCCAGAAAAGCAGAAAATTTGTAAACTGAGAGGGACCTACAAAGTGGAGGTGAATTACATCTTCTGAATCTGACTTAGAGAGCAGGCATAATTAATCCTTTCTTGACTCAAGTTTGCAGGGAAGAATATGTATTGATTTGATTCTTGCTGCTGAAAAAGTCAAATATTAGACAAATTCATTTGAAATGCGTGCACTTTTTTGCGCATCATCCTTTCTAAAGTATGTTGATGAATTGGCTTACTGTCCTTATGTTTTCTTCCAGTGTCTGAAGTGCTTTTCTGTTATTAGGAATTTTTCTCCCAAAAACACCATCCTAACAAAATAGCAGGTTGTATGTTGATATATGATGCTATCACAACTGAGCAATTCAAATACAGAATACGACAGCAAGATTGTGTGATTCCCGGGATGTAGCTGCAGCTACTGCGAAGTTTGTATTTGGTGGGTTGTGCATATGGTGTTCTCTCCCAGAGCTTTCCCAGTCAGAGGTTCTTCAGTGGAGCTTTCAGGCTCCCTTACACCTACTCAGAGGAGGAAAATTGTTTTTAATAATTTATGCTAATCTTTGCTGCTCAGCAAAATTTCTGCAATACTAGAATATTCACTATTACCTTAGATGATATTTGTTACATACACTTAGTTTAGGTGAAGATGACTAACATAACAAATTGTGATGAAAAAATAAGTAATAAAGATGCTGTTTACTTATATTGCTCACTTAAATGTTTTGGAGTATATTCATATTCCTAGTGAAGCCAGAAAAAAAAAATTATTCATAGCAATCATTTGTTTTTAAATGGCTTGAAAGGTAATTTTAATCTTTCTTGAGGATACTGAACTTACAACCCTAACTATAAACTATTGTGGAAGTGTGATACATTATATATATGGTTTTACATATATATATACATACACACGCTCGCTATTATCTTTAAATGTAAATGCTCTAAAGTATAAGCTGTCAATGAGTCTATTTAAAAAGAATAGCAATATTCCAGGTCGCTGCAGAAACAGTAATAGTTACAATTGTCTTCATGCATTTATGAACAGTGGCAGAATGCATTATCTAATAGATTTGGAAAATGTAAGAAAGATCAAGGAGCTATTAGCAAACTGAATTCACAGCAATTAAGGTTATGCTTGAAAGAAAGAAAGAAAGATGTTATCTCTTGTCCTTTCTTTCAGTTTCCACAAAAAGGAACTCTAACCAGTATCATTTTGGTGATAAGTGTTATGAAATAAGTATGTGCTATGTAGCACAGCTGTGTGGTTACTCTAAATATTCAGAAGCACCTAACAGCAAACACAAATAGTAGCTTTAAAGATATTTCTGTACTAGGGTGTACTTTGATGGAAAGAAGCTGTAACATGCTAAATTCTGAGGTTTCTGTGCAACAGAAACCATACTGTATAGAGACACTCCACCTACAGCACTGTGGTCAAAAAGTTGATTAAAAAGAGTTTTAGATGCAGAAAAATATGTTGAGTTAGTGTTTTTTATTTTCTGTGCGTTTATCTTTTTCTAAAACATGATGTATATATTGAGATTTATATATTATATGTTTCTGAACAAATGCATCACAATTTTCTGCAGTCAGGGAAAATATTAATGATGTATTTGAAGTAATAATATATTTATCAGAATTTGAATGAAATTTGCTACCTGTCCACTCATTATCCACTCCGAGTGCCAAAAACCATTGACAGAGACCATTTATTTTCAATAGAACTTAATATCAAATATATAGAGAAAGCAGTGCTGTGGAAAGTGTTTTTTTAAAAGCTTGAATAATTACTTTTAATGTACTCTAACTGTAATTTAATGTAATCCATCTTTTCTTAATCGTAAGTTGACAGAGAGGCTAAAGAGCAACGGCAATAATGGTAGTAAGAGCGAAACAACTTTGTAGACATTTGGGAGAATAAATGTATGGAGTATTGGCACAGAGCCTCATCTTTTTGAGATGCGCTAGTAAACAGGACTTAGCATTAGGTCACGTTTTCCAAGGCTTGGCCGGTGGGATACAAAGGTAGACTGGGGTTGCTGTTAGCATTAACTTGCGTTAGGAAAGCAACAAGAGAAAAGAGCAGCTAAATTTACCCTGTGCAGAGGAATCTTCCTGCCTCAGCCTTAAACCTATTGCAGAGCTACTACTTCCTTACTACCGATCAGTAGTAAGGAACCAGTTGCAGCAAGTGTGGCCTTAGGCAAACCTGTAAACTTGGCTGGCTGTAAACTTCACTAGATGTTAAATTTGATTCATAATAAATAAGCTTAGCAAAGCCATATTTTTATCTTAAGCATTCGTATTACTAAAAATTGCTACAGAAGCAAATGGATGTAAAAAATCCATGAACAGTCATTATGCACACTTAACATCTATAGGAAGAGACAGGAAAGATTCTCACATGAGAATGTGAAAGCAAAATAAAATGTTTGATTCTTTTAAACTAGACAGTTCTTCCAAACTATCGTGAGTTTCTTTATATAAACTCCGCATGTCTTTTACTCTGCTTAAAATTCTGTATGAAAATTTCCCCTGCTAAAAATCTAGTTATCCAGGATTGGGCAACAGGAAGAAATCAGTCAGTCTCTATCAAAAATAAGAACTGACTGCACCTTCTGTTCAAACTTCTTACAATCGCAAATCTGAGATACAGTTTTAAAATACTGATGGGAAAAATGCATGCAGTGTAAGTGTAGTGTCTAAGAAGGGCCAAACTTAAGAATTAAAAAGTTAGAGAGAAAGATGCAACATTAAAAGTAGATAGGGCTACTTAATGAAAATGTACCTTTTACTTGTAGCTTGACTTTTGTGCGATGAGAATTGCATACATTTCCTCAATTACATAACACACAGATGGATATGTATATTCTATTCTGGAACAAAATTTACGTTTATGGACTTCCCTTCTAAACTTGCTCTAGTCAGAGACTGCAGCGGTCATATTATATTTCTGAGAAAAGAGAAAGGGCTACAAAGACTGACTTAGGAATTTTTGATGGATTTTTTTTTTCCAGGTGACATTTACGAAGAGGAAGTTTGGTTTAATGAAGAAGGCTTATGAGCTGAGTGTGCTATGCGACTGTGAGATTGCTCTGATCATCTTCAACAGCACCAACAAACTGTTCCAGTATGCCAGCACTGACATGGACAAAGTGTTGCTGAAGTACACAGAGTACAATGAGCCGCATGAGAGTCGAACGAATTCCGATATTGTTGAGGTGAGTCTTGGTGAGAACTCTGTTTTCACCTGGCCCTGGGGTGGAGATGCTCAACGTGAGAAGCCTGCCTGAGCTTTTTCCAGGGTCTCAGAACATACCCAAGAGATGACCTGATGGCAGGAGAACAGAATGGGGAGGAAAAGATACAATCTGGGAGGCTGGAGTTTGTGGGGATGTGAGGAAGACGTTGGAGGCAATTCATGTATTTTGTGAGCTGTAAATTTTGTCCCGCTGAGTCTCACGTGCTCTGCAGGAACTTCTGCAGTGGGATCGATGGCTCCCTGCCGTCCAGCTTTGTGTACTGCTTTGTCCCTGAGTCCTCTCCCTGGCCACCTCCTACCGGCTGAATCTCGCCCTTGTCTCTGCGTAGCTGCTCCCGATGTGCTCTCCAGAGTACACTGCAGACACTGTCCCCTCACTGCGAAAGTCAGCATGTTCTCACACTGTGAGGAACTGACACACACAGGCTAAAAGGTGTGGAAGAAAAAGATTTAGAAGCACCACTCCAAGGCATTTGGTTGCTTTTTGTTTGTTTGTTTTGTTTTGTTTTCTTGCAGAGATAGTAGGTTACAGTTAAAAGAACAGAACTTCAGAACTACTTAAGTAAGAAGAGAACTTAAATACTGCACCATCTAACAAATGCTTTAACTCCCTCTCATACAAAATGCTGCTGCTAGTAGTATAACTACAGTATTATCAGAATGTTAGAAATACCTTATAATTATAAAAATATATGTGCACTACTAAATACAGCAAGTTGTATTTACAGTTAGTGGAAAAAAAAAACAGCTTCTAATATTTACGGAAAAGTCGGTTTAATATGTGATCATATTAAGACTCAGGCCATGCAAAATAAATAAAGCTTTTAAGGATTTGCTGCAATAGGAAAACACTCAGTAAATTTAAAAAAAGAACACTTGCATGATTTATGCAAGTAAGCCTCATTTTCAAAACATCTAGATTAGGCATCTAATTATAATATTTTAAAAAGCATTAGAAGAATTAGGTCCTGTGTTAAAGATATAGAAATCAATGTAAATTTGGTACTGAATTCTTCTAAACAACTTGGCCTGTACATTTAAAAGTGTTAGTTTCAGATTTTTAAATAATCTGGATATTGCTGAATATGAGAATGCTGCTTTTGAAATCTTCCTCTGGGCTAGTCATGTACTTGAATCTTGCAATGGAAGAAATTAAGTGTATAAGTTACAAGTAAAATACTTCTGGTGGAGAAAATGTACTATTTGATAGGCACCGGACGTCACAGGCACAACACAATACATCAGCAAGACTGTAGTCCATGTATACGTATATATCACTTTTCTATCTATGCTTATGTCAACATATAGCATGATACCATTTTGTTTCCATCACAATCTCCAGCAGATATCCTTCAGCATGAGGAGAGGGTGTACTGACAGTAGTACAAAAATTTTTCTGAGTGAGGACCAAGAAGAAAGAATACAGTCTCTTCCTCCTCTCCATCATCATTTTTTTCTCTCTCACTTCAAATCCTCTTAAAAAGAGCAAAGCTTTACCCTCACCCAAGGGATTTAACCCTGTTACCTCTGGTCAACCCGTGTCCTGTTCTGTAGAACACCAGTTCTATCCCCTAAACAATCCCCTACCTGCCTTTAGTGGCACAAAGCCAGAATACTCTTAACAGGAAAAGCTTCCTGTGATATCTTCACTCTTACCTGCGAGCTTTCTTGCGGGAATGGGTAATTAGGCCACACGTTAGGGATTTCTAACATGCTCAGAGTGAAAGAAGACATAAGATCAGAAGAACTCTGATTGAAGGAAAACATAAAATTGTAAATGTCTATTTTTTTTGTAACTTTGAGATTTTCAGAAAGAACATTCTTTGCACCTGCAAAATCCTTTTTCTGCAGGAATAGCGGCCTATCTAGATGAGGTTGACAGGCAATTTTGCATGTGAATGTGTAATTTTGTAGTTGCGCTCAAAATTCAGTGGGCATCTTTTTTCACTGCTCTAGAGGCAGCCAAATAAAAGTAGGTAGCTGAAATGCATGTTACTTAAAGGTAATAATCTAGTGAACAGCAGAAAAGACCAAACAAAGTGCAATTTTTTTTGTTTCTTCCGTATGTCGGATTTTGTCATCTCTGAATTAAATCATTTAATTGTTTTGATGTAATGGTCTTTGGTGTTCTGCTTGTGAGGCAAAATACTTAGGCCAGTAGGCCAGCTCTACCAGTACCATTTCAGGATCTTGTGTAGGGTCTAGGTTTTGAACAAGAATCTCATATTAGCAAAAAAGGACATGTAATTATCATGCCTTTACTTGACAGTTAACATGACAATAGAGGAAGAGAGCCCATGAAAGTACGTGATCTGCAAGATGGCTTGGTTCTTAGTGTAGTTTGGATGTATTTTTAGGTACAGGATGTAAATCTGCCACATTTAAATATTTAAGTCGATCAGTTAAACTGACTACATTACACATATTTGCCTTGTAAGAAGTCCATTTTTTTCACTTTTAGACAACTAGACTTCATATTTACAAGGTTTTAATCTTGTTCTTCCAGAGCAATCAACAGCAGCTGAAGCTCAGACATTATTATTAAATCTGATCGTTTTCAATTAAATGACTGTTCAATAACTGTATTTCATCAGAAGAAAAGGACATAATTGTGCTTACAGACTTCTGTACAGAATCACAGAAAAGTTTTTTAGGTAGCTTTATGAAATCTTGAAAGACAGCTGTCAGCCATATAAAGGTCTTAGCCTTCAATTTAGAATCCAATTTCTGTTCACATTCTGCATAATATTAACTATTCAGTTACTTGTTTGGCTGTTGTAGAACTGAGTTATCGGTCACTAAAATATGGCATAACTTCTTTGAACAATCTCTATTCAGAGAATCAAAAGTTTAGATGCCTAATATCTGTTTAATTAATCCCCTGACACTCAAACCTAAAGATTACATGAATTTTCCTGGAAGTTCTGGTTTAACTTGCTAAGTTTATTAATCAGAGATTTTCAATTGTTTTTACTGGATTATGCTTAGCATTTCTGAAGAAATGAATCTTGAGGCAACAACTTATTTGAAAGAGCAGAAAACACAGTGTTACACATCTAATACACATTACACTGTTTTTCAAGGGAAAAATGTCTTGAGATTAATACCTGTGTGAATGAAAATTGAGCAAAGCTATCTTGATCCTGATTATTGTAGCAGATGTAAATGGGCTAGTTAATATAAAGAGAAATTTAAAGCTCTTTGAGTTCACTTAATGTTATTCTTTGAGCTCTTTGTTTAATGATCTAAACAGGTAACTTAGGACTTTTTTGCATATGTAGTCATTTTATTCACAGATAGTATGTATCACTGAAATTGTCTTTTCCAGTTCTCTCATTCACAGTGGAATCGCTCAACATGTAATTTGACATATCAGAGTTCTTCAGATCATAAATATCAAAAATATCTACCAGCTGAATGTATTTCAGATTTTACCCAGTAAATACACTTATCAGTGTCCACTGGTAAGTCATGAAGGACGAAAAAATATATATTCAACACTCAGGTTTGTTCATTCTCAGCAAACGTGTCAATTATTTTAAATCTCACTGAAATCTTTGTAGAGGTTAAATTCTATGTAGTAGTTCTGCAAACAAAGGCTCATTCTGAGCCTTCGGTTTAGGGTTAATTGTGTTCCTAAAACTGAAGCCTTTATGTCCTTACCCACCAAACCACTCACCCCACAATCTTTCCTTCAACCTCGCTTCAGTTAAAGAGCACATGGTCGTTGCTGGGTTATAGTAACTTATTTTAAGAAACAGCAGAATCTGTGTAAGGTGTACTTGCTGTACCCATGGACACTGAGAGAGAAAAGAAATAAATCACGTTCATGCTGATTTCCCAGTTCCATATGGATATGTGGAAAACCATATACCTTTTGAGCAGCAGTTATTTAAAATTCCGCCACTAGAAGAGATCTAATTATTTACTTTAAGATGAGAATAGATCTTCTCTCTTTAGAAACTCCTGTAGCATTAGTACATTGCTCTTAGTACAGAAGTAGTGTTTTTAAAACTGCAGTTCTGTCTTTAGTAGTTTGTCAGTAGCTCCATTTACTATTTGCTTTCATAGAAAAAGGTTATCTTATAGATCTCCCACTTAACATTGTCAGTGCATTTGCATAGAGCTACGCAAGAATTTTCTTACTACAGTGAGGAAAAGATGAGCAAGAATAAATGCTTGAGTTCTCTGACTGACTTAAAGTGCATTATGCTTTTTTTTGCAGTCATTTAAAATAATGAGGCCAGATTCTCCCCTTGTTTCTGTAAAAGAGAAGTAGATCTAATATGATTTATTTCAGTGAAATTTCACAGTTACACCGCTGTAAGTGAGAATAGAATCAGACCTTGGGAGTTTGAACTGTTCTTGAAACGCGTTACTTTACTACTTTATGTAGTGAAGCTTTTAGTAAAGATTTCTTTTACTAAGGGTTTAACAAAAAGATTTTAACAAAGATTTTATCAACTATTACCAGAGATCTAAATTCAACATTGCAGATTTCAAAACATAATAATATCTTAAGATTTTAATCTGATTACATGGGAAAATTAAAATGCACAGTCCTACTTCATTTGCTTGATTTCCTTCTCTCAATATCCAATCTTTTCATCTGTAGTGAAAAATAGTGTTTAGATGGTCTTTCTCCTCAGGTAGAATTGGATTCTCAATCAGAAATGCCAGCTTTGAGGCTGGGTGTTACATTTTAATATGGTTTTCTTTCTTTCTTTCTTTCCTTTTTTTTTTTTCCAGTATATCACCATACCTAGGAAAACTTGCATTGTTCTGCTACCCAACTGCACAGGGCTTGGTGTCTTCCAGAATTCTTAACAATTCATCTCATTTACCATTTTTCACTCTTATGCTAACTAAATACAATACTTGCTACCTTCTGAGGAATGCTGGGAGGAGGTTGTCGCCATTTCACCATTTACAAAGGTTCATATTTCATGATAGACACCAGCTTACCTGTGGCTGCTCTAATTTATCTGGTCTAATGATTTTGTCCTCATTTACTTAGCTGGGTTGAACTCCTACTACTTACATGGTCTGTAGTCTGAGTAAGTATATGAGACCTAGTAGATTCAGCTCAGCTAGTAGTGCCGAAGCACTGTAAGTCTGCCAAAAGGAGCTCAGCAAGGACATTGCCCTTTGGTTGTAGGGAGGCATGTTTTAGACGGATCTTCAGCTAATCCATTAAGTTTTTGCCAATTTAAGGCCAAATTTCCTGCTTGTTTTCTCTGTTGCTGCCCTTTGTTCCAGTCACTTTTTTTCACAGCACCAACTACTTCTTCCTTTAGCAGATCTCTCATGAGATTTTAATAAACCCTGATTTTGATTTTGTTTCTTAGACACTCCAATCCTTGCTCATGCAAGAAAATCATTCCCCTATAACTCACTAAACACTTCATCTCTCAGCTCTTTTTAGGCTTCCAATCCATCAATTTGTTTGACCCTGCTGCTCTTAGCCTCCCCCTTTCTCCAACTGGCTTCTCTCCCTCTGCTGATTCAGTGGTCACTACATTTAACTCGAGTTCTCCTATTAGGTCAGCCCTTTCAAATTCATCACATCCACCCTCTCTTCCGTTTTCTGGTGCACACACATCCAGCTCCTCAGTTCCTCTCTGCCAAACCACTAATAACTTATATAGAGAAAAAAGGAACAACGGAAACTTCCTCCCCTTTTCTCTTTCCTAACGGAGTTTCATTATACATATAAACCTATGGTTCAACGGTGATCACCCTGCAGATCTTCTCCAAATTTTAGTTCATTCCTTAAAACTGCTACTTAGCATGCATACACACACATGTGTCTATGATCTTTGTAGCTGTCTTCCATCTCATAAGAACTGCTCCATGACCACAGTGCCTTTACCTTTGCTGAAAGGTCTCTTTTGCTATCTGCCTTTGACTCTTATCTTTTCCTGGCATCTAACTCCACCTATTCTGCTATTTTTCTAAATCATTTTTTTACCTAGAAAACAATCAAGGTCCCTCATATAGTCTTTTACATGGAGAAAGGTGTCAGTACACTGTTTCAACAAAACCTCACACTCATTTGGCTTCTTAAGTATTCTGTGTTGTTTTACTCTGTTTTTTGAACCTGAGTATTTGTCACATATAGCATGCCCTTTCACCCACCTCACCACCCATCTTCTCAGAACTAACTGTATTTTGCTGTATTCTAACAAATAATGAACAAATGCAGGTCATGTCTTGAAGTATTTTCAGCCCTTCTTCAGCCATGGAGCAATAAAAACAGGTTATGTTGGGACTGTAGCATGATTCTCCATGTGAAGCACATAGGATCATTTTCATTCCCAATCAGTCCATTTTCAGTCCTTGTCCATCAAGTAATATATCACCTCCTCTTACTGAGGAACATCTTTTAACCAGTTTGGAGGGTCTTTTCGACTTCACTTTTTCAGTCTCATCCTTCCTAATGCTGTTTGCACTGCAGCACATACTTCTTTCTTCTATCTTTCTGTTGCAAAGTGTCAAAATATTGTTCTCTGTCTGCCCAGCTGCTGCTTTAACTTGTCTGATAGGCACCATTGGTTACAGTTGATGTCGTCCATCATGTTTCCCCCTTTCCTTTTGGAATCTCACTTTGGGTGATCACTTGCCCTTAGTGATATCAAGAATTGCACCAAGTATTAGCAAGAGCTGCCCCAGGAGACTAATTATCCTAGGGTCCTTGTGATACTGCTGCTAGTCGGAAATTGGGGAAAAATGGTAGTGCTAATTTGCAACCATAAGTCCCAATTTTAAATTATGGAACAGGCTGCCCAGAGAGGTCCTTCTCAGGAGATCTTCAAAACCTGCTTGGACACAGCCCTGTGTCTCATGCTCCAGGTGACCCTGCATGAGCAGGGGGGTTGGACTGGGTGATCTCTAGAGGTCCCTTTCAACCTTAATGATTCCATGATTCTACGATAATTGCAAATTATAGATTTTTTTTTGAAAATTAATCAGCATTTAGCTTGTCTTTTAAATTTGCTTTCCAAAGGCCTATACATCTAGCTCTACTAGCTCTAGTAACTGCTGATTTATTTACCTATTGCAGAGTGTTTCCTCTTCCCTGGTGACCTCCTGTAGTTGGTGAGGAAGAGTAAATTGAACATTGATGGAGAGACGAGTGCTAATTGCAGCAGTGTTTTCCACCAGGAGAAAGAACTGAGTTTGTGGAAATGCAAAATTCTTCCCGTATATTTCACATCATCTGTGTTTTGCAGCACACAGAGCTACCTTTGCATGCTTTAAGATTAAGATGCTAGGAAATAAAGTAATACCGAGTCATGGAGGATGCAGCATGTTATTCCATCAGTTTTTACAGGTGTGCTATGGGTTCTGTAGCCCTTGTAGGATTAGACATTTGGTGGGGAAGTTCTGAATGAGATGAAGGGGAAAACATCCCTTCTGTCAATTATTTCCAAAGGTCACAGAGCTAATAACTAGCTGGGAGGTTAATTAGATTCTGAAAGCCTCTTCATATCAATTAAGACTCTTATCTGTATATTTGTCATAAATAAGCCCATATAACTATCTAAATATACTCCTTTTAGAAAAAAGGGAACTGTTGTAGTTTGTTTAATGTATTTTCTCCTCTTGTCATCATAACATAATACTGCATGTAAACAAGCTGTGAAACACATATCAAGCCAGCTCTTCAGCTGTTGAAATCAGCAGAATTCTGAAAGCTACCATGTGCTGAAGATCTGGGACATTATAGAAAAGTAAGCCTATATGTAAGAAAGGTTATTCAGGGTGATCTAAAGACAGTACAGTCTATTGGATAGTGCCTTGGACGAGGACTCATGAGACTTGGATTTTATTAATAGCTTTGCCAAATACTGTTACATGACCTTGGAAAAGTCACATCTCCTCCTAGCTTAAGTTTCCTTGTCTGTAAAATGGGGATAACAATATTGATTTCCTTCATAATTTGGTTGAGGAGCAACTGGTTAAAAAAAAGGCTACTGTTATCACTTTCCATAGGCCAGGAGATGACTGGCCAGGGTCAATTGGCCACAGGATTTTGTTTTAATGATGATTTAGGCTTTTTAAATGTTTGCTTCTTGTTTCACTTTTAGTAAACAGGAGCCAAACCATTATTCCTCACCTCATATATGACAAAATCATGGGACTGGCTTCAAGGACTTGAACATTTTTGTAATATTCCCTTGGTCTTTCCTTGGTTACCTTCTGGGTTTCCAAACTTTGGAAGATGTGTTTGTAACCCAGTGTCCTCAGTGAGGCTTTTTCTATATTTTTCCAGACCATGGTTAGTAGAAAAAGGTCTTGGAGAGGGGGATAAAATCCAATTTTTAGAAACATATTTTAAATTCTGCCTTTTATCAATTTTTCATCCCTTTAAACAAAAGGACTTATATAATCTCGTTATCCAGACTTTTGGCCTTTAAGTAAATAATAGCTATTAGAAGACCTCAAGAAAAACTTCAAATCTGAAAAACTATGTGAGGCAATTTTTTTCTGCCCAAAGTTGGCCCCAATGAGTGGGACTGCCCAAATTACTCACTTTACTACATCCAGCAGATAACAATTTATTCTCTTCTTCCTGCTTATCCACAGAAGATTTTGACTCCCTGTATTTCCAGCTGCAGAAAGTTGTGTAAGCTCTCCTTGCTAACTGCAGAGCACCCAGTTGCTGTGCACCTCACTGGTAGCCTTTTGATGCTTTACAGGCTACAAGATGAAAAGTAGTGGGTCTGATTTTGATACTATGTATTTCTTTTGAATATATTTCAAACTGATCCAGTATGTGAAAAATAACACATAAGGGCAAGTTGTATAATGCATTGTTTTATCTTGTTTTCACTCCAGAAAAAAATGGCCATTCTTTTTACTATGATTTATCCTTAGTAAGGATTTGGCAGTCATGAAACGTATTTTGTAATTGTAAAGTATCTCAAATGAAAATGAAGCAACTCACTTAATAGATTATTTTTCCATGATCCGGAAAAAGAGAATAGGGACAGAAAAAAGCAGAATAGATGTATCTTCAGTTGGAGTTAAGCACTTAGAAGAACAAAAGCTGCTTTGGGGTAAATTTTGAGGAAACTCTAGGATTCTTGATTTAGACTGATTGAGGATCAGTCCTTAGCATTTGTTAGTGCTCCACTTTTTTTATTCCCCCTTTTATTTTTCTGTTCTTGCTAATCAGTTAAAAATATTTTAATAACTTAGGATTTGGAAGGAGGGGGCTATGGCTGTAAAAATGCAATGAGAACAAAAAGGAAAAAAAAGGTGCAAATATAAAAGTGTTGCAAACTCATCCACGATTCCTTTCTTTGTCAAACTGGGGGCTTAGGTCTGTATTTCTTAGAGCTAACAATATTTCACAGATGACTGTTTCTTTCTCCAAAACATGATATATCTGGCGGAGAAGCTGGAAAAATCTTACATGTCTGTGTAACATTCTTATAACTTAATAGCTCCAAAGTTTTATCCCAATCTAGTCATTGGAGAATGTTCTTTGTTTTTGTAATCATTGTTTCACATAGTAACAGCTTGTTGTATTTTGGTCTGTTTGCCAGAGGGTAGGTTTATTTTTAAATCCCTGAACTCTGAATTTTCTTTATTTTTCCAAGATTGGAAGTAGCTGAAATGCCTGGAGATACAGGTTGAAGGGCTTGCTTCATAATACAAGATGGGAAGCCTCATCCCCTCCCCCTTTTGTGTTTTTCTTTTTTTAATTTTTTCCTAACAAATGTCTCTGAACTGATATCTGTCTAAAAATAGAAAACTGCTCAGCTAAAAATAGGTTGGCTCTCAATCTTGCCAAGGAAAATGGAGAGGAATAGGCGTGGAGTAGAAGGCTGAGTAATCCCGCTCTATTCATTCACAGATCCCTTTGAGAATGCAGGCGATGATAAAGTGCCCTCAAAAAACCACAAGCCTGACTTGCTCTCTTCAGACTTCTAGGTGCCAATAAACATTTTAGCCCAAGGATATATATTTTTTTTCTCAGAGATCGTAAACACTTTCTGAAAGACAAGGCTTTGTTTCACAGAAGCTGACATACTGTCAAAAATAGCCGACTTTCCTGAGGTCCTTTTTTTTAAAAAAAAAAAAAAAAACCTTTCCACGTGTGTTTTTAAACTTATTTTCAGATGAGCAATGACTGCAATGTCCTGTTAAGAAATACCATGAAATGTTACATATCTGGTGTGAATGAATGAAGAAATAGATGCTTTTCATTGACTGCATCCTCAAAATTTCCTGTGTCACTAAGGCAAACTTAGTACTCTAATTCTGTGTAGTAAAAGTGAATGAATAGACAGTAGATTTATTTTGCTGAGAAACCAAACTATTTAGCTGCAGAGGACTTCTTGAAAAGCATGTTGGGTTGGGTTTCTTAAGTTGGGTTTCTTCCTTGTAATTCTTCGTTTATCCAAAGCTCACAATTGGGCAAGGGGCTAGGGAACGGAAAAGGGAAGGATCTAATTAACTTAAAAAAAAAAAAGTTGAACTGTGGAGATCAAAGGTGGAGTGGAAAGCACCACGTTTTCACCTAGAAAGCTGCCATGTCAATCTGGTGCAGCGCTACGTTTTTTATATCGCATGTGGTATTTTAGGGTGAGCTATGGATAATTGTAGAAGGCAGAAAAGACACCAGGAAGGGCTGAGCTTGTTATTTAAGAGAGGACTGTTTGTTGTTGTTCCACGTGGAGTTTTTTGTTTTTTAAAAATATGAATAACCTGGTCAAACACAGCGACAGGGTGTGGAAATGTCAGCACAGTTCACAGGGTTATTAGGTCCTGCGTATTGTTTTGCTCAGTTCCTGTAATGCTGCTTGTGATAAGGCTCTGGAGACAAAGGACGGTAATTGATGGAAGGGGACTTAAATCACTCCTAAAAAGAATCAAGGTCCTTGTATTTGGGTACATTGACTCTTCTGGGCTTCTTCCTCCTTGTAAAGCATTTTGTCTTCTTGCATGTTGGCCCCTCTACTGCTCATTGTAACAGAGGCAGCTCACAAGTGATTCCTTTATGCAGCACACAGGGTGTAATTGTGTCTGTGTGGTGTATTAGTAATTACCAAGGCTGAATTCTCATATTGTAGCCTCACTGCAAGCATGGAAAAATAGGACACAGTACCCTGCCTTACCATTTTCAACCTAGATAGTGAGCTACTTATAGCTAAGTTCCAGAGACAAAGGCTTTTGGAAGCAAACACATTTTTCAGTTTCATCATTAAGACATCCCTGTTTCATAAGGTAAATACAAAATGTGATTATTCACCTGAATTCTTGCATGGGAGTATTAATCAGAAGAGTAGAGATACCCTATCTTGTGCTACCGCACAGCTATCTCTAATGCAAACTGCTCAACTTGCCCTCCTTTGCCCCAAGGACTTCTTTTTATCCTGGGATCCCATAGCCTGTCAACTTCTCTCAATCAAACGAGTTTTGAAAATTATACAACACTGAGTTTCTTGTAAAATCAGCAAGTGATGCACAGTTCATACAGTCACACATGAATAAAATTTTTTTAGTGTTTAAGGGCTTCCAAATGTGGGCCCTTAGCCACTGCTCATAGTTTTATTAGGTAGAAGAGTCCTGTGCTGTTAAAATGCTAAAAAGTGCCGATATGTAAAGTCAAAAGCCTTTATTTTTAATTAGAGCTCTGCTTTGAAGCCCAGAGTGGGCAAAGAGAGCTTGTGATGGACTTCAGATTCACCTGGTTAGGATTCCTTGAACCAGCATCAGTCCTACAGGGTGTACCATCTTCGTGGACTAAGCACCAGCATGCAGCATTCCTTTTGCGCAGAAACAAAAACTGTAAGAAAGACACTGCATCTGCATGGTGCTGCAGTAAGAAACACCAGGGAGGACGGGGAACAGAAAGTCAGGCCAGCCCTGGCATTTTGCCTCCATAGCTCCTTCTGCTAGGGAGCTGGCACTTGAAATGCTCCAAGCGCCTTGCACTTCCATCTGGCATGAAGGAACACACCTCCAGCCTTTCTTTTCCTTCCCTGCATTGCACACAGACATTACTGGCTGTTCTTGAGATGCCTTCCCACAGTGTTTACAGTTCTGGCAAAAGTTCTGTTAAACTTCAAAATATGCTGACTTTTTTTTTCCTTGTTACAGTAAGCAGATATAAATTAATTATTTATTTGTGTGCTATAAGATTTGCATCCATCCTTTATATATTATGTAGCTGATATTGATTCAACTCCATTTGTCCTGAATTCAGACAGACCTCTAGATATTCATTTGTATAAAAGACCAAAAGAGAAATTAATGTAAGTTACCAAATTTGCAGGGCTATTTTTTACATGTTTAATAATCACAGTGTAGTGGTCAGTTGTGAATTAATGTCCATAGCCCAGAACTGATGAGCATCCATGCTAGCTAGAACTTAAATATCGAGTGTTTTATTTGCTAGAAAAGCAGCCTTTAAAGAAGGCTTAAGTCAATATTTTCTTTAGGTTATGTTTTATAAACACCGCAACTTGAGATCGTTTTGCTTTCTTAACTTTGTTATGGGTGTTTTAATATACAGTTACCAGTTAACAAAGGAGGAAATATACTATTAAAATAAATTGCATCATCTTTATTCAAAATAGTTCATTAATGCTTTTGTATGATAGAGACCGGTGTTAAACAGAAAAATCTTTGATATATTGGATAGGCTTGCATTTAAAAAGTCTCAAACCCATTTATTTATATCATCCTGTGTGATCTATAGACAACTATAATTACATTTTATAGTGCACTGTTATAAAAATGTGCATGCACTTTACTTTGGGTTGTTAAAGTATACGTTTATTTCTTTGATGAAATGTTACAGCATGCAGGCTGTTCAAAGAAGGCAAATTATAGAAGAGTCAATAAGAGTATTTTAAACAACACACAGCTGCTACAGATTGATTCAAAAGAGATCAAAATCTTGACAAAGAAGCAGTTCCTAATGGAGTGTATGGCATTTAAAGTATATTTAGATTACTACAATAGAATCATGGCTAAAACATGACCAAACATAAAAACACATAATTTATACTTTTCACATATACTTATAATCCAAGGCTTGGTTATTACATATCTAGCATGTTCAAACACATATCAATAAAATGGAAGTTTTGCACTTGTGTCACCAGGAGTTTTAAGTTAGTGCTTTAGCATTTAGCTGTATTTTTGTAGCCTATATGAAAAGGCAAAGCAGCTTGCCTTCTTAGATGTAATTTTTCCCTCATCCCACATATACTGTTTAACTTCTGAATAAAAACTCATAATTATACTCAGTACTTTTCATCCTCTATGTGAAAGTGTTTTACATAGGTGACTAAACAAAAGCTTTAGGGTCATTTAACCAAAAATCCAATCTGGAGGCACAAGATTGGTGAGAGACCTTGCTATTTGATCTTAAAGACTCCTAGGTGCCTATAGTCCTGTGCTTTTGCAGGACTAACTCAATCTGGCTGTAAATGGAGAGTCTTTTCTCTGTTTAAACCTCCAGAGACCTGGGAACTCCAGTCCTCCGTGAACAAGATACCCCTGGCGAGTAAACTGAGTATGCTAAATGCAATGCATGAAGACAGCATAATTTGTGGGCTATGAAAGGTGCAGAGACCTCAGCTTTATTCTTTTCTTAGAGATGTCTGGTTTTCTTCTGTATTGATTTATTTGGAGCCTTTTTAGTGGACCCTGTCATGTAGTACCAACCTCTTCCTGCCCCCTGTTCAGAAAGCCTCAGGTCCTAACACATTGTGAATTCCATACTGGAGTCAGGTACCTATTAAGTATTGCCAAATATACCTTTCTAGGAGCCTAAATCCTATAGCGGACCTATTCCATACTCCTTTCCTGTCACAAGATCCCTCCTTGCAAGGAGGAAAATGCAGCACAGCACAGGCTGTACTTTTATGCAGCAAAGCAGCATAGCTAGGAGAAGATACTCCTTGTTGACCATTTTCCTATGCTTTCTTTAAAGAATTGCTTCTGTTTCCAGTGTGGTTTAAAAGAATAATCAGGTGTGCTATTATTTCTCTGTCCCCATTTGTCTTCATTTACAGCTTTCAGATGTTGGCAGGTGTGGGGGATTCTGCCTAATTGACTTCATTAGCCCAACCCTTGAACTCTTAGGACCTTTGCAGATAACACAACTTGACAATTATGGCTTGACCTTCATCATTAGTAAGGAGTGTGTTTGGTAGAAGTAAACTCACCTTCGTAATGCAATAAATCCCATGAGGATTTACTAAGCTACTTCCCCCCGGGCTTCTTCTGCTCCAGCCTGCACACAGCCAAGATGCTTCTGGCCTGGAGGTAAACACTAAATCTTTGAGGGCTTATGAGATGTTTCTCATCTATCCTACAGACTAAACTCTATATATCCTTCCCTTGGATGAGTCTGGGAAATCCTCCTACTCCTTTTTTTATAGCTTTTTTAGGAGGGAAAAGTTCTTAATTCCACCTCTTCCTGTACTGACAGTGATGGAGCAAAAGAGCTAACTGTTCTGCAAAGTGCTTCCTGCTGCTCTCCATGTGTGTAAAAGAAACACACATCCTTTCCTACCACTGCTAGTTAATTCAGCAGTTGTGTGTACCCCCAGGCAGAAACAGGAATCTTGCCAGCCTTTGGTAAGGAAGCTGTCCTGGGCTTTGCTGGGCAGCTTCTCATGGTGGAGAAATTCCAGACACACTTCAGGACTATGAGCCTGTCTGCACAGACTTGACCCCACAGAACTTTGTTGTTTAGACCCAGAGAATTTCTTATACACCTACTGGGCTCTTCACAAAATGGGGTTTGTAGGATACTGATTTTTATTGACGTTTTAGTTATTTGGGGCATTGCTATTCTTTTCTGCTACTATAAGTGTTGGGTTAAAGCATGGATTCATTGAAATCTGTTAAAATTTTGTATCTGTTTGCCAGTCTTTGATTTTAAATTTTGGTATAATTAGAAGTAAGGCCACATGTGCCTTTGGATCAGCTCAACCAGTATATTGTTGCAGTGTCTGATTTCTATTTCACGCTAAGCTTGTCACTGATTTTAAAAATGAATGTTCATATTCAAATGTAAACCAAATAATAGATTTCCTCTAATATTCCTGTATTTGGTACTCCTTAGCTGTCTTCTAGGTGGTGTTATACAGTAAATATTCTGTAAAAACTAGGAAAAAAGGCTTCAAGTACCATGGCAGCAGGAAAGTTTTAGAGAATAGCCAGGATAATGGCATAAGTAAAATAGTTTGGTTTTCTTACCACTGTTACATTGATGGGAAATCATTACTGCTCCATCTCTCAGGTGTTTCAGGCTGGTTGAAGACACCAGCATGGGTTACTAGTTCAGTCTATAGTTAGCTCTGATTTAAGGCATCCCTAGCTTTTGAGATGAGTTGCTGTGAAAGTTGCGTGGCAACTCTGTCCAGCACTGCAGTGCAAAGGGCTGAGGTCACTGCAAGTAGGGCTTGGGGACCTGTAGATTTCAGCTCTTTATGAAGTAAGAATTCTTTGCAGTGCTTTCTCGTAAACAAGCTGAGCATGTTAGAGAAAAGGTGAGAGTGTTAGGGGCTTCTGAGCACTTTTCTCAGCTAGCCTCAAGCTGGTAAAGATTTACGTTTTTTTCCCCCCTACCCCCCACCCCCTTGGCAAAAGCAGTCTCCAAAATGCTTCCCATGTCTATGACCCAAAACACTGTCATAAGATAAATCAGAAAAGAGGTCGGTTCTTAAACCCAATGTAATCCTTAGCTGCTCTGCATTTGAGGCTCCTAGTTAAAAAGCTCCTGTTCTCATATGTAACATGGCTCTCCAAGAGCAACTTAGGCTTTCTGAGGAAGCAGCTGCTATAGTTTAAGCTGTTCTTACCCCCCAGCTGCTGCTGCCTGTGCTGAGCTGGAGGTTACCGCCTCTGGCGGTGTGACCACGTTCATCAGAGCTCGTCTGTCACAGCCCCCAGCTCAGTCTCCACCAAGTGATGTGGTGCAAGTCACGCACGTGCTCGTGGTGTCTCCAGGGCACTTCATCTCCACCTTTGCCATGCCACAGA
This sequence comes from Tinamus guttatus, assembly GCF_000705375.1. Next base: position 79,066 of record NW_010588566.1, read on the forward strand.
AGAAATGAAATGGGCTGCAATCTTGCTCTGTTTGCCCAGATCCCTTGCAACATCAGAGGACTTGAATAGGAATATCTTTATAAGCCCAAAGTATTCTGATGGGAGCCATGTTATGATTAAAGGCTTGAAGATTTGGGGGAATAATGCTGTGGCAGGCCAGTGTACCAGTTCTTAACAAAACTATAACTTCATCTCCAAAAGATACCCAGTTTTACAGTGAACAACCCCATAACACTAAAGAGAAAAACAGTTTTAGCTGGCTGTAGAGGCAGTTGAAATGTCAGGAAAAACTATGTTCAGCTTTTCAGTGCAGGTGTGTGTGTATATATATATTCTTTTCTCTTATATTTTACCCTCTCACCCATGATTTTCCTAGCATCTCAATAAACTCTGCCTTCAGACCGTCTGCTATGGTCAAATTTATCTGAAGAAATCTTGGATCTGTCTTTGCCACTACTGCTTTCTTAAGCAATGACAATAACTAGAAGTCACTCCATTTCTCTGGTTTTCTTCCTTCTCACAGTACAGAAATGAGTACTGTGCTATTGAGCAGACAGTAAGGTAACAATTTTTGCTCCAGCTGTAATTTAGCAATTTGTAGTTAGTATTTGGGGTCTGTCTGTCTCTAGTAAATCTAGAGTTCTTAATGGTTACACTGCAGTTTTTGCAAACAAACACTGATGGGTTTTGGTTACGGATTCCTGAGAGCACCTCAATCTCTCATTCAGCTTGTAGGAGTCAGACAGCTGGTAAAAGTGAATTAACACAGTCCCTGCTGCAAGTCAGTGAGAGGCAGAAGTAAACTGCAGCCCGTTGGGGTCTGCTGAGTAGCTTAGCCCTTGGATAGCTCTGTGTGAAGGCACTTACCGCTTACCTTCATGATGTCTGGCCTCTTTAAGAAGGGGTAACGTAAATTTAAAATTCCTTTGCCCACAAAAGCTTCCTAAGGTTTCCAAGAGGATTTTTCGAACTCTGCCCAAGTTTTTGTGAATTCTGTCACTTAAAATTTCTTTCTTCTGGGAGAAGGCTAGGCTTCCCTCCAGGCAGGTGCATGGGAACAGGAGCACCATCCCTTTTGAGAAGTTGTACTTCAGGAGAAAGAGCAAGTGCTTGAAGGACTGGTTTTCCAGAGCAATTGTGCAGTTAGGAAGTTTGATCCAGCTCCTCTGACTTTCTCACTTCTTTGGTTAATACTTTGAGTGATCCAGAAGCTTCCAAATCTTCTATCTGAATCTTGCCACTCTGGGAGGAGAAGAGCCTGCTTTTTTGATAGCCTTTGGATATTCTGATAGCTTTTTTTGATAGCCATTTGATAGCCTGCTTCCCTGTTTCAGTAGGAGGAAGCATGTATATGTATCATAGTCTAGAGATTTTAGCAGCTGTTTAAAGATGGATACACTTTGCACAAATGTTTCTGGTAAATAACAGAACTCACATATATTGTTGAATTAACAGAAACAAAACAAAACTGTCTTAAATATGAAAGCCTGCACTGAGTCATCTATTTTCATAGCTAAAACTGTGGGCCAATTTTTCCTTTCAAATATTGCATGCTTACTCTAAACTTAGTGGAGATGCTTCCTTGTGTTTCTCCTTGGTCAAAACTTGACTGTATCAGCAGAACAGTTAGTTGATGGTTATTGTTTTGTTGCTATTTAAGACTGCCATCCTGCAATGGAACAGGAGGCTACAGTTTCAGGGATCTAACTTCTCATTTATTATAATTCATAATTTTTCAAATGTGTCGATTTGGGCATTTTTTTTACCAGTGGATAAAACAACTATACTTTTATAAAAATAAACCTGAGTATTCTGCCTCTAAAAGGAGTAGCTATTCAGCAACATTTTCTCATTGTCATACAGGTAGGTGGTTTTTTGTTGTTTTTTGTTTTGTTTTGCTTTTTCCAATAGCCTGTAATTTGATAAGCTGTAAAGTAAATGTTCTAATTCTTCAAAAGAAAAGTCTGTTTGTAACATTGATACATGCAAGATTTTTATGGGAGGCCTCCAATGTTACAAACAGACTTTTCTTTTGAAAAAGAAGGAAGTGGTGTTCTCATCTCAGTGGGTGGCATTTGCCATGCTGAGTCAGTACTGCACCAATTCAGTGTTGCTAGAGATGCTCCATTTCAAACAAAAGGCAAAAGCAAAATGTGGTCATCATGGATTCCCTGGGCCTGTGGTTAGGGAAGAGGGAGTCTGCCCCATGGTCTAGGAAAAATTCCATTCCAAGGAACTTGCATCCTGTCTTAAAAGCAATCCTTAAATAAAATTTCAGGATGTCTTTGGGATCTTTTAAAACATAGATAGGAATTATATGTGGCAGACACTTTGAACACTATTAGCTGGCATTCTTTAATAATTTTGTGACCCCAAAAAATAATCTGTAAAATACCTGTTACCCTGTATGTTACGCTTCTCAAGTATTTTGAATATGGCACTTAGTTCCCATTTATACCATGGAAAATCACCAGCTGCCTTTGAAATGGATGATTGTTTCTGCAGCCATTTATATTACGCCTTACATATTTCAGATGCTGTATGTTTGAAGAGATAGTAACACTGATGTAACAGACTTGGTAACACCACTGTACATCTAGAATAACTCCACTGGTGTCTTTACAGCTGTTCCAGATCCAGCTACAGATTTACACTAGTGTAAGCAAGATCCGACTTCAGCCTTGTATTTGTGTATATGTCTGACTAAATTAGACCCAAATTAAAATGTTGAAGGCAGCGCTCCATCTAGAAGGCCTGGGGTCAGCAGAGAGGGATTATAGTTAGACCAACTTAAAAAGAGGAAGGGAAGTAGTAAACAACTTGTTGGTGATCACAGCGTATATTTTTAAATGGCCTCATATTCCCTGAAGAAGGAGAAATGATTCTCCTAAACTACTGCAAAGTTTATTTTTTATTTTTATTTTTTAATTCATGTATTTTCTGTGTCTGGCAGCAAAACCTAATACTAGTCAAATATACTATGCCTCACCAACATCATCTTCTATTTTAAATATAGCTCATCACAATTTTCTCTACAGTGTGTGTGAAAGCCAAGTCAGTCAATATAGTTTACAGAAAATCTGGCTTTTTAAATATTTTCTGTACTGTAAGTTTCTTGGGAACTTGGTAAACAAGAAGGTGGCACTGTGCTCTGGCCAAGGGGCAAGGCTGCAGAGCAAGGACCTGACTAAGGGACTTGGCACCTCCCGGTGGACTGCGCCTGCGCTGGCTCCCGAGGTAAAGAAGCTGCTTTCTCATGGAGCTGCCCTGCAAGTGCTGAGCTTGCTGAAACGGGGTGTCCATTTTCTCTAAGTCCAGGTTTGAAATGATGGGAGTTGGGCTAAGTGTTTGGCCTGAAACAGGTTATGTCCCTGGCATAGTCTGAAGATCAGGTGCTTGACTTGCAGTCGTTTTACTTGCAGAGATAAATATTGCATCTTTAAAACATACACTCGAGAGAATAGCTCTGCTCTAAGTAAACAACCTGCTGATCTTTTGCATGAGGTTCCTGACAGCTCATTTCTGTAAAGTCATTGGGGATTTTAGCACAACAGCGCAGAACTTCAGCTATTTTGAAAAGTATTTCCAGGTTTTAACAACAGCTGCATGCAAAATTTATTTTTATAGGCAAAAGACTGTACTTGATAGTTATTTTTAACTAATATTCTGAAGGAAATTTAAAAGAAAAATCTTAATCTGTCTATAAATTTTGCTCTATTAGGGTGGTAATGACCCAACAAAACTGCAGTTAGAAGTAGGCCAGTGTTGTGCCTCTTCCACTCGATATTAAGGCAAGCTCTCAATTTTGGGAATATTGCGCGCAAGAAGCACATAGCCGCTTTGCTTGCTGCTAATCGGGCACCGCAGTGCGGGGAGGCTGCTCACCCTCCAGCCTGCGGGGGAATGAGGAAGGAACTCGCCCCGCTCCCGGCCCCCGGGCCCGGAGGAGGCCCAGGTGCGGCCTCGGGCCGCGCAGCCGTTGGGGACGTTAGAGGTTTTGTTCTGCCGCGAGGCAGGAAAGTGGGCTCCCAGGGTAAGGAAAAACCCTTAGGTGACATCTCGGCGGCTATTCTAGTTTAAGTTTATTAAAATAGAGATATTTGCACGTTCACTGGGGGAGAAGAGGAGTATTTTGCAGGTCCTTTTAAATAATCATGAGCGTATGTCCATGTAGTTTTTACTTAGGTGCTTTCTCAGAAATACTCTGCAGGCCACTGCCACCACACTGGGCTTGGCTGTTTGGCTCAGGAGGTAGCCCGGAAAGGGCTTAAGTTGGCTGCTATATGATCTCTGAATCTCCCAGACCCCTTTCCTGTTCATGCAGTTTTACAGAGTTGCTCTTCTGAATTTAGGCCAGTGCTAAACTTAAAGCCTCATCAAGTGGGAAGAGCAGTTAGCAAGGAAAGGGGTGCCTGGCCTGGCTCAGGGCCCTGTGGGTGCCTGGGGTGCTTGGGGCCAGGTGCCCCTGTGCCCATCCAGCTGCATAGCTTCCTTGATCAATACAGAGGCTTCACACAGCTTTGGGGGGAAAAAGAAACACAACTCAGGACCAGAGTATTTTCAAAACCATGAGGGTTAATTTGGGTTTACAGATGTATTGCAAAATGCTACAGATATATGTCCTGGCACCTGGCTAGAGCCCAAGTGGAGAAGAGTAGTCTGAACTTTGCAAGTGAGTTGAAACCTCCTGTCCTGAGGAGCTGGCAGGGTGTATCCATATATAAACATTCCCAATGCACTAACTGATCACTGGAAAGCAAGGAGAGGCAGATGTTGCTGGCAAAGGGTGCCGGCATTATTTGGTTTCATAAGAGGTGTGATTAGAGGAGGCACTTGAAGGAGGAGAGAGTAATAGCTTGGCACGCAAAAGTGCAGGGCAAATCCAAGCAGAGGATTTGGGGTGTTGTTGTGAAAAGCACACTTATCTCTGTGCATGCGAAGGAGACTAGCGTACGGGACCAGGCAATGGAAATTTTTTTTGGTTGAAACTTCACTGGAGATAAAATAGTAACAGAAAGGTTAACATGTGGTTGTAGATGTACAGCTATTATATAAACCTTGTAGCTTTTTTCAAAGAGAGTCTAAACCACAAAAGTGTTTTATAATACAATGGAGGTAAGAAAGGCTCCATTTTTCAGTGTTACTGGTATACATCTTTTTTGTGTGGGGCCTGTTAAATAACAGTAAGTGTAATAATGTTTTATCTGATTCTCTCAAACATGCAATTAAAGTACATTAGTACCAGCATACTGGTTTATGTTCATTATTAAATGTAAAAATCTAAGAAGCCTGCATTAATGGAACATAAAATTGGAGATTTTTTAGTTACACAGAAGTCAGAGAATTCAGATGGACGGTTCCCATAGCAACCTATCTCTTCCTCTTTGTGTTTTTCATTTCACTAGAGTCTTTCATTATTTGATTGCACCATACATCGTATAGTGCAATTTCATCATAAAATTTCGTCATTATGTAACTGTGCAAGAGAAGAAAGTGAACGTTGTCTTCTCTCAACATTTCCTAACTTCAATGTTTCTGTTGCACAGAAGGCAAATTGATGCTTAAAGGAATTGGGTGTGTGATTTAAACGTGTTTTCCAGTTTTTGGAGGGTCTTCATAAATTTGAATGGGTGCTTTGGAATGACTATAACCAATAAAGCAGTTGAACAGAACCGCAGGGCATACCTTTCTTTATAGTTAGGTATTGTCTGCTTTGCCACACAGATAACATGGCTCCAAGGAGCAGGAGAGACCAAAGCATTTTTTGCTAACTGGAAAATTTTTCCCATCGAGATACTGAAAAGAAAGTGATAGTGGAAAATGGAGGGCAGTTGAATTTCTGGCAAATCACAACTGTGGTGGCGGGGGCAGGCGGGGTAAGCCATGACTAATAGGATTTTCAGTTAGAGATCATTTTGGTGGCTTCTGTCAACATGACAGACTTGAGAATTAGCAAAGCAGACTTGCAGTTTAAATTTTTCCATATTGGAAATTTTGATTCTGTGAAGGCTTAGATTTTTACAGGTGAAGAACCGATGAGATGGTACTTGTCATAATATCAATAGAAGTAGTAATAACCCTTGGTAATGATGAGGTCTTTGGTTTGGGGAACAAAAAGTGGCCCAGAGACAACTGACTTGTAAAACTTTCTGAAACTTTCTTGACTGAGTTGGTCTTTATGAATTGGTGGTTAATGTGAGCATTTTTAAGCCTAAATATCTGTGTACTGTCAAGCCCTAGAATGCTATGGAGATCAGCTCCACAACAGATGAACCTGTTCAGAAGAAAAGACATTACCCTGCCGATGTGAGGAAACTGAAAAGTGTGACAGAAATAAGTTATGGAGCTTCCCACCATGAATTTTCTCTTCTCTAGGCTGCTGGCTAAAGTAATGCTAAAAAGAGAAGATAATGCTGTAGCAGCAGAGGATGGCCCAGGAAAATGAAAGGCTTTTGCTTTTTATAAGCTTTCAAGATGTGTTAATTTTCATTGCCTTGGTAAAATCAGACCTGGCTGGTAGTACCATATTTTTGCTTTTGTAGTAGTGATAAATTTTGCATGAAATGCAGGTAAATAGTTGTGTTTGCTTCATTTTTCAGCAGCCAGTATGTCACGAAGTCAGCATTTCTCTGCAGAGATTTATAGAGCAGGATTTAGGCTAAATTGCTGGCATATGAGATTTCAGCCAAAGGTTGTTTTCCTTTAACCATTTTGTTTTTTAAATGCCTTGGTTGATTTTAGGTTATTGGAGTCCAATGTAATTACTTGTTTAATTGCTTGGAAAAAGTAGAGCTTCCATAGTACAAAAATGACTTATTTTCTTCAAAAATAGCTGAAATCTGGCTTGAAGTTCTCTAGAATGCAGTACACTACACAGTTGGGTAATTTCATCCTCTTAAAAATCCCTGAATAGTCATTAAAGCTTTGGAAACCAGCTAATCTCCAGGAAGATGTTTTAGGTCTGGCTATTCTCCAGAGTTTGGAAGAGACTCTGGCTGTTTAACGTGGTAAGAAGAATGGCTTCTAAGTCCCTGCAATACTGGGTCAAAGATTGTAGCCTGCTGAAACCCCCTTGCCCTTCTTAATGAGTCTGCTCTTCTCCAAAATCCAGGGTCAGCCTCCATAAGCTTGAGGTGATCCTAAGGAAAAACTGGTGCTGGGTCCAGAGACCTCATAGATGAGGTTTGATCAGTTGGATGTTGGTCAGGGCCCCTGCTAGTTGCATTGTACAAGCAAGTAATGTGTATTGTTCTTAAACATAGCACTTGCAGGAATAAGAAGGCTCTCGTGGAAGAGGGTAAAGAATGAAATAATGCATTAGGACAGGCAAAATTGTTGTCTGTGTGTTGAGCATGAGATAATAGTGGAGATGCTTAGGATCACTGTATTTATACTGAATTCCACAAGTACTCCAGTTCTTGTTGCAGAGTAAGTACCTCACTTTCAACCTGCTCTCCTCAGGACAGGAGGACTGTTGATGTGCATGTGCATCTATTAGTCTTTCTGTTGCCTAACCTTATCCCAACACACTGGAGCAGAGCAGCAGCAGGAAAGGAGGTTGGGCTAGCGAGCAAGAGTAGTTGTGTCCATCAGTGCACGTGCCAAACCCTGGGCTGGTGGGGTTTTGTTACTAGTAAGGCTGAAGTTCATTTTGAATAGTCTATCAGCATGATTTCGTTAAATCTGTTCTTCTGGTGAAAATAGAGCTGGCTTACTACTAGTCAGGTGTGGCAACAACTCTAGATGGTTCATTGTACCTGATTAAGAAGGTTATCACAGTAGTATATAGGAACATAAAAACATGAAATTTTCTGAGTATGATTCAAAAGAATTTGTAATTTTTGTCTGTGTGTCAGGAGTAGCTCATGGGATTAAATACGAAATTTGTGTAGGTACAAAGTTTGAAAAGATGTATGTTGAGATGAAGTCAGTATTGCAAAACTGCCTGCTTTTTGTGCAGAGGTTCGTGAGTTGAGAAGGTTCAGGTCTCCCAGGACAGATTCGTGTCCCTTCTCTGGCTTGACAAAAATGGGAGGTTCACAGGGAGTAGCAGTTGCAGGAATAAGAGGGCTCTCTTTTGATGTCTTAGGTAGAATACAGAAAGAAAAATACAAACTTAACAGAAACAAAGAATAAAACTGTAATACTTGAGGGATTTAAGAGTGGTAACTTGGGCGTTGCAATGATTATAGTATTTAAGAATGATATTATTAAGAATGAATTACTAAGAATTAAGAAAGATATGATTAAGAAATAGTAGTATTTAAGAAAATTTAAGTATTTAAGAAATGCACTCTTTGAAATGGAACAAAAAGCTCAAATGCTCAAAAGCTCAGAAGCCAAAACGAAAGCAGCTAGTGCTGCACAGAGCATCCCACAGCAATCGCATGTCACAAACGCAGCCCTTGGCAACAAAAGCAGCTCTGCAGTGTGGAGTAACTGAGACCACTCTTGGGGTTAGGCTCGGAATTAGCTTAGGGCTGCAGACTGTGTGGCAAGGCTTGTAGGCAACCAAGGGGATTCTTTGAAGACTTCACCTAGGAACTCCTAGAGTTAATTTGAGGAAACGTACTACCAATACTGGCTCTGAGCACTGTTGCTTGTATTTGGACAATCCACCAAGAATTACTTCTCAAATTCTTTTGCCTTAATGCTGCAGATGATTGTACTTTGAAAATGTGTCTGGGTGATCAGTTAAAACATAGTTGAGGCCAGGCAACCATTCTGATTCTTAGCTACTGGCTTAATTATGTAGGGGGGTGTGTGTGTGTGTATATATATATATATATACACACACGTATATATATATTTTTCCTATTATTTATCTTGGTGATGATGTTCATGGTTCTGAGGGTTGTTTTGAGTTGCCAAACCTGAAACCCATCTGTTTTGACTTTTCGCTAAGCATCTGTTTTAGCGGTATGTTTTCCTGTACTATGAAACTTCAGCGCTGTACATTTGTGGCACTGTAACTGGAGTCAATAAAACGCAAACGCCATGTCTAGAAAGCTCTTAATCAGTATTTCACAGCCACATTAGCTGCTCTCTCCTCCCCCTTGTCCTATCAAGAGCCTACCCTTAGGAGTGACAGGGCCCTGTTAGTGTCATCCTTTATGTCAAATTCTAAAGAAGAAATCAGTTCAGACACTCCCCCTTCTTTCAAGAGCATACATTCCTAAATCTGTTTGTGTTTTTTTTTTTTTTTATTGTTGTTATTTCTTCCTCCTGTGTCTTCAGAGTAAAGGAAAACATTGCAATAATCATCCTTAAACAGTGTGCATCTCTTGCTCTTTACATGCCATAATTTGAAATGCATAAATATATTGAACTAAGCCACACTCTGAAACCCTTAACCCTTTAATGCTGTTGGATGTGGTGGGAGGTACCTGTGCTAGCAAAGGGGCATTGCAGATAGCTAGCCCTGTTATTCTCTGCTTCCAGTTTCACAAGAAAGGTCTGAACGGTTCTCTCTTTGCTACTGGTAATTGGAGCCATGTAACAGCCTTGTCGTGGATCTGCATCAGTTCCTCTTCCTAAAGGACAATGTAAAACCTGCCGCTGCTGGGCAGTTTGTGCTACTGTAACACTGCTGAGTCTTTCTTGCAGCTTGTGTCAAGGATTGAACTTTCAAAATTATGTATTTCAGACATTGAGAAAGAAAGGACTTAATGGCTGTGACAGTCCAGACCCTGATGCAGACGATTCAGTAGGTCACAGCCCTGAGTCTGAGGACAAGTACAGGAAAATTAATGAAGATATTGATCTAATGATCAGCAGGCAAAGATTATGTGTAAGTACTCTGAACTCCCTTTCGTTCATTTACGTTTTGATATTTCTCTGAACCTGGCAGGCATTGAACAAGAAAGAAAACAAAGGTTGTGAAAGCCCCGATCCTGACTCCTCTTACGCTCTCACCCCACGCACTGAAGAAAAATACAAAAAAATTAATGAAGAGTTTGATAATATGATCAAGAGCCATAAAATACCTGTAAGTACCAAAGGTTAGATGGCTGTCTGCTGATAACTGCTGCAGTAACAAACCATAACCCTTTCAGTTCTGGCTTCTTAAGGAAAACACTTCAGCTGGAAAGAGGCTTTAGTAGCCCAATATACAACTAGGTACTGTGGTCAGAAAACTTCACACAACACATTTTTCTTCCAAGACTGCCTCTGACACATAGACAAAGACCTCGATAGCTGAAATTTAGAGAAGGAAGTGAAATATACATATATACATTATATCCACTTGATTTACAGAACTGTTTTACCACACCACTTGCCCAAATTGTATCTTAAAAAATAATGATGGAGATCTTTCTTTGTGGATGGGCTGGCAAACCCACAGAATACTTTCTGTGGTGATATAGGAGAAAAAAAAAAAAGATGTAGAACTGAAATTCCTTTATATATAGTAATTAGTGCATTCTGTATGTGTCACCAGTTCTTAAGTGTCTCTGCCAAACTCAGTTGCAGCACTGAAGGGTTACAGCTACTTGCTCACTGCAGAGAAACAGACTGCATGAGAGCCTAATGGTAGGATTCAGACATGTTTGTGTGTTGGGGTGATTTTACAGCTTTATCAGAGAATTTGCTTTGACATCATCAGCATTTTTAATGCTTTAACATGAGCTAAATTTTGTTTTAACCAAGTCAAAATTTCTAACCATCAGTCATATGCCTTGCCAGATATCTAAGAGAAATAACTCTGCATGTGCTATTTTGTTTGCAGAAGACATATGGGGGGAAATATTTTGTAATTATGATTAATACCGAATTTATAAACCTGACAAAAGTGTGGGAATTGTGATGGTCCCTTCTTCTGTGCGTGCAAGGAAGAGTAGCAAACCTGAGGACTCACCCAGGTCAAAAGAAGCTTATGAATTTGCCTATATAAATGCTTGCATCCAAAAGAGAGAGTGAAATCATCTAGATAAGTTCATTTCATGTTCCCACAAGTAGGTTGTGGGAATCGGAGTGTCTGCATACTCAGGATAAGCAAAGTCTCTTCTGTAGTCCTGGCCAATTGCACGTACAAAATCTGATACCTAAACTGAAGGTACTTCAGGATGTTCTCATGCCATTCTCTCAGTGTGAGTGTTCTCTATGTTAACTCTCAGAACAACAATTTTTACAAGGTAATGAAAATTTGAAGGAATTTTCACATCTATGGTTAATGTGTTTGTGCAGAAACTGGAATAGGTATTTTCAGAGGCCAAAATAGCACCAAATTTGACAAACGAGCACGTGGAATGCCTTGTTAAGAATGTTCAACATATAAACCGTCAGGGAAGTATACATATATATTCCATCTTTCTTACCTCCCTTTTACTTGCTCCTTTTGCATAGCTGCTTTCTCTGAACAAAAACATTCTGAAGCTGTCAGCATGAGTTTGTTTTTTCAGGATGGAACTCGGTTCAGTAAAGTAACAGGTAGGACACTTAAGACAGCAGTTAGATGCTGAAATGCTTAACGCTTTGTTAAGTCAAAACTTAGCAATCAGCATTCCTTTCCATTTTCAAGGATGACCTTTGGCTTGTTCAAATGAAGGTGACAATCTTCAATCAGATAGGATTTTGTCTAGTTATTTTTTCACCCTCAGAAATTGGGTTTTAGTTGGTTCTTCGGAGCCTCTGTTGTATGTCGTGTGGCTTGCTTCTGTTCCAAAAGAGCAGCACATGTTCATAACAATGTAGTCTTAAAGCAGGGAGAAAAAGAAAAAAGGAAGCCCTTATTCCTGATTAATATTGAGTCTCTCACCTCCATTATCACTACAAGCATTCAGAAAAAAAAAATGCATTTTCTGTAAAAATGCATTTTCTATGAAAGATGTGGGAATTGGAAACAACACAGCTTTTCAAAACACGATCCATTGTTTTAGTCCTCTCTCAAATTAATGAACTTTCTCTCCAATGACTTTCATTAGAATTTAACTTTTGACAACAAAACTCTCTATTCTTGATTCATCTCCACTATTTTCTTTAGCTTTATGGGTGTAATGTAGCTTTCTAGTTTGCAGGGATGATAACAAAATACAATTTATTATCTCTTTATGAAATTTTCAGAGACACGCTATAGAATTGTCAGTGTTAGTGATGGTTTTTACATAATAGAGGATATACCTCCTTTGCATACTTCACACGCTGAACTCGAGGTGTGTGCGTGCACATCAGCAAGCTGCTTACCACAAAAGGAAGAATCAGTAGGTGAACGTCCCTCATGCAACAGGAGCTCCTTCTCCTAGTGTAAGCCTAATCATAGTGGGCAAGATGGAGCTCAAAGCTAGTACATACCAAAAAGTTATAAATGCACGAGATGATCTCTAGCTGCACAAATTGGTATAGCTTTAGGGAGGTTTAGGAAACTATACTTATTTTCTTGTGATGGTCAAAAAAAGTAGCCAAAAAAGTTGGGGGAAAGAAAGCAAAACTGAGCAAAAAGTCACATGTCACCCATTAAATCACTACTTACAAAAATGTATAAAACAATGCAGTGCCTGGACTTGTAAGAGAGCAAATGAATGCTGCCAAATGAAAATAAAATTGGCTTTTCCTCTTAACAGATGAAGCCAATAATGTTACCTCAGATAATTTTCTAGGGGTAAGTATTTATATTGTTCTAGAACATCTGATAATAATTACACATTTATTTGTGATTTTCATAAGAGTGATGAAAGCAGAAGAGACAGAAATAGTTCACTGGAAGGCAGCTCTAAGTATTTCTGTCTGCAAATAGATGAAGGCCTGGCTGAATATGGGAGGCAAAAAAAAAAAGTACTTGGCACAAAGTTTGGTGCCTTTGTTTTAGAGGGTTTTGAATCCCCAACGTTTTGCTTCCCACAGCATTCTACAACTTGTAGTATTCACATCTAATGTTGTGTACGCTGGACATTTCCTTTAAATGGGCAGTCTGTTGCATTTGGCAGTTTTGCTAGTTGCGTCCCTGTTAAAGCTACAACTAGGGTCACAAATTACAGAATGACAAAGCAGATTGAGGCACTCGAAGGCCTTCATTTCTGCAGTTGATAGTGTGAGCAGGCTGTGGCACACTTTTGGCATGAGCCAAATTGCATTTTCTTAAGCAGTTCCTGAGTGATGTTTGCTAGTTAAGCCAGGAACAATTCCTAGTAGTCAGTTTATACACAGCTATGCTTCCCCCCCCCAGCCTTTCTCTCTCTAAAAATCTTTTTTTTTTTTTTTTTTTTTTTTTGTCTTTGTGTGTGTGTGTTAGAGAAGTTTACTAGTATGAACTGCCTTGTGGCCTCAGATGGCCTCAGTTCCTGGCCATGTTTAACTTACTAGTACCAATTACACAAGTGCATCATAAGCTTTAATGTTCATCAGGCCTAGTTGGGCTAGAACTGCCACATGACTTACCACCAAGAATGGACAGGGGATCTCTAGGAGGTTACAGTTCGTCATAAAGAACATCAAAGACAGTAGCAGAAATTTTGGTTTACCAGAAGCAAAACTGTAGACAGGCACTGTTTTAACTTCGGTAATTATTCAAACAACCTTCTCCTCTGGACCTTACTGCATACAAAAGTGTTAATGAAATCTTTGATGTTTCTGTGAAGAAACAAAAACTACTGTGTTCCAGAGAATCATATGTACTGCACTGAAAAGCAGAGAGTAAAAGTGATTTTATTTTGTTCTCTGATAAAATTTCCTGTAAAATACTATGTAAACTAGTCTAAGTATAGGCTTGCCAGACTACTGGCAAGGGGATGCAGAGGATGCCATTAGATGTGCAAAAAAAAAAAAAAAAGATGATAAGCTTTTAACTAGCTTTAAAATTACTATGCAGAATGACAAAAGAAACTGAAGTTGTATCTGCAGTGATGATCAGTCTCCACTAAAGAGTGATAAGAGTAACCAAAACTGGGGCTTTTCTGTGCAGTAGCATAGGAACATGAGAGCTTATTCATGGCCCCAGGCAGGATGTGGAGCTAAGCTTAGGCATTTGTCATGTGAATCCTTTGGCTAAAGCTTTTTCAAAAGACAGCGACCATCAACAGCAGCTGGCTCTGAACTTCAGAACCAGCCTGTACACTGAGGGCCAAAGTACATCCCCTACCTTACACAGAGTGTAGGAAACTGCTAAATACTTTTGTGAGCAGTGAAGAAAATGGCTTGCTTCAAAGCATGCTTACAGAGTGATAAACATTTCAAATTACGCTACATGTGCTTATTTCCAAGGATTTTAGCCTTCAGTCATGACATGCATGGGACCTCCTCCTGTGCGCATGGTGAATTCTTTGAAAGACAAGCCACACGTGCAGCCAGAAAACTAGTCCTTAACTGTCAAAATGTTTGCTTGCAAAAGTGTTGTGCCTGTAAGAAGTGAAGAAGAGCTGGGACAGAAGCATAGTTCAGCAGTTACTTTTAGAACCATAGAATACTTAAGGTTGGAAGGGACCTCTAGAGGTCATCTAGTCCAACCCCCCTGCTCCAACAGAGACCTGGAGCACGTGGCACAGGACTGCGTCCAAGCAGGTTTTGAAGATCTCCAGAGAAGGAGACTCCATAACCTCTTTGGGCAGCCTGTTCCAGTGCTCTGTCACTCTCACTGTTAAGAATTTTTTTTTTGTCACTATATAGTCATTTGTTCTCTTTTATTCCTGATTTCTGAAACGCAAACCTTAGATGATGCTTCAGGATCTCAACATGGATGATAAGAATGCGTGCAGTTTTGCCTCTTACTGAGCATTTCCAGAGTACCTCTCCCCCACCCAACCCTTCTTAAACCAGCTCTTCTAACAGAAATTAGCCAGTTAGCATCTTTGCTAAAAGGACAAGAGCTCCAGAGATGGAGTCCTGCCCAAGAAGCTCTGTCAGCAGTTTGTAGGTGTTTACACTGAGGTCGGTTAGCTTGAGTGTGTTAGCTGATCTCCGCCATCATACTAGCGTGGAGATGCATGTTTTTCTCAGAAAACCAAGCCATGGAGTGAGTTATAGAGTAAAATTAACACCTTGAAAAAATCCTGAGGCATTCACATAGGCTACTCTTCACAGGGTGCGCTGAATCTTGCTGTGCCTTATTATTTGTTTGCTATGTTTCAGTGGTTAAGCAAAATGATTCCCGTATATTTAGAGCTGAATTATGTCTGTCCCTGGAAAGAGGGTTAGGACAAAAAAACTTCAGGGATAACCATAATTTGATAGCCTGTGCTGTAATATGTAGGGCACAGCCAACAGATGTGACTAGTCAGAGAAGATGCATGTGGGTGGCACAAGGTCAGGCAGCCTCTGCCGCCTGATGCAGCAGATGATGCGTTCAGTTCTCAGCACACTCCCTCTGGCTCCTGGGAGACCTATCATACAATCATCTGTTAACAATAAAATTGAAATCTGTGAGTTCCTCCTTCTGAAGATGTCACCACAAGGCTGGTTTAAAGATTTTTTTTTTTTCTAAAAAAAAGAGAGTTAAGAGCTTTAAAGTGCTTAAAAATTTAAGTACTAAATTAAAGGGTATTTGGTTTGCATTTGGATTTTTGAACACTTAAAATACTGTCAGGTAACTGAAAAGCTTTTCTAGCCTTTCACAAGAGCGGGAAGCTGATTATTAAAAATACAAGTAAATTAAATATGAAATTCTCATGTATTTGAATGATGCAAGAACTATGGATTTTAATGAAATTCAGACAAGCCTTGCCCCCAAAAACCTCATCCAACAAACCAACAGACTTGAGTTGGGAATATTGTATTGTGGTTTCTGTAATCAGGGACTGAATCTCCTCACGCTCCCTGTCAGACCTAGAGTCAAGTGGCATAATGGTCAAGCTTGCAAAACTGCTTATTGAAAGGGCTTCTCGCAAAGGAAAGGCTCTATTAGATGCTTCTTTTGACTGATGATAACAGTATCTTGAAAAAGCATTAAAGAGAGCCCCCTTCCAAAACCAAGAACCAGCAGAGAGTCATATATAGAAAGTTCTTATCTTTGTTATATGTCGATGAGTAGGACTAACTTTCTTTTAAGCACTTCCAAAGCTAAGCTAGAAACTTTAAAAAGTCATTTACTGTGTTGATGCGTTTAACATGATTTGGGATCATTCTGGTTGCTAAAGCAACGTATGCTGAAATTAATTATTCCTTTTGCATTCCACCCCTTCGAATTTTTCTCCATGCAGTGAAGTCATCATGATCATGCGCCTTTGATCTTGCAGTCATCTGTGACACTAGATTAAGATATCACAAGTGAACAATTACGGCTTCACTGAATGAAAGAGAAAACGAAGCTTTCACGAAGCGTGGTTTTGTTTTAAACAAAAAGAAAAAGGAAGAAAATCTTTATAGTTTTTATGAAATAAATGTGCAAACTGCAGTGGAGGAAGATGGAATCATGATTTCAAAAATGTTATTTAAAAGCCTGGTTAACTCTGTTTAAAACTCTTCTCTTGACTCTTAGTAGAGGGGGAGCTTAAATATTTTAACCACCAACTACAGCATATTGGAACTAAATATAGAGTAACTGTACTTGAAGACTGTTGTGCTTCTGTACTATTCTTGTCTTTGTTTCCCTTTTTTGCCTGTGCAGGCTGTTCCACCACCAAACTTTGAGATGCCAATTTCTATCCCAGTGTCCAACCACAACAGTTTGGTGTACAGTAACCCAGTCAGCTCACTGGGGAACCCCAACCTTTTGCCACTGGCCCATCCTTCTTTGCAAAGAAATAGCATGTCTCCTGGCGTGACACATCGGCCTCCGAGTGCAGGTAACACAGGTACGTGCTGCTCACTCTCAGCCTTTTAAATGTCTGCTTGTATGGGTTAGTAACTTTAAACTCTGAAGGGGAATAAAAAAGAAAAAGAGCTCTGTTTTTACTAGTCACAACAGTTTATCCAAAATTGCTGTGTCGAAAAATCGAAGGAAGAGCCAAAGACGTTTCTATTTCCAATTTAGAAAATAAAAAAAAAAAGTCCTAGAAAAAGCCAAGTATTGACTAAGATAAAAGGAAATCAATAAAGGATAAAAGGGCAGACAATTTGCTGTTTCATAAAGGCAGCTTGTCTGCTTAATACATGCAAGAACTCACTGCACTGTAAAACTTAAGTGGGGAGGAGAGAATATGTGTCCAAAGTAAACAAGTTAAAGCAGGTAAAATAGACCACTAGTTACTTTAAGCAGCAATCTAGAGGCTAAATGCAGAAGTTGTTATTTCAAGGAATTATTGTTGCATTCACAAGTTCCGCCATGGTCTACAGTAGCTGAGCGCTGAGCTCAGTGCTTGGGAGCCTGGTATAGCAAGAGGTTGTGTCCTGTGCTGCTCCTGATGAGGGGTCACCTCTGAGCAGGATAAGTCGGGATTAGGTTCATTGAATCTGTCTGCCTGAAGCAATATCAACATCCTTAAGTGTACAGGGTTCAGAGAACCCTCTGAGATCTGTGAGCACAGAGAGAGACGTTAAAAATACTTGGAATGAATGTCTATGAAAGACTGAGAAAATTAAAATGAAAAGTTATGCAAATATGTGTTACAGTTAGGTTCTCATCCTCCCAGTCCTCTGTGGAGGACTTCCATTTCAGGCTAATACTGAAACAATTACAGTTTTCAGATGCTGCTGTGCAAAACACAATTTTAATATATATTTTGTAGTTTATGTGCTGTGGAAGTATGAAAATAAGATAATAAAAAATTGGGGACCTCATTTTTAGTTTGTCCTTGAAAGCCAAATACTTTGTATGTGTAACATCAAGTATTACAATTGCTGTGACTTAATCTGATTCCTGTAGGAGTCAGAAGGAAGACAATAGTAGCACTTGGATGAGACCATTTGAAAGTTGGGAAAATGTTGGGACTGTTTGGAGTGTTTGCCTGTTACGCTTTGTTGTGCTCACTTGCAGTATTTCATGTCAATCCCTTAGGTGGCCTGATGAGTGGGGACCTCACAACCGGTGCAGGCACCAGTGCAGGTAAAGAGCAGCAACTTTCTGTTCAGCGTTCGTGGTGAACAGCAGCCCTTCTCCAGATGCCGAGGCCTAAACTCTGTGTTGGTGTCAGGCTGTCAAAAGAGCTCAGTATTGGCTGGGGACTAAGGTTCCCCCAGCTCGTGGGAGGGAAGGGGCTGTTATCAGTGCTTCATGTGAGGTAGTAAGAGACTGGGTTTTGGCACTGTTGCAAATCTTGTGCTTCACCAAATCCTGTGTATATAAATGCCTGGTTTCCTTCACATTAGCTTATCCATAAAAACTTTTGGTTCCTGTACAGAGCCCTGTTCAGTTGAAACCCTACTGAGGTCAGTGGCTGAAATCCTGATCCTTTGAAGTCAAAGGGAGTTATTCCATTGACCTTAGTGGAATCAGGGGTTTATTTTATGAATTCAAGCTTCAGTAAAGACGGCAACATTGAGTTACCCGTTAAGACTTTCAGTTACTGAGCACAGATTTCATTTCAGGCTTAAGCCCACTGATAGTCATCAAAATCTGGTAGTGTTTACCTAAATAATCAGTAATTAACTTAAGCTTAGTTTTAATCATTTACTTAAGTGCTTTGGGACTCAGTGGAGAAGGATTTTCAAACTATCCAGGCAGAGCAAAAGTTTAGCCTCTTTAGGCTTATTCCCTTAGAGCTAATGAGAACTGTACTTGCTAAGGCCTGTGCTACAGAAGCAGTGTTGCCGAATTGGTCCCCTTTGCTCAGTAAACGCAGTGGTTTGTTAGCAATGTCAACAATATTACATTATAACAAATACGGATTACAAAAGACAATGGCAAGATTACTGTTTCAGTTTGAGAAGTAAACACATATGTTGGAAGAAAACAAGTAGTGAAACGTGGAGCACACCCAGTTTTACTGGATTAAGTGCTCTGGGAAAGAGCTATACAGAAAATAGTTGAAAGATCCATTTTGTGCATGATAAACCAGAGTTGAGACATATGCTGATTTTGACACTGTAGCATGAAATGACTTACAAAGAAATCCTGGGTGTAATGATCTTTTCTTTCTTGGCTCTTTGCAGCCTCCTTTAGCGTCCCCCTCCCCTTTTATCTTCACGCATAGATGAGTCACAGATGTTTGTGAGCTGCATCTTTAGCAAAATTGAGGCTGCACCACATTGTATCAAAAAGGCACTCTAACCTCGTGCTGAAGCTGCGAGAGGTTGTTATGTGTTAACTTAGGGGTAGGGTAAGCAGACTGCAGGAATGTAGCTGCTGGTCTCCTTTATTCTGGAAAAAAAATAAAGATAGAAGATTAGTTTTGTTAATCGTCTTTTGTTAGTCCCTGCAATACAGCTAAAGAAAGATGAATTTTGGTGATGTTTGCATTTCATCTTTTTTTTGTTTGTTTGGTTGTTTTTTTTGGGTTTTTTTGTTTTGTTTTGTTTTTTTAATTGCGTGTATAGTCGAAACTCCAGGTATAGCAATGGAGAACTCGGGTAAGAAGATCATTGCCCTGTGAAGGGGCTCCCTCTACTGTCTTGCTAGGAAATAGCACTGTCGGGTTCCTGCTTCCCCTGTTCTTTAAATTGAAAAGCAATTAGTAAAGAAGACAATATTTGCTCTTAGAAGGGGCACATGGTAAAATAAAAGCTCTTCTGCACATGCATTTGGCTTAATTCCTTGTGCTTAATAAAAAATACATATCAATATGCTAGGTTAGAAGTTTAAAATATAACTTTTAAAATGTAACTTTTTTCTTGAGACTATATTAAAAGCATTTATAAGCACATGATAAGAAGGACAGCTTGATAACTTGCTTGCAAATAAAGAATTTGTATTTCCTGTGTGCAATATTATACATTAAGCAATGTAACTTTGTAGCAGGCAATTGATTTGACAAGCATACGTATGTGGGGCATTGCTAGGAATAAATATTTAATTGTATGAATAGTCTTTGTTCTCTATCTGGCAATAAGAGCTTTAAACACCATTAAAGATGTGTTTTCTAAATGTCTTAAATGCAAAGCAGTAGCAAGAATTTGATATAGCAAGAATTTGATACAGGGCTGAAGGAAGATGAAAGGTCACTATGAGGTTGAATCTTCTGTCTTAGTTGCATCATTCCACAATGCCACTATTTTGGACAGTCTTTGCTCTCCAGGGTGCAGACAAATAAACGAATAAAAAGTTTTCTTTGTTCATCATTCTACATAAGAAACAGAGACCTCTGTGTTTTTTTTCTAACTGGCAACTTAGAAGCTGGTAGCATGATCATGTGGTTTAATCTGTTGGGGTTCATATTTCTTGCCAAATTAGAACATTATGAATTTGCATTTCTCTGCAGCGTCCAAAAATAGCATATATTCAAAATAACACACTCCAAAGAAGAAAAATCTAAAGAGTTTCATTTCTGTCACAACAAAATAGAACTACTTTTGATTGCTGACGCCAAGCCTCAGTTTCTGCATTTCTTCAACAGATTACCTTATAACTTCAGTGTAGGAAAGGGAAAAAGATACTTAGGTTTGTTAAACCTCTAAGTTTTGAAAACTGTGTTAATTTGTTAGTTTGGATTATTCCCGGTAATAACCCTGACATTTTCTGCAATTTACCTTAGGAGTTAGCCCAAGGCATAAATAGAACTTAAGAAAGCTGACGGCTTTATTATTGTACACAGCTAAATACCAGCAGCGGTATTTTTAACTTAAACCAAGGTTATCTCAGGTTTGTTAAAGTAAATTTGTTCTTAGACAGATACTGATTGGACAGTTTATAACATGTGATAATAGCAAAGTCCAACAAGACTGGAGTGAATTTACCATTTAGTGTAGTTGCCAAATTACAAATACCACAATGTCTTTGGCACCATTCTCTCAAATCAGAGATTTTTAATTAGAGACAAGAAATATTTGGCCTCAAATTGGTACACTCTAAAACCACTTAGAGTTACTAATTTCAGCTTGCCTCATAACTAACATGAAAATTAAGTGACTTATAACCTAACTCTAATTAATATAAGAAAGGGTGTGAAGTTGTCTTAATTTTTAACGTGCCTATTTATTCTTAAACAAAAACAGTTAAGTCAGTACTAACCTGATCAGAAACAAGTAATGTTTATGAAATGGAAGTTTCAGTTGTATAAATGATCCAAACTCTGTTTGTTTTGTATGGTAGTTCAATACTTATGTTGTAAGCCTGATGAAAGATTGAGACTTTAAAAATATATCAGTAGTTTAAAAATTAAAATGCAATTGTTTTGAGGAAATCTTTAATAGACTTTGAAAACCACCAGTTGAGTTATAACCTTCATTTTTTTTCTCTGTGGTTTTCAGATTATGACCTTTTTTATTTATGAATTAAGTTTTATTTTGAATGGAATAAGCCCATCTAGATCAACAGAATTTCGTGAAATTTTTGTTATTATAAATTATAAAATAGAAAAATTCATTCTTAAGTTTAAATCTAGGAAGAGTATGTTAAAAATACTGGTTTTGCCTTATTTTTTTTTTCTGTAATTTATCTGGAGCTAGTTTCTGCACTGGCTCCTTCTTGACATTAGTATTAAGCTAAAAGAGCAAGTTATTCAAAACTTGGGGCTCTAAAAATGCTGTCAAAGGAGCTAAGGGTGTGTTCTCTTTAAATAAAGCATCCTTAAAGCTGCTCTCTAAAGTTACTAGATATTGAAAAGATCAGGAGTTCCTTTTGAAAAATTGATCCCCCTTTTTTTTTTTTTAATAGCTGAATCCCATATTTACCTCTGGATCAGCAGCTAGTCATTTCCTTTTGGAAGTAAAGCACAACTTAGCAGTGGTCTTCTCATCTTCTCAAAGCTTGGGTTCTGGATCTCTCAGCCAATATTACAATTTGCCAGCACTTTACTGCTATTTTTTCTTTTCATGGTTATGTGCTGGCAGTGGGTGAAGGTGTTACAGGTTCTTTTTGTATTTCAAGCCAACAGATATACGTGTAATAGTCATTTTTTAATATATAAGGTAGAGGCATTCCAGGTGGTATCTTCTCAGAAAAGAAGAATTTACTAAAAGGAAGCAATCTGTCCAAAAATGCCTGCGAGTATGTCCTTACTTAAAAAAGTAAGCAAGCACATGAAAGGCACCTAGCTCTATTAGCCTCTTTTGCACCTCCAAATATAAACAAATAGTAAACAGCAGAAACATAAAAGATTACATACTCTCTGTTGTACCCTGCAATCGTGCTTGGCAAGTCAAGAGAAGTTAATTCTGAGGCAGCAGGTGTGGAATATGTTAAATAAACGAATGTGCCTAGAGTAATGATTCCTAAAGCGACATTTATGGGCAACCTGTTAGGACTGGACTCCCAGAGAGAGCATAACAAGCCTTGGCCTTCCCTCAGTATTTGATCAGTGCAGTTGTCCACAGACCTATGATCTAAAGATCAGCGAGATGCTCTAGAGAAGTGCAGTAAACAACAGTTTCTGCCCAAGGAAGCTCAGCAATCCAAAAGCAAGAACATAAAGTCATTCATAACAGAGTTGGTGATGCAAGAGGGCCAAACCCAAACAATAAGAAATCACAGAACATTAAGCTGGCTGAAAAAAACAAGAAGAGTCATGAGAAAGGAGCAACACAATAGCACTCAGATTCATTTTCTTTTCTGTTTTTCTGCAGGCTTTGTGCCATTAAGTGCTGCTTTTCCAAGCTTTCCTCTGTAAAAGGAGATTATGTACTTTTTTTTTTTCCAATCCTGTGACAATCCAGGAGTTGGTGCTTTAAGGAAAGTATCTACCAGTGGGAGATTCGTGATAAAGCAATAACAACACTAGGACTTGTTTGACAGCTCTAATATATAGTATGAAGGAGATTGTCTATCTAACAGTACTTGAAATTCATGTCTGTGTAGGCAGCCAACACAGGTCTTTCCAAAATTAAGTCCTGTTTCTGCTTGAGACAGGTGATCTCTTGTAGGGAGCTAAATAAGAATCTTTTCATGCAGGTAAATATCACATCAGCAGATCTTTAAGAATAGATTTGAAAGGGTGGAGGCTGCTGTCCATGCAAAAGTCAAAAAATGCCACATTGACTTTGTGTGCCATTCAGAAAGCTTGGGTGTGCATATTTTTAGTTAACTCATGTGGCCTCTGATCGGTAAAGAGATTCCTGTAAGCTCAGTGTGGATAGACCTCTGTGAGAATCTGTGGAAATTTGGCATTTATTAGGTTTCCATCAGTTGTGTAAGTGTTGACTTAGTTATTTAGTTATTCTCCATCTCATCATCTCTCTTGTCGGCAATGTCTCAATATTTATATTTATAAAAAGACAGCTTGAAAGCCTTGAAAGGAAGAGAGCCCTAGGTTCACGTGTAATGAACAATTAGAGAGTCATACAAACTTACTTTTTGTGAGTAGGATTTTAAAGACAGCCATGATTGACTACTACTTTTCCTTTATGACAAGCAAGTGCGAGTATTCTTCTAGAATAACTTGGATTCTTTGGATAAAATCCTTTTCCCAGTAAGGTTTGTGAGAATTGTATGCTTTACTTCAGTGACCCAGAGATTTCGCTCTGGGCCGTTCCTTCCTGTTTGCCAGGACTGTAAAGATGAAGAAAAGAAAAAAAAAAAAAAAAAAAACAACACTGCAGATCAGCAAACATTTGGATCTCATGCCTGCCTTGGCTATGGAAAGAGATAGTTGGTACCCCCTCGATCAGGAATGCAGCAAGCAAGGACTTTGCTCTGGGAAGAAAAGCAAGAAATGCTTTTAACCTCTTGAAGCTGGGCTTGCAGCTACAGCTGGAAGCCCCTGGCAATATTGAGCAAATTTGACCCCTGCCCTTCAACTTCTAAGACGATTCCCTAATTAAGGTATTCAAGCCATAGATCAAATCTCTTGCAGCTGATTTTCCCTTAGTAATAGCTGGAATGATCTCCCAGAGCACTGGGGATAGAAAAGAGACAGGGAAGAGATTCTTCCTGAGTCTTCTCTTTGTCTTCTAAGTAGTACTTACCTATGTGTGAAACACTTATCTTTGGTGTGTGAGTCTTTTTCCGATAGTATAGGCAGCGGAGAAATACAAGGACGTATGTTTTGTGTTTAAAATACCTAGTTTTGAAGTTTTTCTGAGGTTGAATTTTAAACTACATGCTCCTTTTTTTCTGTAGTTGTGAATGTACCAAAAATAGCAATTTAGTGTTATTTCTGAAATTTGAAGGGGGAAGCAAAATTGTTTTCCGCTTTCCTCTTGTCTTGTCTTTCTTCCGACTCTATTACAACTTGTATAAAAGAAGAAAAGAATACTCATTTTTTTGCGTAGAAAGAACTAGAATGAAGTATATTTCCAACTAACATACAAAATGAAAGGAGATAATACCTCATGTTCATAATGTGCACTGTTTAATTGCTTTACTGGAATAAGAACTGAATTGTAATCATAAGCGAGCAGCTAAGTCCTGAAAAAGTATTGGGTAGGGGCAAATCTCAGACAGATGAGGTCCAGATATAATTTGCTACATGCTGTGCAGATCAGGTCTGGGCCACTTACTGCAGGATTTTCAGAAAAGATGTCATGCAGGCTAAATTTCAGAGGAGCACTTTTGAAAACTGTCCTTGATTTTTGTTGTTGACCTCTCCTGATAGCTGGGAGTAGTGTAAAAGAGTTCTGCATTCCTAGTGCAGAGAGCAGCACTAACCTGTGCAAGCATGGGCAGGAAGGAATGTGGTAGGAGGCTTTACGCTCTGTCTGTTAGGAACATCTGTAGGTCTAATGGCAGGTTAGGCAAGTTATTTCACATTTAAGTGGCTCTCTGGCCCCTGACACTCGCTATGGACCTGAAAAAGTGCCAGAGAGCTGGTAATGCACAGGAATACTGTTCCAATGCTCGTGGTGCAGTGCCCATATTTTTAAACTATAAAAGGTAATCCTAATAAAGCACAAAACAAACTATTGTGCAATTATCTTCTGATTAGTTACAGCTTAGTTACTGTGCTGCAAACCAGCACCGGGGCTTGGATTGTCTGTTGCTGTTTGAGTTGGGCAGAAGGGAGGGGAATAAAAGTGTTGGCTTTCAGTAGGTAGGATGCTGCTCCTTCTCCCTATGCCTAGTGAATTGGAGACACACTGTTCCTGCCAATGTGTTGAACCCCTATTCCAAAGGTTAGGAGGACAGAGTCCAGAGGTGTTTGGAAATGAAATGTCTACCTGGAGCTTGGGAAACTGAATTGCAATAAGAAATGTTTTGAACAGTTGCTTGCAGTTCCTTGTGCGGGCTACCACAGGCTAATTCTGTAGATACACAGGTACCATCTTTACGTTTATTTTATTAAGGTGTGAACTTTGAAAATAGTCTAAGATGGGAGAACGCTCAGAGTAAGAACTAGTTAAAAATGCATTTACATATGTGTCTTATTATAGCAGCACAACATAAACCACAGTGTTGGTGATCAGGTTAGTTTGCCATATACTTAGTCATGCACTTGATTCAGTGGTGAAGGGATTGCGTGACATGTTAACGGTCTGTGGTATGCAGCCCCGATTTTGTTCTTGTGGTCTTTCACGCTGCCTGCAAAAAAAAACTCGTGGGTATCTGTTTGAAAATGTCTCTGATTTCTAGTCTCCTAGATCATTAGTACTGCCTTAGTTTTCCAGAAGTGTTTACCAGTGCTCAGAGTTTTTGAGAGGCCAGAGAGTTATTCTTTGCCTGGAGCTTCTGCCTGAATACTTTCTATCTTCAAGGGACTTGGACTTAGTGAGTGCAGCACTGGGCACACATGCCCCTTTTCAGCAGCCAGTGTGTGCACCTGTAAGTACTCGACACGTAGCTAGCTCCAAGGATGTTCCACATTGCAAGTGGCACCAGCTCCAGGATTAGATGGAATGCTGACTGCTTCCTGCATGTGAACAGGTTGTTAAGGCAACACGTGAATGGAGGTATGATGGGGCAGAGGGACTCCTGAGTTCTGCTGTGGCTGGAACAGGCTGCCTGAGCACTGCGGCACCTGCAGGAGCTCTATTGGGGCAGGGCTGCTGCTTAGCTCAGGCTGGCCTCGACTGGAGACTGGAGCCTGAACAGGGGGAGGCCGTGGGGAGGCTGCACAGGGTTTTTAGAGGACTGGTAATGAGAATAAATATGACATTGAGCAGTAAATATGACACTGAACAGCCTTTCAAGGTCTGTCAGATCTCAACCTAAAGCTTTAGCCAGCCCAAGGACATAGCAAAACTGGAAAATGATAGCCTAGGGAAGTCTGTTTTTTGACAATACAATTTTTTTTTGACAATTTGACAAGACGGTTTTTCTCTACTGCATTGGGACCAGTGGAGATTTGCTCAGCTCCCAAAATGAGATGTTCTCAGTAAGTCCATAATCCTGAAATGGGCTGCAGCAGCATATCCTTTTCTTCTGTACATTCTCAGTGCAGGTGGCCCTCACATACACCAGAACTGCTTTCTGTTAACATGATTTTAGTGATCCCCAAGTACTGCCCTTTTTCCCAGTATGGGGCAACTGCAGTGCCGTCAGAACCCTTTGCATGCCTAGACTTAAAGAGCAAGAATTTCCCATTTAAAATACTACCATTAACAGTTGTAGTATCTTAGATAGTATCACAAAAACAAGTTAGAAGGAATCTCAGCAGCAGATAGCAGCTGAGTCTTTTATTGTTGCAGGAATCTCTAATTTTATATTTGCATTAAGTGATAACAGGAGCCAAGAGTTGCTGGGATAGTTTTCTCCTCTTTCGCCCCCTGGCCATCCAAACGTCTGTACATTCACAGCATTTTAGTTCTATTTCAGTCCTTTTGGTCTGGGCAGCTGATATTTCACAAGATGCCTGTGAATTCTTTCATGCAAAGTCAGTAGCTTTTATATAGCATGTCTGTCTCAGGTGACTGCCAGTAATTGAGTAAAGAAGGTCCATCAGGGAAATGTGGAAATGGACAGGTACTTTAATGTAAAGATTGTCTTTCTGTGGGGGAGTGTGTTTCCAGATTGGTTTTCATCTGCTGTTCACAGTTAGTAAAGATCATGTACTGTGAAATGACTAACATACAAAATGTGAATAAGAACTTTCAGTTACCTCTTTCAAAAATTCGATTTAGATGAACACAAGTACAACTTGCTGACATTATTGCATTATTGTCTATTAGTTGGTGTCTATTTTGTTTGGGTCTTGAACAGTAAAACCTAACCATATAAATGACGTCAGAGAAAAGGCACCTAATAGCTACTAGTAGGCACAATTGACATTCTTTTAGGTGGTGGGGGGGGGACTGAATCAAGTGAAGACTATAAAACTGAGTATAAATGTGGCAAAATTCTATCGTTGCATTCATTATATTTCCTTTCTTTTTGTATATTTTAAAGACACGGGTAAATTATAATATAGTTGGGTCTCAATTCATGTAGACTCGTTCTAATTCTAACATCCCTCTTAAGAGGCTTAGTGGTCAATCATCATGTCATAGGTACAGGATGCGTATTGAACATACTCTTCTTGGAAGGATTATGATAATTTCCACAAGTAAGAGCATATGCTTGTTTAAAGAGCTTGAAATGACCACTAGTATTTACCAAAACTCCTTAAAGAATTTGAAAGTTCTTATTAAAATTACTGGCAAGTATACGTCCTTAGTTCCTGAAGATCTTCTAAATTCTCAACCTGTATGGTCAGTGAGAGAAAACCATTAAACTGAAGAAAAAGAGCAAAAACAGGAAATATTTAGTGTGTGTCTCACTCTTAATTTTTCTAGGACTAAAATGTTTTATTTATTCAATGAATTTCTATTTCTTTATCATGATAAAAGGATCAAGTAGATTCCAGAAATCAAAATACAAAATTTGTCCAATATTTTGAACTTTCAAACTTTGAATTTGTGATAATACCCTTCAAGAATATTGAGGGATGTGTAAATAAATTATTCGCTCCTCCCTCATTTGTGTTACCTTGACATGTGGAAATGTTCCAGGCTTAAATGCTCAGGAGAGCAGCTCAGTGCTGCTTCAGAGAATCTCAAGAACTGCAGTCATTTTGCAACAACTGCCATGAGAATGACTAAAACGGTGTAAGGTGCAGGTGCTGCTGATGGGCAATGAAAGAAGAGAAATAAACTTTGCTGTTTCTCCTCTTCTCTTTAAACTTACGCCCTATTGCTGTTGTTGCATTTTTACAGCACAGAAGTGAATATTTAAGATAGTAGTATTTGAATTTGCAGCATAGTTCATATAGTAGCTTTCCATGAGCAGATTAGTATTTTGTATTAATTCTTATCAACTGACTAGCTACTGGTGCATAAAAATAGCTTTTCTGGGTGTGAGTTTTATAAGTGATATCATAGAGATTAATCATGCAATCTGTACTTGGACAAAACTCCTGTAAAGTCAATGGCACTTGTGCCTAATTGCAGAATCTGGGAACATGCCCAAGAAGAGCATTCCATGCTCAGAAAGCATTTGTCTTTATATTTTGCTACTAGTTCAAATACAAAGTCTGGCACTGCATTTCATGACGCATGCTGCTCCACTAGTTCTGTCTAGAAACAAGTTATTTTATGCGTAAAATATTTTTATTCTCTTAAATCAGTTTAACAAACAACACTAGGAAAAATCATTTTCTCTGAAAACTTTTAAATACAGATTCTGACATACGCCCTTTAAAACTTGTGCATCCACTGTTTTTATTTTCATTACGCATTACAAGTTATATCTGTAATGTTTTAAAATGTTCTATTCCAGCAAAAAAATGACTTTTAACCAAATAAAGATGTAAAGCCAACTTGCTCTAAAATCCATCTGGTCTTCATTTTCTCATAATCTATAATCAGGAAATCCATTCATACATGACATATAATTTTTGCGCTTTCAAGTGGATAGTGGAATGCGATTTTCTGCATAGAGTCACATCTAAATTGATAATTGTCCAGGCAGAGTGTAATTTTAAAGTATAGGATGAAGAAATGTTTAATCTGTATATTAGAAGTCTTATACTTTTTTTTTTTTTGCCTCTGGATGTAAATGAGACCATTCTCTTTGGTGGATTTATCTAAAGGTGGGAGAGCTGCCCCAGAGCAGCCACAGCTTTCTGAGTAAGGAGGATACAATTTAAAGAGCTGGTTTAAATTCAGACTCTTCTTAGCTGTAAACCGCATGCATGTATTCATCCCTGATTTTCAAATGAGAGGTTTCTATATCATCGGTTTAAGGTCCACAGTCTTGCATTCCTGAATCCACATTATACCAAAAGAATAACAATTTGGTGGCTGGAAGGAGGAATAGTTATTATATGGCTCCAAAATGCTAGCTGGCATAATATGCCATGAACAGCAGAAATCTATTGGTGGAAGGAGGGTTGCAGTAGTTCTTAAAAATAATTTGATGTTCTAAAAATATAAACGGAGGAAAGGTTGTCACTGTTCAAAATATTTTACATCAGAGCGTAAATAATACTGAAGGTCTGGCTGATGTTTCTGAGTGCTATAACTTGGTTGGGATGCATTATTATTTCTCTCAATTCTTAATAGAAAATTGCATTAAATAAATCTCCTGTGGAAAACAGGAGAGCTTTCTTGTAAAGATTTCTTTTTTTTCCAAAAATCACAAGCTTAAAAACATAGATGAAGACCTCAAAGCATGATGTCTTTAAATTCTTTAGGTCATATATTGCAAAATGGAAAAAAATACACTGTTTCTTCAAACAGGTTCATTTTCACACTCTTAGAAAATGCTTGTCATGCAACAGATTTCACAAGGCAGTTTTACTTCCTTTTGGTGAAATAGCTCCTGTACGAAGCCAGCACCAGAGAAACAACTTCTGCTTCAGTTTCTTCTGTTTACCGCTTCACCACATAATAACTGTTCTTTCAGTATTTAGTGTTTTTGGTGTTCAGTTTTTCAAGGCACTGTTCAGCTTTTAAAAGGCACTGTAGTTTCTAGAAAAAAAAGTACATATTTAAAATGCCCCTGTATTGCAATAACACGTACAATTAATTAGAGCTTAAAATATAGCAAATCCATATGGAAGGCAATTGTTCATTTAAAAAATAGCCTACTGAAATGAAATGGAAACTTCTTGTCTTGTGCTGAGTTATTTCAGCTTCTAGATGTAAAATACACTTTATTTTAATTAACACATTTCATCTCACTGACTGTAAGATAATAATTAGATTAACTGCAAAGAATAGTTTTGTTTAATATCTGAGCAATCCGAGTGTTTTTAAGTTTTCATCTTAATTCTTTTTGGAAATAGTCGAAAGATCATTATAATTAAAAGCATAGGAATAAAAAAGCCAGAAGAAACCAGTGGCTAAATAGTAGGTGCACAAACATTATGGGAGTCAAGCACATGATGATACCCTGTGTCCCAACCTTAGTTTTCACAGGTCAGGGTTTTCCAGAGCTTAAGCTGGTATTTTTGAATACAGTAGCCCTTGGTCAATTCTCTTCCCCATAAATTTGCTGATTTAATACATACAATTAGTCTATGTGCTTGCAAATTAAAATTCAGATTTAATGTCATGCTTGGGCACACTTCATTATCCAAAGCAGAAAACAGATTCACTCTCATTTACTGTTACTTTTAGGGCTAGCTCCTAGACTTCCATCAAATTTGGCTCCATAATACATTTATGTGCATTAGGTCTGTAGCCCCGTTTCACATGTGAAAACCATGAGTTACTGAGTGCTTCACTGACTTTGGGACGACAAAGGGAATCCTGCAGGTCCAGGACTTGTAATTCCAAGGTCTGCTCTGTGCTCACTAGCCCCTCTCCCCACACTACTTTTAGGTTATGTCGCAGCTTGCTAGCTGTGAGCCAAAGTTCCAAAGAACCAAAGCGAACAGAATGTCTTTTCTAAGATTCATTTCCTTGATACTTACACATGAAATTTTTCTCTTTCTGTATAAGTGTTTATACTCTTTCCTCACTATGAGCAGGCAGTTTCTGTGTCACTTCTCACCCTGTATAGAAGGAATTTCAAGCAAGCAGTAAAAGATCACCTCTTTTCCCAGACTTGTATGGGTAGGAGATGAAATTGGATGAAAAAAAAGGAGGTCTTGGTAGGATGGCAGATCACTGTCAGTACTGATAGACAATTGTCAGGATTGCTTAGTGACTATAGGAAATCTGTTTCTGGAAAAAAAAATGCATGAAGCACGTGTCTGACTGAACTGGAGCTTGTAAAAGTGGCAGAGGAAGGAAGATGAAAGGTACGGAGGCATTTTCCAAAAAAGGACATGCTCTTGCTCTCTTGCTCCCATTGACTTTGCTGTTGACAGAGTCAAGTCCAAAAAGTGTGGGGAAAGAGAGCCAAAAACATTTAAGAATCTTTTTATTCCTCCTCCTGCCTTTTCTGGAAATTATAGCTTTGTTGTACTCATCCTTTGTTTAAAAACAAAACAAAATTATGGACGGGAAAGGGCTGAGTCAGGCAAGTCAGAATCCTCTGTAGTTGTCAAGAAAACACAGCACAGCTTTGAGTTATTTTTATTTTTAAAGACATACAATTGTCTGACTTTCTAAATTTTCTTGTAAGGCAAAAGTTAGAGCTTACCTGCTCTGAATGCCATAACATTATGTTATGGTATATACCATAGTGCTATAAATGGAGTTAAACTTCTGCACATCCTTAAAATGCCTGCTGCCATGGAGGAGAGAATTTTAAAACCAATTGTTTTAAATACGGTACGATTTTTTTTTCTCCTCTGTAGAGACATTGTGTGGCACAAGTCTTTAATTTTTTTTATTTGAAGTTTTCAATGTTTGCGCTCACAACCCTTCTCTCTCTCTTTTTCGTACCTTGTTTTCCTTTTTAAACAGGAAATGGGTATGGCAACCCTCGCAACTCACCAGGTCTGCTGGTCTCACCTGGCAACTTGAACAAGAATATGCAAGCAAAATCTCCGCCCCCGATGAATTTGGGAATGAACAACCGTAAACCAGATCTCCGTGTGCTTATCCCACCTGGCAGCAAGAATACAATGCCATCAGTGGTAATGCATTTTCAAAGCTTTTTTTTTTTTTTTTCCTGTCGTTCAGATCACAGATATTTTAAGATTCTCAGGGCTTGGTAAGCCCACTAAAATTGGTGGGAAACATTCCGTGTTCTTCCTTGCTTGGTCTGTCTAGCCTTTAGGCCTTATATTGTGCTGAGGATGTAGGCAGACAGTGTTTGTTTGGTTTTATGAAGTCATTTTTATTTCCTCCTTTTTTTTTCTATTGAGTTGCAAAATGAGAACTGAGCCCTGCACAGTCTAAGCTTCTGTACTCTTTTTTCTTAGTAGCTGGGAGATCCTTTCCTGGGCTTGTTACAAAGACTGATTCCTGGACTTGTTATAAAGACTGTGCCTTCCTAATACACTGTATTTTTCCTAAATATGTAGCCATTGAGATGCTCAGCCAATGGCTAGTTAACTACAAATAAATGAATTTAAATTCCGTCCCCCTGAACTCCAAAGGCAAAATTTTATAATGATGGCAATAAAGAGGCAGTAAACAGGTAGAGCAGGTTAAACTAGAGCATCAAACAGTGTATTGCCTGCCAGGATTAACAACATTTAAGCAGAGTATTATGATAGAAGGTGGAATCATTAGAGTGTCATGTGAGTACATTTCAGTTCCCTACTGAAAGTGGTTTAGTGGTTGCAAGTAAGTCTTCCATGAATGATTTAGCATTAAAAATGGGCTTGAGAGAAAAAGGATCTTGATGGTGAATTTCAGTGACGCTATAAACACGTTTTTCCATTATGTAACAGACAAGCTATTAAAACAATTTCCAAGTCGGCTGCTATAGGTTGATGCATTATAAATTAACTTTGAGTATCAAACTAAACCCCCATAAACGCGCTGCTGTTTTCTGAGAGGATGAGAAATAAAATAGTCTCCTACAGGTCTATACTCAAAGTCAACCAAGGCAGTGACAGACTGTCTCCATCAAATGATTTATTCCAAGGTCCTTAAAACTGATACTTTCCAAGGGAGTCTGTGAATGCTCAGATCTCTTTAAAACCAGTATAGCAACATAACCTGCAGCCACTGGGGCTGTGGAAAATATAATGAATTCTAAGCCAATGACTTGTGCTGAAAACTGGATGGATTGTCATCACAGTTGAGACACATATCTCATCAGAAGGACAAAGATCACAACTAGAAACTGCTCTTTTTCTGAGCTAAGCTCAGAAAGTATTTAATTTGCCCCTCCTATCAGGTGAAGCTCTTCGTTTTGCTATGCTATGTCTGCATCCTGGTACATGCTTCCGCTCACTTATTTTTAATGCTCCTCTCCTATGCTCTCAGTCTGAGGATGTTGATCTGCTTTTGGTAAGTGGTAGTGATGTTTGTCTTAATAATGAAAAAAAATTCTTCTGTCTCTGTAGATGACGTTGTGGTAAAACAAAAAGGGAAAACTTTACCATTACTGTATTATGAACAAGAGTGCCAATCACCACTCCTGAAATCTAGCAGTACATACAGAGGAAAAACATGCACTTGTTGCACATATGCGTGTTAAAACAGAGCTTTCCTGTCCTAGATGCTTTGCTAGCGTATAAACTTATGCTCTTGAGGATGACACTGCCTTATTATGTTGTTTTGGTGGCTGCCCAGATGTTTTAGCCTGAAACTGACAGAATTAATAGTTTTCTAGAGCAATTTGTACAGCACAGCATCTACTGCGTTGAAGATAAATGCGTAAATGTTTTGCTACCTCTCAATTCTTGTAAGTTGCGCCTGTCGTTAGAAAACTGGAGTAGTGAGAGCACCATCTGCTGGTCAGAGTCCAGCGTTCAGCTCTGCCACAGGGCTCCTGCGTGAGGCAGAAAATCCAGGAGTGGGGTTTGCAGTTTGGGGGTGTTTTTTTATTATTATTTGTTTTGTTGCTGCTGTTGATTTTTTGCATTTGAATGGAAAGCAAAACCATGGGAGTAGAGTTTACATATTCCATCAGTTTGTCAACCAGTCTGTTTTTCTGCCCGCAATAAAAGCAGTCCTGCTTGTTACTAGCTCAGTTACCTAGGAGATACTGATGTAATGGGTTACTATGGTGACAACTGGTCTCTTGAAGGATTGTAAATGATAGGGTTGGCAGAGTTCATAAAAGCCACATGCTAAATGATTGATTTCTAGAAATCTGTATCAGCTTGTATTCCTCTTGTGCAAAACATACCCAGAAAACTACTACACCAAAACCCGGTCGATAATATGTTTATTTTACTTATTTTAAAAGAATCAGAGGATAAATAACTCGCAGTCTGCTCAGTCACTGGCTACTCCCGTGGTTTCCGTAGCAACTCCTACTCTCCCAGGGCAAGGGATGGGAGGATACCCATCAGCCATTTCTACAACATATGGTACTGGTGAGTATGGGGCAAGAGGAAACGTGGAGCGGGGAGGGAGCAAGATGCGGGCAAATGTCTGTCTCGGTGACAGCGAAGTAGCTAATATTAGTTGGGCTGTGCTGAAAACTGCAGCGCCGATGCTTCTCTCAGCTGGTCTGAATATATCACTGGCTGAAGACAGAGCTAGTTGAGAAATGATAGTTTTGTTCAAAGGGAAAAGTGCCTTGATAGCTTTCCTGCAGTGGCTTTTATAAGAAATGTGACTTAAGTCAAACTACTCAATCCTCTTAATACAACAGATAATTTCATCTAGTTCTTGAACGCGTCTTCCTAAAACTATAAGGGCAGTGGGAGCAAGTGGTTTTTCTGGTTTAAAACTGGAGTGCAGGAAGTTTGGGACCTATCATACAGTTACCTGGAGAGTACTAAAAATGAAGGCCCCAGAGATGCTTTCCAGTTCCCGTTGCACATTGGCACCATATGATACGTAGGCCTGATGCTTCTATAGGAGCAACACGCGTTGTTCAGATGCAGGGTTCTGCACAGGAAACCTTAACTGAGATACCATGGTGTTTTGGAAGTCTTTGGCTCTATGCAAAACCATTCAGGGCTATGGTGCATGTGTAGGGTAAGAATGTTTTGGACTTTGCAGATGCAAAAAAAGCTCTGGTAAATTACAGAGTGATTATTAGTGCATTATTTACTTCCAAATTAATGAATTGACTGAAGAGGAGAGTCTACTTTTCTAGCTTAGTCTAGCTTTTTCTTCCTTTCATAAGTTAATATGAAGGGTGTAATTAAAATTGAAAGGCTTATAAAGTGACATATGAGAATTATGATGTTAGTTGTTGTTTAATTGCTTCCTCCTTAATTCTCTTTTAATTGTTGTCTTTTCTATTTTCAAATCTAGAATACTCTCTGAGTAGTGCAGATATATCATCTCTCTCTGGGTTTAATACAGCCAGTGCTCTTCATCTTGGTTCTGTGACTGGCTGGCAACAGCAACACCTACATAATATGCCACCATCTGCCCTCAGTCAATTGGGGTAAGCAGTGCTTTCTTTAAAATACCATATTGGTCTACAGTGACTTTGGTATCTCCAAGTAATCCCAAATATGCAATACATCATGGTAACATATTAGCACATATTTACTGCATGTAACAGCTCAATTTCCAAAATTTGAAACTACATATTTCATTAAAAGCCTGTCAGGTAGCTAAAACAAAATAGTCTGTTTCTCTGGCATTTTCTCAGTAGTATAGTAAAGATTATTTCTCATGTTTCACTGTTTATTTCTTTAAATAGCACTTTATTTCTTCACTAAAGCCATAATTAAATACTTTATTGTGCTGCTGTTTTATTTTGCCCATTATACTTTTTATTTCCAGTTACTATAGCGTAAACTTTAACAAAAAAAAAAATTTTTTTTAAATATTTTTAATTAGACTGACATAATGATTTGATCTGAGATTAAGCCTTACCCTTCCTTACATAATAATCACATACTCCCATCTGCTCAGCTGTGACATGCGAGTTTCATTTCTTTGGACGTGTCTTATACAAGCAAATAACAATTAGGCCTCACAGCCTGGCAGCCCTAGAAGACTCCCTGTCATTTGCCTGTGTGGAGGAGGAGGAGGATAGGTATTTACACCCTCTAGTGGCTAACTGCAAGATTTTTTTTTTCAAAGTTGGTTAAGTACATTGTTAAGTTATTTCATTTTTTTAAAAAGTGTGAAATTTCATGGAAATCACATTGGAAAAGCAACCTATTGGCTAATTCAAGTAAACTTTAAAAGTATAATTTTCAAAAATCCTGTCATATCCCATTTTACTGAGTAAGATCCTAACTGTTCACTAACACTCCACTCTCAGCCTAAGGTTTAGTCTAACATACTTGAATTAAGAAAGTTTTCATTGTAAAAGGGTAAACTGAAAATGTATATTCATGAGTAGAATTTTAATTCAAAATCATTTGGAAATTAAACTTTTTTTTTTCCTTTCAGAAAGAGGTGTTTTGCC
This sequence comes from Tinamus guttatus, assembly GCF_000705375.1. Next base: position 115,271 of record NW_010588566.1, read on the forward strand.
TATGTGCACTGATATTTATAGGGTAGTTGCCATAATCTGAAAGCATTTAGTACTATGATTGTGGCTCAGACTTCAAAATTCTCCTTCTAATTTATCTGATCACATTTTGTAATTTACTGTAATTTCCTTACCATGTACAAACAGCTTGAATTTTTAAACCTAGAGATGTTTTAGAGGAAAACCCACATATATATAAGTAAGTCTGTACAGATACTAACTGCGTAAATACATGCAACTGAAGTAGTTGCTGCATCAAAAAAAAAGATTTAGTATTTTCCCATTATGTTTCTTCTATTTTCTTCTTGAGATTTGTGCTCTTCCTGGGGCACCAGACTAACTGTACAATTGAAGACATAAAGTCTCAAATAAATCAAAAACTCACATGTTATACATCAAGGTATTACTTTACAATAAGCTGATTGTTTTCAGCAGTGTACCAAAAAATGTAATAAGACTATTTGGTTAACCCAAGAAAGCTTAAGGTTTATCCTAAACTAACTACATACCTTTTCAGATATGTCACACATCATCATCTGCTTCTAATTCATATCACAAAAAGCTGAAATGCAGTGATGGTGGCTGCTGGAATGCTTTTGGAGTGGCTACTCTTAACTGTTACAATTCAGCTATGAAAGCTGCTTCACTGATGATTCTGGAGAAGTCTTCTGTTCACACAGAAAATAACAAGCATTTCTTGATTTTATTTTAGTTTTTGAGTTGCAAAACTCTAGTTTGTAGTTTTTGATCATGCAAAACTCTGTAGTTACCCTAGACATATGATAAAACAGACTCCCCAGATCCCTGCAGTGTGGGAGGAGTAGCTGAGTGAGGTCACAGACCAGAAAGTGGTGGAAGCTGCAAGACGTTTGCCCATCAGCAGTAGGTGTATACACCCAAAATGTAAGAGGTTTTTGCCTGAATATTGTTGTAATGTCTCCTATGGAGAGGAGAGGCTTTCTGCTTATTTAACATGGACCAGTGAGGAAAACAGAAATTAATCACTCAACCAGGAGGGGATTCCCTTCCTAGTTCTTGAATTAATAGTTTATGTACTTCTGGTACAAGTCTATTTCATACAAAACACTCTTTTCATTCATACCTCTCACTCTAAGAGAGAATCTTTTTTGCCTTAAGTGTCATCTACAGGTGAAAGTTTGGCTTTCATCAAATATCAGGGCAAACACAGAAACTCCATCAGAGTATTTCATCAAAAGCATCTTCAGTATAGGGAACTTCATACACAAGGGAAATATCTCCAAAACACCACCCAAAAGAACAAAAGGCTTGCCCAAATCCATGCGCACTATTGATTTGTTCTGTGAGTCTTATCAAAAAGCAGACTAATCAGTAATGATTAATTTTGATTAGCTAGTAATCATAATTTGTTTGGGGCAAATATTTTCCACTGAGCCCTTTTTTAGTGAAGAATTTAGAGTCAGTGACATTATGTGAATTTGTATTAGTTTTGCCAACCTCCTCGTTCTGAATAAGACCCTAAAATATTTCCGATTAAGCCAAGGTCTTTACATCACCATTGTAAATGAAATGTTCAGTTTTAAATTGTTCTTTAAGGGTAAAATTAAAAGTGTGAAAGCTAATCAAAGTGTGTCCTGACACAGAAATTCTTATTCTGTTTTTTTACATTCATCAAAAAATCTGAAAGAAAAGAAGACCAAAAAAACACATTTTGCTTTTACCTGGGAGAAAAACAGGGAGGGGATATTCTTGCAAATTATTCAGAAGTCAAAAATATCCAGTGTTCTGTAAGGTATAGACAAAACTAAAGTTTATTGTAAATATCCAGTGTTGCTTCTGTCATTCTGTATGGACATTTAAGAACAAAAACAAAATAATATTGAAAGTGATGAGGTAAGCTAAGTTGGAGAAACAAATGAGTGCAAAAATATATGTGATACTTTTTCTTCTTTCAGTAGAGGTCCTTTTCCTTCTATAAAAATCCATTTGATGCATTTCATGTCATCACTGTCCATCTAGTCAGACCTGCCCTTCTATCTGTGCATACTGAGCTTCAGAACCAGTTGGAGATTTGAATCCCAAGCAGATCTGATTTCAGGGGCATCAAGAACTAAACCCACTTGTGGCTTGTTGCATCCTGACTTGCATTGCACTTGTTAGACAGCAGAGCCAGGCAGATGCATAATGTTGAATCCAGATAGGAACCAGCATTCCTCCCCTGTGGTTGCTCTGTTCTAAATAATAGGGAGATTTTCACTCATACTGATCTGAATATGAACTGCTGTGTAAAATTAAAACTTTACTATTCCCCACTGTCCCCATAAAATGCAATGTTTCTGTACAATGTATGAGGAAAAGTGATCACATTAATGTGAACAGCCTCTGTGGCACTTACTGAGTGTTTATCTGCAAGTAATTTGCTTTATTTTCTCCATGGGCTTACCATATTCAAAACCCATCTGGCTTTCAGTGAACTTACAGATGATAAAATGCCTCAACAAAAATTACATATTTATATGAAGCAACTTTGTAAAAAATATGCAGAACCAGCTGTATCCACACTCAAACACACACACGTAGAATTGAGTAGCAAAAAGATATCTGCGTTTTTTACTATATAGAAAGCTTCCATTCTAAATAGAGATCAATCTTCTATTTAGAATACAAGACTAAAGACTGCAGCTAAGTAAGTACTCTTTTACCATTCTCACTGATGTGTAACAATAGGTTTATTAGCCTTACCATAATTAGCTTTATCAGCTTACATGAAATTTGGTAAATTGTTTCAGAAATTTTAACCAAATAATGTAAATTACAGTCACCATACCTCATTTTGGAACTCATTTTGGAAATAATTCTAGCACAAATGGATTTTTGAAAAATCAGCTTAAATGAAAATTTTGAATTATGATTCGTATTAGTTGCTTTAATATTTATACTGTTTTAAACTTCAAAAATGTAGTCCTGTCCGAAATTATTTTTTCAGTTTACAAAAAAATACGTTCCAATTGCAGGCCAACCACTATTTCTTAAGACTGCAAATTTGTATGCGAGTTATGTAGATAATCTCAGTAATAAATCTCAAAGAATCCAAAGAAAAATCTGTAGAGATGCATTTTCATACTCACTTCTGAAACACATTTTAAAATGTATCATTGCAATGTAACAATACTGGCTGTGTTTCTTGGAAAAAGCAGCTTGTCACTCTAGATTTGTTCCTGTGGCGACTGTAACAGAATAGACTGCATGTAAAGTCAAGTATGTTCCATACGAGCAAATTTGACTGATCTGATTGTTTTAACTAGCATGGGTTTGTAAGTTTCTTAGATGTTGCTAAGTGGCATGTCACAAACTCATATGAAACACCTGGAAACCAAATCCTCAAGTTCCACCATGCTGTATTAGGGACTTTCAGGTTCAGCTGCAGGCTTTGCACCTTAAGTCATGCATCCTATCATATATGCTAAATGGGCAGCTTTTTTTTTTTTTTTTCACAGGTGCAGTCCTAGTATCTCTCAAGTAAATGAAAAATAAATTCACTGGAAATGAAAAGCAAAAGAAAACCCAGGGTTGTATTTTTATTCTTGTTGGATTTGTTTCAACAAGTTTTCAAGAAAAGAATAGAATGTTTCGCTAGATTGGAATGACTGAGTTTGATATTACAGTTTCTTATGTGTACTTACTTAATACCTAGAAAAGCAAAAAAAAAAAAAAAAAAGTCCTGCTTGGAAAGGACTTTGCTTGCATTTTCTGTGATGAGGGATGTTACTCTCTGCTACTCTCTAATCCTGACCTGTGAAAAGGATCACTGCAAATTTTGACAAATTGTTCTGTATTCAAAAGCAGGGTAGGTAAAAGCAATTGGAGGTATTTTCTCTGTTGTCTGACAAGATCCATCCATTATTGAACATTGCAACAATCAATGATAAAAGCAGTTGGTATCATTCAATAGTGAAGCCATATAATTTCAAGTATAAATTTGTCAAAATGAAACAATATTTTGCTTTTTGGAAAGTAATTGTAGTAGATTTTTGTAGTAGTAGATTTTGTAGTCAAGACTTTTACTCAACGACTGACGACTTAGTCAATGGGATATCAAAAAAGTGTAATATTTTAGTACATGGAAATGACCATGTCCGAACTTAACCATTTATTCTACAAGCTCAAACATACTTCCAAATCCCCAAATGTCTTCTGCTTGCTGTAAAAATGTCTGCACACCCCTTTGGTTTTAAAGTCTTTGGTAGCAGAGTGGCCTGTTGCCCCTACTAACTTCAGTCTCTCCCTGTGTAAAACCCTACTGTTAGAAAACTTGAAACTGTGTCTTAGACACAAATTAGACTGAAACTTCAGCCTCCTAAGTGGTCCCAGCACTAAAACATCTAAGAACAGAATGGGAATTGCATATTGAGAACTGTATTTTAATACTAAAAAGTCAGGTTTTACCAGTAGGTGGTGCCTTTGTGCAAAACATTCTTCAGATGCTAGTGATCACATTTTTCTCCTCAAGATAATGTGTACTCTCAGTCCTTTCTCTCCTCTCTGTCTTCAGCTTTCTTCTGTCACTGCCTGCTTACAAAAGCTCACAAAAACTCACATAAAGAACATGAATTTAGAATAGGTGCATAGTGTGCCATTTGAAAAGCTGCAGAGTGACACTTTCTCTTGATGTCCGAAATACTCCCTGAGTTGGGCAAATCAGCATATTCCTCTGACACTTTCCACAACTCATAGTCCTTTCTGGAAGTTTATTCATTTAAAAAAAAAAAGTAGTTTTCATTTAGGAATTCATCCATTTATACCACAAAATCATATCTAAATCCTTACTCTTCTGTAGTATTGTATTAACATTGATCCAAGGACCTCTATTCCAAAAGGTCTGAAATAGAGGGAGCCCAAATTCAATTGCAACCAGTGACGTGTCCAAATGCACAATGAGGAAGGTGCTTTGGCACATTTGAAGTAATGGGCTCAGTCCCAGCAGAAAGGCGGGGCCTCCCCTGTGCACTCACACACACACACACACATGCACACACGAACAGTAGTTTATGGAAACCTACAGTGATTCCAGCAGTGCAAAGGCTCACCTTCCAAAATCAGTTATGAAACTTAGGAAAAGAAAACAAATAAAAAAGAGTATGAAAGAGAGAGACTTTGTTGACTTTCTTTAAATCCTGAGGCATAGCAGAGGTGTCCATTGACGTGCTTTCATCTCTCCAAATTTTTTCTCCATACTCCCAGCAAACAGTGCTCTTATTCGTCGTATGCACTGTACTGAGTGAGCCTTTCCACTGATGTTTTGTATGAGTGTTTGTGCATTTCTGGGGGCTCCATGCCTCCTCAGTCTGTAACTGGGTTTCCTTTCCTCCTACAGAGCTTGCACTAGCACTCATTTATCTCAGAGTACAAATCTCTCCCTGCCTTCTACTCAAAGCCTCAACATCAAGTCAGAACCTGTTTCTCCTCCTAGAGACCGTACCACCACCCCCTCGAGATACCCACAGCACACGCGCCACGAGGCGGGGAGATCTCCCGTTGACAGTCTGAGCAGCTGTAGCAGTTCGTATGACGGAAGCGACCGAGAAGATCACCGCAACGAATTCCACTCCCCCATTGGACTCACCAGACCTTCGCCGGACGAAAGGGAAAGCCCCTCTGTCAAGCGCATGCGGCTCTCTGAAGGATGGGCGACATGATAACATTATTACCTATTAGTTTTTTTTCTTGCAGTGTGTGTGTGCTATACCTTAATGGGGGGGGAGGGTCGATATGCATTATATGTGCTGTGTGTGGGGAAAAAAATGTCAGGTACTCTGTTTTGTAAAAGTACTTTTAAATTGCCTCAGTGATACAGTATAAGGATAACCAGAAATGCTGAGATAAGCTTAGCACTTGAGTTGTACAACAGAACATTTGTACAAAATAGATTTTAAGGCTCACTTCACTGTTGTGCTCCCTTGCAAAATGTATGTTACAATAGCTAGTGTCATGTTGCAGGTTCAACGTTATTTACATGTAAATAGACAAAAGGAAAACATTTGCCAGAAGTGGCAGATCTTTACTGAGAGAGAAAGCAGCTGTTATGCAACATATAGAAAAATGTACAGATGTTTTGACAGACCCAACCGTTGGGTGGCCGTGAATCAATGCTAGCAAGAGACTGGGTCACCTAACATACCTAAAATGCTCACAAACACACAGGCATATCAGTAGAGTATGGCACTCACTTAAAAGGATCAAAGACATTTAAAGAGGACCATACTTGTAAAAATGTTGAGTTTGAGGGCTAACATATTTAATTTAAAAAAAAATCTGGGTCTGCATCACTTTATTTAATAAAAAATATAAAAATATGTACATTACATTTTGCTTATTTTCATATTAAAAAATAAGACAGAGTTTGCAAAGCATTTGTGGCTTTTGTAGTTTCCTTAAGCCAAAATGTGTTCTTTTTTCCTTGATAGCTTTGCTAATCTTTTAAACAGTCCTGGAGAGGACTTTTTGTATAGAAAGCACTACCCTAAGCCATGAAGAACTCCATGCTTTGCTAACCAAGATAACTGTTTTCTCTTTGCAGAAGTTTTGTTTTTGAAATGTGTATTTCTAATTATATAAAATATTAAGAATCTTTTAAAAAATCTGTGAAATTAACATGCTTGTGTATAGCTTTCTAATATATATAATAATTATGGTAATAGCAAAAGTTTTTGTTATCTTAATAGTGGGGGATTATATTTGTGCAGTTGCACATTTAACTGTTTTCTTTCAGTTTTCTTTTACTGGGCATACGTTTTACAGATCCGAGTCAGCTGTTGAAAGACTGATCTGTAAAAGCTTAGAATTTACCCATGGTGTAACAACCTGAATCCTTTTAATACAACATTTTACAATCAGTTGGGTGAACTGCCATCCATTGTATATACTGATTAGTTCTTTCATGCTGTTTTGTGCATTGTAACAAGTTAAGGGCCTTTCTATTACTTGCGTCCTGCGTATCTTGTAGTTTTTCACGGGTTAAATGACAGAGCAGAATCCTTTGGCTCTTTCTCATTAGTGAAGCTGGTATTCTGCCTGTTAGAAGGGGATATATATATAGCTCTTATAGCTGTTAGGCAGGTGAATATTTCCAGAAGTGGAAGAAAGAGTAAAAAGTGAGGGATCGGCACCAACATACCTACTATAAAGATGACTCCCTACTCTCACAGATTTGAAAATTTTAGAGATTATCCAGGGCCATTCAGAAGTAGATTTACTTTACCCAGCCAACACTGGCCATCACATCACCCTTTTTTCCCGGACCTTGGTGGTCGTGTTAGCCCACAGGGGAACACTGTTGAACAGCGATCCCTGTGTGTAACAGCCCAGCAAGGTCTGCGTCAGCATCTGCCATCCACATTCTCTCCTGCCTCATAGTGCTCCTTTGAATAAAATCGCCTAAGCAGGAGGAATAGATCATTTGTTTTAAGTTCCTCTTTGTCCCTGTTGCTTATTAGAAGAAAATGGTATATTCAGTTTTATCTTTTTTTGTTGGAGGAAAAACAATGTTCCAACAAAACATTAGTGCCATAGTAAACCTGATAATATTTCTCCTTTTCCAAGAGGCGTTCTAACTCTCACCTACATACTTTGACACTATGATGAAGGATAGAGCTGCAAGAGCTAAACAGCAACACCCACAGAAGATGCTGTTATGGGAAATACACCCTCTATTTCCCACTTCCACCTGCAGCTGCTGCGCAGTGCTCAGTGGCAGAGTCTACCTCTCTGTAGTGGCCGCCGCCGAACAGGCTACAGTGTGCATTATAACCTCTGCTTTTCCCTTACTGCCCCTCACATGCACCTGCCCACCAGGAAACTCTCAGCCATGCAGGGGCGACTGCATCATTTGGGAACTCTTTAAGCAGAATACTGTGTTCCTCATGCTTCCATCTTCTCTCACGTAGCGATCCACAGGGCAAAGAAACAGATATGCATGGGTTGTTTTTTTTTAATTGAAAATGGAGCCTATGCTTAATATTAAAACACAAAACTGTTTTTTCAAAACCACTTTCTTCACCTTCAGATAAACGTATATTCTCTTTCTGAGAATTTTAAACTTTGGTGTGTCAAAAATATGCAACTATATCACAAATGTACCTTGTCATTTCAATAAAAAAAAAGTGCAACTTTATCAGTATTGTAGTAGAAACTTGTCAGTGGGGGTGGGGGAGTCAGTTTATTGAAATATGAAGAATAGCCATATTAATAGTTTACCTTGCAATTTGCCTCAGCAACACATGAGAAAGGAAAAATAGCATTTTTAAGGGAGATGTGGTGTAATGCATTATTGCAAGTAACTAACCAGAGAGTAGTTTTGCCTGGGCAATTTGTATTAATTCTGACAATGGTTTTTATACAAACACAAGAAGAATCACACGAAAATGGATGCCAGTCATCCCTCTTGTTCCTGCTACTGAGGGCAACTTACATATGATGGCAAGAGAGTGGGAGATAATGCATATTTGTAAACTGATCTAGTGAAAAGAAGCACAACTTTGATTGTGAAGTCACTTTCTGTAAACTATAAGTGTCTATCTTTCTCTGTTCTTTTATCTGTACCTTACCATGTATTGTATTTGCAAAGCTAATTTGGGTTTATTGTGTGATTCCTTTGTATTTAAGGAGTTTGGGGCAGAGCCCTGAAAGAGTATTAACATTTACTTTATCTTAACCCATGCTATATAATGTTTTAGGCAACATTCTTAATTGCAAGTTCAAACACCAGAAGTGGCATTCGAGACATCTCCAAGCATTGTTACAGCTACATTAATCCTTTGTTAAAAGATGTTGTCAGTTAGTGTCTAATTGCTGGTGACAATTACATGATATACCCAATCTGCACAATCTGTATGTTGTATGCATTGAGCCATTCACAGGAAAGCTTTTATCATTTCCATGTTTTTCAAAAGTTGTGTTTTATAATGAAATGGCTTATATTTTTCCCAAAAGAAGAATTTAGCAATTTTTAATGAATAATATAAGAATATCTGTTGTCCTCAGATCTTTTTCAGGTAAAGCTAACATAAGAATTAACGCTCTCCTAGACTGTTTTCAGGATGTCAACCCTTTTGTATTGTATGTGTTATCCTATATACTCCCTTTTATCTATAGTCCTAACAAAGCTGTTTTGTTGTCCTTTTTCCTTCGCCTTGAAGGTAAATGCTTTGTAATTTTTTAAAAGCCACTTTAAACCTCAATAAAGGCTGTTGCCTAAACATGGCATACTTCATCTGTTGCTGTTTGTGCCATCTGCTGTGATGTCGTCAGTTATATGGCATTAATTTCCTGCCACTACAGGTCTCTTGAAGGACTGATGGAACATTGGTATCTGTTAGAATGCTTCAGACTGTAGATGTAATAAAAGGCTTTTGTTAATATATTTTAACCAAAGATGTGGGGCAATCCAAGCTTCGAGCCACAGACATTCTGCATGAAAAGTATCCATTTGATTATTTGCATAATCAGATGTTGTATTTTTACCTTCCCTGCTCATACCTCAGATTGATCCATACCTCAGTTTGATTCAAAGAGGTCAGTTTAGTAACTAATTTAAAAAATAAAAAAATGAAGTACCAGAGTCTTTCGTGGAGTGACTAATGGCAGACCTGGGTTACCACAGGTATTACACTTGGATTGCTTCAGATGGTTTGTTGTATCCTGTTTTCTTTTTTCTTTTTCTTTTTTTCCTGGGAATTTGTTTCCATAAAACAATGATCATTACAAAATAGCTTGTAAATGGGGGCATGCAAGCATTTGCAACAAATATTAAAATAGAGGCTCACAGCGGCATAAGCTGGACTTTGTCGCCACTAGATGACAAGATGTTATAACTAAGTTAAACCACATCTGTGTATCTCAAGGGACTTAATTCAGCTGTCTGTAGTGAACACAAAAGGGAAAATTTCAAGATTCTCCTGCTGGAAATAAGGTATAATTTGTATTTTGCAGACAAATCAGTAAAGTTACTGGCTTTCTTAGTGATACGGTGTCTGTGGTGCATTTTTTTATTCGTTAATGCTCCTTTTTTTTCATTTTTTGCCTCTATAATAGATGAAAGAATCAGCACTTTAACAAAGAGCAGTTGACTCAAGGTCTCTACCTTGCTTTTAAGGTAGGAAGTTAAGTACCTGCCTTTCACAGCACTCTCGGTGCTGCACCGATGTTAATGTCCCACCACACATCAACCCACGGAGCCAGAGAAATTCCATTACTCTCACTTTGCAGGCACGACTGTGAACAAAAGAGGTTAATAGCCAGATACCCTTACTTATTTAAAATTGAAATCATGTCTCATTAACTTCAGGGAAGCCTGGACGTTAATCACTGAGTGAAGTTCCCTTCCTCAGGAAATGTAGCGGTGTCACTCGTGCTGCTGCGGGCGGTGGTGCAGAGTGTTTGGAGCAGGGCTGGCTGAGGCTGTTCGGAGCCGGGCTGGCTCAGGCTGCCCCTCAGTTCTGCCTGGTGGAGGCAGGGGAGACGCTGCCTGGCTTGCCGGCACCCTGACTTTCATCCAGGCTCCTGTAGAGCCATATCCGCCACCTTCTAATACAGAGAACCATGCACAAAAAAAAGCATACAAAAAAAACACGTTGTCAAAAGTCACACATCTTTGAGTTTACACTTTAGATATTCTCCAGTGTGATGACTTTATAGGAACTGTGTGAGAATTAATCTAGTTGCTTTGGTGTACTTTTTGAGGTTTGATTTTTTTTCCCCACTACACTTACATTTTGGGACTGTAAGAATACAAAGATCACTATTTCAGCATGACATTTTTTAATGAAAGAGACAGACAGGCTATTAATAGTTTAAGACCTAGTTTATATATATATATGTATATATTTGTGAAAGAAAACAGCTCTGCTGTTATTTACTTGTTATATTTAACAACTTTTTAAACAGAAATGTTTTCTAATACTGAAAAGCTGAGCACAGCATAATAATTAGTTACTAAAACTGAGATTAAATATCATTGCTTTTGTAATTGTAATCATAGTAAGTTTTTCTCAAGTAAAACACTTTTTGTCATCATTGGTAAGGATGAGCAAAAGATTTCTGGAAATGCGATAGAACTGTAACACCATCTGAAATCTTAATTGTGAGTGCTTGTTCGGTATGCAGTCATCTGTTTGATGAATAGTGATAATGTTATGTCTGTTTTGAGAAAGGAAATATTCAGCAAATAGAACACACTCTGTGCTTTGCTTTGTTCCTTTTTTTCCAAGAAAATAACCATATATACATATGCATTAATTACTTTGCCTTCGATTCTGTGAGCCAAGGCTTTGCCTGTTCCGTTGTTCCCATGTATGCATATAAATGGAATTCCACTTTTCTGAGGTTTGGGAAAGGTCAGGCTATTTAGCCATGGCAAATGAACTGTTTCTATTTTGGAGTTATCTGTGAGCTGTGCTTGACCCTTTGTACTGAGTATTCAGAGCTCCTGCCCTAGGTATCTAAACATGCCCAAGATATTTTTAATTGTTACTAGCAGGGATTACAGGTAGCAAGAGATGCAGAGTAGCATGGTGTTCTCTATTAGCAAACTTGCAGAGTATTTCTTGCACTTCCAGAAGATTTTGGAGCATGCACTGAGTTCAGTTCTCATTGCTAGAGATAGTTCAGAGCTAACATGGGGATGCCTGGATGAGTGATGAATTTGACATGAGTACATTGCTTCTAAAACTGTGAGGCATTTTTTTAATTCTCTTTGCTACCATGTTCTCCCTTTGTGTTTCTGTCAGTGATTCTTTCATATCCTGTCTAGGGCTTTCAGCTCCAAGTATGTGTTCTTTCTTGTCTGGACAACAGTCTGTAAGTTGTTTTAGGCTAGAATATATATTGTGTCATTCTGGGGGTGGGGAGGAAGGTTTTGTTGTTGTTTGGTTTTTGGTTTTGATCACTGGTAGCTATGAAGGTGTCACTTTTTTGCCGAGGAACAACAGGTGATATAATAGTGCATTTCAGTGTAAGAGACAGACTTAAAGGTAACACATTTGCAAGAAAAACCCGATTGATGCAAAACAGCCCTACCGTGGCAGTACCTTGTGTAGCCTGTGTTCTGTGTTTGCCTGAGCTGCTCAGGATGGGAGATGCAGTCTCACAGCAAAACACAGCATCCTGTGAATGTTGTGGAAGCCAAAGTCTCAAAAGTGGAAACAAGGAAAAAACATCTAGTATCTAAATACAAGAGCTGACAAGCCAAGGTTCAGCAATCAGACCACCAAAATGGCAAAAAGAAATGCCTTCACATGGGTGTCTTCTGAAAAAAAAAATCTGTAAGGTCGAGTCACAGGAAACAGAACACAGAGAAAGGAAGGAATTTCATATTACCATGATATTCCTAAATTTCTATCTTCCTTTGGCCAAATATCTGAATATATATCACAAGCAGCCTTTTTATTTTCCTTTGATATTTTTCTGAAAACTGAGATACTTGCTCATCAAAGAAATTATCACTCTCTGTCATTTACTAAATTGCATGTGAGTTATCTCAGGAAAGTTCCTGGCCTACATCCTTAGGCTCAAGTATGCTTAAAATTTAGGCTAGGTCAAGAAAGGTAGCCTAGTTTTAGCAGTGCTGTGAGGCTGTAGGTACTGAGCCCTTATTCAGCAAAGCTGAAGGTGTAAACGTGGTAGAAATTGCACTGTGGCCGTTGCCTCACAGCAAGCACTCTCTTCCTCCATAGATAAGCCTGTGAAAGGATAATACATTTGGCTCTCATCTGAAGTAAATTTGTCTCTGCTTAGGGAAGCCTAAGTCACTATTTTGCGGGTTTTTTATGCTACATTAGGAATTTTTTTGAAAGAAATTGAGAACTAAATTAAAAAATACCATTACGATGTCCTTTGTAGATGTGCTCTTACAGAGAGAAAAGCAGATCTAATATAAGTTACCTCAAGACAAGCTGGGAACAAATCACCTTTTAAAGAGACATTACATTCAGTAATGTCAGTTGAGGATGTCCTCAACTCCCAAAAAAAAATAAATGAAGGAGTTTATATATATGTGAATGGAATGGTGAGGGCAGATGTGCAGAAAAAAACTGTTGGCTCTTTCTCAAAATGCAGGAGCCAAAGGATGTCTAAAGAACTCATCAGGTTCATAAGGAAGTATTGCTTCCACATTATACATAATTACGTGTGGAAGTCACTGCTGTACAACGTTGTGGAAGCCAAAGGCACAGGTGAGTTCCTAAAGGATTAGGTAAATTCGCAGGAGATAGCTCTGTTTGTCACGTCAAACATCACAGTGCAGATATTACTCCCAGCTAATGGAGGAAAGGAACATTTTCCATTACTTACGGCTGGAAAACGAGAGTTATTTTAGGGAGGAGGTCCGCACAATCCCCCTCCAAATGCCCCCTGTAGATACTGCCGGGAACAAGATAACAAACGAATTTTGATCTGATCCCACATGGCAGTTCTTAGGTCTAGATACCACATACTATAACTTTTTTTTTTTCCTTGTAAATTCTCTTTTTCAGATGGTGCATATTGATTTTGTAGCAACAGAAATGAATACAAGTAAAGCAGCATGCATAATAAGCCAAGAGCTAAGACTGTCAGGCTTTTCCATTTAGTGTGGCTTTGCTTTTTCAATATTGTGGGCACACCCAGTTGATTTAAGTGTAAACATGCACCTGTTTATTTATTCCACAGCAGCCTGGGAAAATGAATAACTGCATAAATTACAGATGCATGAGTACATTTAAGGATGAGTGATTGATAGAATTAATGGGCATGTACAGGAAGGAGATAATATCAGTGTGTAAGTATGGGGGTGGAAAATGAAAATGGAGAGCTGACACAAATACAGACCTAGACCTGTAATTTCAAATACCTACTGTTCAACTAAGCACCAGGACTTTTCTCAAAAGACAAATTTGTAGGTATCTTGTAATGCGCTAACTCATGCACTGGGATTACTCCCAGCATACATGAAGTTACTCCCATATATACTTATGCCAGTATTAGGTGTCAAGCTTTAATTAATAAAAGACACACGTGCAGAGGATACCACATTAAATTTTTGCGCACTGTCATAGTACCCAAATACATAGAAAATACTCTATGTATGTACCCTACCCTACCTTATAAATACCCTACTTATAAAGCAAACATATTCCATATGTGCATGTCAGGGTGTTAAGATTACTTCTACAGCAAGTCCATTGGACCAGTTTACAAGTGAATGTGCTAGGTTAGCCATCCCTACACAGCCTTTCTCTTCTATATCTGGGTTAACTGCCTTAATTAAAGATATACTGTAATTTAATCAAAATTACTGGGCTAAGTGCAAAAATTCCTGAGTGAAATTCCATAGGATATGTTACATAGATCAGAATCAAGAGTTTCCAGATAGTGGTTCCATTGGTTCTAATATCTTGGACTAAGGCATTTTAGGAGTTTCTTAATATGTAGTTAGTTACAATGAAACTTTAATCAACTTTATAAATAGTCTAGCCATTAAATCATTTAGTGAGAGTAATCTGAAAACTCAAGAAAAATGAGCATAAATATAATATTTTTAAAAAAGCCTAGGTTGCATTAGGATGTAAAGATAGATGTTGAGCCCTTGGTCAGACACAATTCCTACAATGACTTCCTCTCTATCTTTACTATATGAATAAGCTATTAACAACTCAGAGTGTGTGAAGTTGTAAGAATCTTGCAGAACGACAGACTTTGTACTGAGGCAGGATAGAAGACAACAAATAGCACACAAGAAGCACAAACACTTTGCAAGCATAATTTCATTTATTTTAACGTGTTGCAGATCTAAATTGTTCTTGATTAAAATATAACAGTAACCTTTAACGAGCTGTAGAGCATCTAGTTCCACATCCAGTTCGTTACCTGGCTTTTATCTCTGCTATGTGGTAGCAGCTCACCTGGCCATCTAGCAGTTGGGTTCAGAGCGTCCAGGCTGGAATCAACCTACAGAGCAAGCAAAGGAGAGCATCAATGGAACAACTTCTAAACACTTTTTAAAGATAAAGGACCTTGAAAAAGAGTAACAACAGTGAGACTGCAATCCAGTAAAAAAGGAAAAAAGACTGATCAATAGTCACAGGAATACAATACAGGTAAGGACATCTGAAGCATTAGGCTACTTTTTTATTAACTTTTAAATTTAGCAGAGGAAGCTAACAACCTGCTTCCAGAAACAAAAGATTTTTCTGATGCAGGATTGATATCATTTTTCCTGCAGGATGAAATGAGGCTATACATGAGGTGTACACTGGTTTGGAAAGATTTAGGGTCTTCAAATTGCCTGAATTTATCATTTACACTTCTCTGTTGCTGGCACTGCTGAGCCTCTTGCCTGTTAAATATTAGCTACATTTTGCAATGTAGCTGCGTTTCTGAGCCAGTGTGTTGCATATATAACTTTAACATTCCTGTCTTTAGCCCTTACTATGCTAAGGTGCTTTCAGGATGCTGGGAGAATGCGTATGAAACCTCACCGGTGTGCCAGTGTGGCTCTGAGAAAACAAAATTCTCTCTTACTCAGAAAACTGTGAAGTTAACAGCACATTTACAATGCCAGCCAATGTGCTGCTTTGGGGAAAGTCAGAGCAATCATCGCAGAAAATGGGCGCTCCGATGGCCTGCACAGTCGGAAAAGGGAGAGCCGCAAGAAGCGTTCAGCTGCCCCCCTCCCCTGGCTGACGGGTAGCCAGAAAGGGAGAAGAAACTGGGTTCTTCTCTCGGCTCCTTCTGCTGTGTTGCGCGGCTGATGTTCTGGCGAGAAGGCAGGCTCTGAAGCAGTCAAGCCCACGTTTCTTTTATGCTGGACCTCAGGGGTTGCTTATCTCCTTCTAACACATTTTAAGATGGGGGACAGAAGAGAGAGATGACTTAATGGAACAGCCTGTCTGTATGGATTTATTTTTCAGAAGATTTCCTTATGCAAAGTGATATCCTAAAATTTTGCCTGACTTGTCATGATTCTTTTTTAATATCCCGTGTATACAAGGTGCCCACTTTCCCCTCTTTATTTTTTCTGGTGATATTTTTACATAACTTAGCAGAATGTAGGGCAGAATGCTAGCATATTAGAGAAGGAGAGCTAATCATACATTGCCAGTGCAAAATCATTTTAATCAGAAAAATTTAAGCTGAGAATTAGTGGTCAATCTACAGGATGCTTTTTAAATGTGTGTCTACATATGCAAGAACACTTCACCATGAAGAAAAGCTTTGCGAAAACATACCCTAATTCAAGGAGATCTTTGCATAAATGAGGTTTTTGACTGCTCCTCTACGAAACTGCTCAGCAGCACTTGGATTATATTTTTTTGTGCTGAACATTTTTGGCTTGTCCATTCCAGAGTGATTAATTCTTGCTTGGGCACTTGCTCACAGCATCGAGCTCTGACAGAGTGAAACTACCTCAGCAGCTCTTCCAACACATAAAAATGAATTCACTTGTTAAGTCTAAGCAAGAGCCCACAGCACGATACATAACCAAAAGGGAATATGTGGGGAGTGTTTAATGTCGCCTTCCATGGCCTACAGTCACGGAAACACCTCTCCAGTGGCAGGGGATTGTCTGCATGGGACGGGCCCTCCAGGGCCCCTCGCGCACAGCGGCAGTTTCAGCGCCCACAGGGACGCGCGACGCGCAGCAGCGCAGCACGGCCTGAGCAGAGGGGCTCCCCCGCAGAGAAGCTGCAGCCCTTACGCCCAGCTGCTCCTGGGTAACTTTTATTGCAGCTAATCCTCTCCAGGCCTCTGCCCGCTGCTTGTTCATGCTGGGGAGTACTGGGCAGGTGAGCGGTTTCTCCCCTCCTTACGTGCGATCAAGGCTCCTTCTTTGAGCAGGGATAATGAGGGAAGTGTTCCACCTCCTCCGGACTAACAAGTTGTCTGATTTTACTTACCCTCTGTGTAAGAAGCCTCTAATTGAAAATCACAGTCTGAGTAAAAGCAGAATGAGGGTCTTGAAGGAAGAAATACGGAAACTATAATCATGTGCTTACAATTCTGTAGACTTTACAAGTTTTTATTTAATGAAGTCATTTTCTTGAATGACATGATTTATTTGACTTAGCTCTCTCTATTCTGCTACTGCATAGAATATTCTGCAAGTGAAACACCCTACCAAGGGAGCATTTTATCTGCTTACAGTTTATTGTGCACATGTGATAGGGTTTGGGGATTTGTTTTGTTTTGTTTTTTGAAGGGCTGCATCCAAGGAGGAAGGCAACCAATTTGCCTATCGGGGGCTAGTAATCTCACACAGGTGATGACCTCCATAAAAAGAGGGTTGCTGCAGCTTCTCTTGAGAGGTTATGGTGTTGTGTGAGTACAGATAGAGTCATGCAGGGTGAGCTGGGTCCTGACTGTAGCAAGAAGTTCTCCCTGCAAAGCTGATCAAGAGGCACAGGAGAAGAAATATTTTTCTAGGAACTGAAGTGGAACTGGTTGTTCAGTGCAAGTGGCCATCAAAGATTGCTAGGCTGGAAAGCAAGGCTAGTAAGGAAGGCTGCAAGGTACAGGGAGAGAGGGGAGGGCTTGGGCACGCAGCTTTAAGGCCTAAGCTTAAGGTTTGCATACAGGCAGGCATTAGTTACACTCTACCAAAAGGTTCACTCTGTGGTAAATTGTAGAAAGAAACCTATGCTAACTAAGACTTAAAGTACTTTTCCCAAGTCAGAAGCTAGAAGAAAGAATGTGTTCATGTGTTTATTCTGTGGGGGACCAACTTGTCTGTCAGTTGTTTGATTTGCCAAGCATAGAAAGACAGGTAAAAGATAAACCTTCCTTAAGCTAGGGCTAATGTCTCATTAAACAGTATAACCCCCTCTCCTTCCTCTTCTTGAATTTAGTCTCTTACCATAGAAGTTTTCATAGCATGAGAGCATGAGCTGCTCTCCCTGATTGCTACTGACAAGGCTAAACAGTCTGACTGCTGCTTCTAAGAAACTTCTGCAGTTTCAAGGCCCGCTAGGGTCAGATCATGTATCTAAGCTCAGATAGCTTTGCGCCAAGAATAGCTGCTGAAAGGAGAGTTTTAACCAGACCTTTCTCCTCCCATCTCCTGAAGGGGCAGCAGATTTCTCCAGCCTACTAGATTATAAGGAACCTAATTTTACCATTATTAAGAAGAACCAGATTTGCCTGAATAGTTTTCCTTTTCTTTTTTTTTTTTTTTTTTTGGCAGCATAAAGTATTAGACTTACACATGCTTTGGGAAAACTCACTCAGGCATTTGGCTATTTTCTCTGACTTTCCCTCTTGAATAGCCAGTGGTCTTAAGCAGTTACCTGAGTTGCTTAAAGTACCTACGACATTTTGATCCACACAAAGGCTTAGTGCTCTGGTCTCTGTACTGTCAGACCAGCCTCTCAGTGAATAGCCATAACCTCATTTTTTTAAAAAAACACTAGGCAAGTGTGTGCTTTGGGTCTCAGTTTTGTACCATATACCTGCTTGTATGGTGCAGAAGAAAATCTGTCTACCATAGTCTTGGCTTTCTTCTTTTTAACCCCTTGAAAGCCTTCCTATCACCAAGCTTAAGATCAAAGAACTTTTCAATGCTTATAAAGAAATAAATTATTTTTTTGCCACTCACTTCTAATACCCTGTTTCCCTTTAATTCCAAGATAGCTTTTTTTTTTATAAATGCTAGGAGATTATAATTTTAATTATAATAGCAGAGTTAGTGAATAAGACAACTAGACAGAAATATTTTAAAAGTCTTCATTAAAATGTCACATGGCATGCAAAACTGGGGTATAGCGAGTGTTATGTTGAAGTTAAGGCTGCACAGGTAATCTTAACTTCCTCTCTTGCATATGATATATAATTTAGGGCAGTTGCTCTTCTGGGCGTGCTGCAGAAGACATCTGTTCAATGGGGTTTTGCAGAGCAATGGGAATATTTCCTGGAATGATGAAGGGCTAGAACAGAGCTTTTTTACCTGGCTAGCCAAGTTCCTGCTTGAAATCAGCTTTTTTTTTTTACTGCTTGGCCCTTATGTGTTAGATGCTTAAAACCTTGTCAAGGCAATATTTTTCTTAATATTTAAATTTTAATGAAAAAAAATCCCATGATTCCTCCCAGGCAAGTTATTCTCACTCCCTCTGTCTCCATTTCTTCCTATGTCAAAGATACTGATCCACTCAGGACCTTTTCTTCTGTAAATGTCTGAATATTCAAAAGATGAATGTACGCATATGCTATTTTGGAGAAGAAGGATATCACACTTGTTGTTATTTGCACGCTGGGGCGCAGAAACAGGCCTGTTGGTAGAATTAGTTCCTTACATCTTCACAAAGGGACTCAGAGAGACTCACAGTTAACGTCACGTGTGTGACGTTGAATCCAGCCTCACAGGCCACGAGTGTGTGGCGCCGCGCGGCGCCGTGCCGTGCCGTGCCGTGCCGTGCCGTGCCAGCCGGAGGGGAGGGAGGGCCGT
>NW_010588568.1:0-15408 GCF_000705375.1 Tinamus guttatus
TTTTTTTTGAGTGCTATCACTGAGGCGGGTCTTTTAGTTTGCAAGGTCTCATAGGAAAGTTGGAAAACCCCGTTCCTGTTAAAGGGAAAAGGACACATTCTGCTTATACCTTCTACAGAATGCCAGCCTCCAAGAAGCAATTAGGGATGCTGCCCAGCGTGGTAATTCTGCCATCAAAGATGGCCAGGAAAAGCTTCAGGAGCTGGACCATGCTTTGCAGCAGGCCCAAGAAGAGCTAGCTCGCCTTCTTCATGACCACCAAGAGCTCCTCAATGTGAAAATGGCCCTGGATATTGAAATTGCCATGTACAGGTCACTTCTTCAGGGGGAGGAGACAAGGTAAGTACGAACATTTCATCCTGGATAGAACCACCTGCTCAGTACAATCTGTCCTATATCCATCACTTAGATGGCTAAAAAGAACTGCTCTCTGGAAGGGATGAGCTCTTTCTCTGGGCTATTGATTGGACCTAAACTAATTTTTAGATTAATTGGGCACAATAACTCAATTTTACCTTTCTTTCACAGGATACAGGAAGGCTCACCAGCAACAGTCTGTAAGTATCTCAAGGTTATGGATTGCCTTCTGAAGAGCACTATTACCACTTTGCTGTCTGTGATGCATAACACCATGTGTGTTTTAACTTAATTTCCTAGAAAAAGAGGGCATATGGGATTGTCTTGTGAGCGTATGTGTGAACACTTGTGTATCTACTGTGATTATCACTGATTCCATTGCCAGTACAGTAAGGTAAAAATGATGTCTTCCTTGCAGGTGTCATTGACTACAATACAAGTTCTACTGATGGCATAAGAGGAAGAATTAGAGGAGGATGCCATTCTGATAGCACTGGAAATGTTTCCGGAGGCTATGGCTCAGGTTCTTGTGAGAGGGGTGCATATGGCTCTGCAGGAAGAAGTGGCTACGAAGGAGGAACTCATGTTTCTGAGAGATGGAGACCAGATCCTCCGAGCGGAGGCTGCAGCAACGCAACTAGCAGCAGTTCTGGAAGAAGGAGATCTGTCCCTGGTGGTGGAGGTGGAAATATAGGGGGTGGAGGCTCCATCGGTGGAAATGAAAGCAGCTCTGGAGAAGGGGGAAGACATGGGTGTTCAGGAGGAGGATATGGCTCTGGAGGAGGCAGTTATGGCTCCAGAGGAGGAGGAAGCTCCGGGATTGGAGGCTCCAGCTCTGGCAGCTCAGGCACCATCTCTGGAGGTGGAGGATACGGCTCTGGAGGTGGAGGATATGGCTCTGGAAGTGGCTGGCACAGTCCTCACAGTGGCGGTGTGAGCTCTGGTGGTAGCTGCAGTCCTGGAAGGAGAGGGTCCATCTCTGGAGGTGGAGGTGGGAGCTCAGGTGGGGGAGGATCTAGCATTGGAGGAGGAGGAATTGGCTCTGGAAGTTGTGGTTATGGCTCTGGAGGAGGAGGCTCCAGCTCTGGAGGGGGAGGATACGGCTCTGGAGGAGGAGGATATGGCTCTGGAAGTGGCAGGCACAGTCCTCACGGTGGTGGTGTGAGCTCTGGTGGTAGCGGCAGCTCTGGAAGGAGAGGCTCCATCTCTGGTGGTGGAGGATCCTGCATTGGAGGAGGAGGAAGAGGGGGGAATTGGCTCTGGAGGTGGTGGTTATGGCTCTGGAGGAGGAGGAAGCTCTGGGGTTGGGGGCTCCAGCTCTGGTAGCTCCGGCTCCATCTGTGGTGGAGGAGGCTCCAGCTCTGGAGGTGGAGGATATGGCTCTGGAAGTGGAGGATACGGCTCTGGAGGTGGAGGAGATGTGTGTGGAAGTGGCAGGCACAGTCCTCACAGTGGTGGTGGGAGCTCTGGTGTTAGCAGCAGCTCTGGAAGGAGAGGCTCCATCTCTGGAGGTGGAGGTGGGAGCTCAGGTGTGGGAGGATCTAGCATTGGAGGAGGAGGAATTGGCTCTGGAAGTTGTGGTTATGGCTCAGGAGGAGGAGGCTCCAGTTCTGGAGGTGGAGGATACGGCTCTGGAGGAGGAGGATATGGCTCTGGAAGTGGCAGGCACAGTCCTCACGGTGGTGGTGTGAGCTCTGGTGGTAGCGGCAGTTCTGGAAGGAGAGGCTCCATCTCTGGTGGTGGAGGATCTAGCATTGGAGGAGGAGGAATTGGCTCTGGAAGTGGTGGTTATGGCTCTGGAGGAGGAGGAAGCTCCGGCGTTGGAGGCTCCAGCTCTGGTAGCTCCGGCTCCATCTGTGGTGGAGGAGGCTCCAGCTCTGGAGGAGGATATGGCTCTGGAAGTGGCGGATATGGCTCTGGAAGTGGCAGGCACAGTCCTCACAGTGGTGGTGTGAGCTCTGGTGGTAGCGGCAGCTCTGGAAGGAGAGGCTCCATCTCTGGTGGTGGAGGATCCTGCATTGGAGGAGGAGGAATTGGCTCTGGAAGTGGTGGTTATGGCTCTGGAGGAGGAGGAAGCTCCGGCGTTGGAGGCTCCAGCTCTGGTAGCTCCGGCTCCATCTGTGGTGGAGGAGGCTCCAGCTCTGGAGGAGGATATGGCTCTGGAAGTGGCGGATATGGCTCTGGAAGTGGCAGGCACAGTCCTCACAGTGGTGGTGTGAGCTCTGGTGGTAGCGGCAGCTCTGGAAGGAGAGGCTCCATCTCTGGTGGTGGAGGATCCTGCATTGGAGGAGGCGGAATTGGCTCTGGAAGTGGTGGTTATGGCTCTGGAGGAGGAGGAAGCTCTGGGGTTGGAGGCTCCAGCTCTGGTAGCTCCAGCTCCATCTGTGGTGGAGGATACGGCTCTGGAGGAAGAGGATACGGCTCCGGAGGTGGAGGATACGGCTCTGGAGGAGGAGGACATGTGTGTGGAAGTGGCAGGCACAGTCCTCACAGTGGTGGTGTGAGCTCTGGTGGTAGCGGCAGCTCTGGAAGGAGAGGCTCCATCTCTGGTGGTGGAGGATCCTGCATTGGAGGAGGAGGAATTGGCTCTGGAAGTGGTGGTTATGGCTCTGGAGGAGGAGGAAGCTCCGGCGTTGGAGGCTCCAGCTCTGGTAGCTCTGGCTCCATCTGCGGTGGAGGAGGCTCCAGCTCTGGAGGAGGAGGATATGGCTCTGGAAGTGGAGGACATGTGTGTGGAAGTGGCAGGCATAGTCCTCACAGTGGTAGTGGGAGCTCTGGTGGCAGCGGCAGCTCTGGAAGGAGAGGCTCCATCTCTGGTGGTGGAGGATCCTGCATTGGAGGAGGAGGAATTGGCTCTGGAAGTTGTGGTTATGGCTCAGGAGGAGGAGGCTCCAGTTCTGGAGGTGGAGGATACGGCTCTGGAGGAGGAGGATATGGCTCTGGAAGTGGCTGGCACAGTCCTCACAGTGGTGGTGTGAGCTCTGGTGGTAGCGGCAGCTCTGGAAGGAGAGGCTCCATCTCTGGTGGTGGAGGATCCTGCATTGGAGGAGGCGGAATTGGCTCTGGAAGTGGTGGTTATGGCTCTGGAGGAGGAGGAAGCTCTGGGGTTGGAGGCTCCAGCTCTGGTAGCTCCAGCTCCATCTGTGGTGGAGGATACGGCTCTGGAGGAAGAGGATACGGCTCCGGAGGTGGAGGATACGGCTCTGGAGGAGGAGGACATGTGTGTGGAAGTGGCAGGCACAGTCCTCACAGTGGTGGTGTGAGCTCTGGTGGTAGCGGCAGCTCTGGAAGGAGAGGCTCCATCTCTGGTGGTGGAGGATCCTGCATTGGAGGAGGAGGAATTGGCTCTGGAAGTGGTGGTTATGGCTCTGGAGGAGGAGGAAGCTCTGGGGTTGGAGGCTCCAGCTCTGGTAGCTCCGGCTCCATCTGTGGTGGAGGAGGCTCCAGCTCTGGAGGAGGAGGATACGGCTCTGGAAGTGGCTGGCACAGTCCTCACAGTGGTGGTGTGAGCTCTGGTGGTAGCAGCAGCTCTGGAAGGAGAGGCTCCATCTCTGGTGGTGGAGGTGGGAGCTCAGGTGGTGGAGGATCTAGCATTGGAGGAGGAGGATACGGCTCTGGGGGTGGAGGATATGGCTCTGGGGGGGGAGGGGGAGGAAGAGGATACGGCTCCGGAGGTGGAGGATACGGCTCTGGAGGAGGAGGACATGTGTGTGGAAGTGGCAGGCACAGTCCTCACAGTGGTGGTGTGAGCTCTGGTGGTAGCGGCAGCTCTGGAAGGAGAGGCTCCATCTCTGGTGGTGGAGGATCCTGCATTGGAGGAGGAGGAATTGGCTCTGGAAGTGGTGGTTATGGCTCTGGAGGAGGAGGAAGCTCTGGGGTTGGAGGCTCCAGCTCTGGTAGCTCCAGCTCCATCTGTGGTGGAGGATACGGCTCTGGAGGAAGAGGATACGGCTCCGGAGGTGGAGGATACGGCTCTGGAGGAAGAGGATACGGCTCCGGAGGTGGAGGATACGGCTCTGGAGGAAGAGGATACGGCTCCGGAGGTGGAGGATACGGCTCTGGAGGAAGAGGATACGGCTCCGGAG
Source organism: Tinamus guttatus (assembly GCF_000705375.1). Next base: position 4,443 of record NW_010588568.1, read on the forward strand.
GTGGAGGATACGGCTCTGGAGGAAGAGGATACGGCTCAGGAGGTGGAGGATCCTGCACTGGAGGAGGCGGAATTGGCTCTGGAAGTGGTGGTTATGGCTCTGGAGGTGGCTGTGGAAGCTCTGGTGGTGTAGGATATGGTTCTTGTGGAGGTGGAACATCAGGTGGTGGTGGATCTTCTTACGGTAGTGTAGGGTCCATCTGTGGAGGGGGAGGAAATGATTTTCCTGGAAGCCATGGTTGTGAAAGTGTTGGTTATGGGTATGGAAGTTCCATATGTGGAGGGGGAGGATATTGCTCGGGAAGGGGAGGATGTGGATCTGGGGTGAGCTTTGGAGAGGAGCCAAGTGCAAAGGAGTAGTGTACCCTAGTTTTGCAATTTTTCGCTTTCGAGTCACTTTTGGAAAGTGCATTTCCAATGCAGACAGCTTTTCTCAACAGGGGCTAGTCGCTCTGGTGGGAGGAGGAGCTCAGGGGTATGTGGTTCATCTAGAGATGCTTCTCAGAAATCATATTTACATGCAAATGCAAAGAGCAACTGTGCCCTGAATGGGGCCGTGGAGTTCTTGTGGATGCAAGGGTGCCTTTCCTTCTCTTGACTGATCCACTCCTAGTCTAGATGGGTCAAGTAGTCCTGAGCTCTGTGCTCTCTGCCCTGCCATCTCCTGATTGTTCCTCCAGTGTGCCATGGGCACACATTCTTTAGACCTATCCTTCCTCTTGAAGATATTGTGACTGCAGCTATTGTTTCTTTAGGCATTTTCTGGAATGCTCTGAGCACTTCAGCTCTCAGGTGATATTTTGGTCCTTTTATGTTGTCTACTAAAAGTTTGCAACCCTGCCTGGTGTGTGTGTTCATCTATTTGAGGGTGCAACCCTGAAACACAGACAGTTCAGAAAGTTTTTAATGGAAATGTGGAGAAACGCTCTTTCAAATGAACCTCTGGGGCTAGAGGACCACAGGCTCATGGCAAAAAAGGGTTTCAGAATGCAAGTCCCATTGGCCTAGGCTAGTCAATTAACCAGGATGCATGGCTCTGTCTCCCTTCAGTCCCTCCCAAAGTCACAGCATAGTCCAAGTCATCCACCATTGTTCTACCATTGCATTTGGCTGATTAAGAAAGGAACAAAATGTCTGCAAACAATATTGTCTCCTTATCCCATCTCTAGCCCTGTTCTCCCCCTAGGGTCCCAAAGCACGATTGGATGGGTCCACCCGGTCCACCTTGTTTAACTAATTTTTTTAATCAATGGTCACTTCTATGCAGGAGAAGCTAAAAGTTTTCTAAATTCTCATGGGAGCTACTCTATGCCCAATAAAAAGTTCTAATGAAGAACCAAGAAACTGAGATTCCTGGGAAAAATTGTTCAAGAAGCTCAGCATAACTGTGTCATCTTAATTTGGCAAGACTCCACTTAACCTGAGTGTCACAACCCATGTCAGGAATGTTCCATGTCCCTCTTCCCCAGCCAGAGGGAAGATGGAAGCTTCCAACCTGCTTTCCAGAGAAATGAGACCATGAAGAATCCAAGGATGGGAGGGTGGGTGGCAGTCTGGGATGGGAGCCAGTGGGCAGCTCCTCGCTGGGGAAGGAAATGCTCAGCCTGGTGGGAAATCCATTCTTGGGAACCCTTTGCCCATGGCCATGAAACCATGAAAATAGAGAGAAAGTTCAGAGACAGCCACAAAGGGCTGCACAAAACTTTTGGTTTGAAAGAAACTAGGGCTGCTCTTCATGTGGGGAGTTCCAGACACACTATTCCAGGCAAAACCAAGTTATCATTGCTCCCATCAAATGCAGAAAGTCCTACCAGGCTTTACCCCAATCAGCTGTTCTAGGACCATGTTAATGAAATCTGGAGCTGGCATTAGCTAACCTGCTGAGATAAAGCAGGGTTTTCATTTGCACCGGCTCACATCTCCCTGGCTGAGTGTGTGGGCGGTGTGAGTCTTGCAAAATGCCCTGCAGAGCTACGGTAGTTTATTCACCCTACTAATACTTGCTCCAACGTCAGGCACCGAAACGCTTCAACTCTTCAGAAGCCAAGTGCGAAGCTACCTCTTCACAGGGACATTTACACCCAAGACAGTAAATAAGGACTCAGTCAGGACAAAACTCTTCCCTACTCCCTCCCTCCTTCCCACCCTGGGCACTGCCAAGAAAACTGGAAATTGTAGGAGGTAATTCTGATTTTTCTTTCTGAATTGCATATTGCTAGTTGTTGCTGGGCTTCAGTTTCACTATTAAACCCCTTTCGTAGAGAGGACGCCTGGACCTTCACAGCTATAATGAGGGCAACCCAATGAAACCAAGCATTAATCTCATCAGTGTGATCAGGTCTGTGGGTTATTTACTGACCTGTTTTGTACAGCAGAAAGAAGGAAAGGAGGAAGGTAGAGTCAGGGGCAAGAAATAGGCATTTTTGGAGGTAATTCAACATATTCTGGAATGAATCACCTTCTGGAGATCAGACAAACCATCTGTTTCGGTTAACTGTAAGAGTAACCTGGGAGAGCAACTCAGAAAAAAAGATCGTGAACCCCAAACTCCTTCAAGGGGCTTGATCAGCACTTACGCTAAGTTGTGCTAAGTACTGTTTACACCCTGGCAGTACATAGCCTTAAGTGCAGGGCTAATTTTGTGAAGGAATGGTTTTGAAGGGTATATCAAAACCTGTTCTGCTTGTCAGCTGAGCTCTAATGATCTCTCCAGTTTCTGCGGATGAGTGTTCTGGCACCTCCTTCCATATGAAATTACTCCTGTTTAAATAGGAGTGAAAAATCTGGGCCTGGATTCCAGACACCCCAAAATACAGTATTTTAAAAAATGATTAACATCTGCTTCCTTCCTTCAGCAGATATGTAGTCCAAGTTGCATATGTCAATTATATATATTGCACCAGCATTATTTTTAATGGGAATCATCACAAGATACATTGGCTAAGCCTTTTCCCAGAGACTTTTTGATTTTTGAGGTTCAAATATTGAGCTTAGGTCATGAGAGGACAAGATCATAAGATGAGACCCTCTGTATCATCAGCGTCTTGATGCAGGTGGCACCAGTCAGCACAATACTGCAAACATGCTCATCATGTAACACCAAAACAAGGTTCCTACTGACACCCTGTGACAAGACATGGCTTGAACCTCCAAGGATGGGGACTCAAAGAGCAAAATTTCAGGTAGGAGAGAAGGAAATGAAGGCATCAAAGAAGATGACAGTTGGTCAGTTGTCATTAAAACTGTCGGGAAGTTTGTATCTCAGTGTCGTCCTTCTGTCAGAAGATGCATCACAAAACGCACATGCACTTTATGAAACATCCCATAGCCACCTTTGGGGCACAAATCCACAGGAGACCTCAGCTTTTTCTAGGTGGACTTAATGTTCTCTTACTGTCCTGGCTTCTAAATACATATTGCCCTCTACAGGTGAGAGCTACCTGAGAGGTCCCTGAGTGTTGGACTAGTTGTCAATGTCACAACACCAAGAACCCAAAGAAGAACCTGTCAGGCCAGGGATGCTCAAGACACATTACATACCTCCACCTAGTGGGAGAATAAAAGTTGTGCCACAGAGATGCAGAGCTTGGAGAAATCTGTCCCATCCCGACTGATGGAGTTTGGGGCTTCAGCACTCTTCACCATGCAAGATACCCAGCACAAAAAAATTCCCTTCTCACTTACCTTGACAAAAAGCTTTGAAATTAGTCATGGTCAAAATTGGATAGGCCTTCTTCTTTCTTTACTTCTGGGCTTCTTTCCAAAATACCTGGTGATTAAGGGGGGAAAAAAACCCTAATGAGTTGTGATTACCCTGGGAGATCTTCCCTTTTCTACTCTCCCTGTGCCCACAAACAGGGAAGTCACAGCAAACTGCTTGGACATAGAAACACAGAGTGCCATTAAGGGGAGGGAATCTGGTGTATTTTCATCCTGAAGAGGCTCTCCACTGCCACAGGACATGGGAAAACTCTGGTTTCTGCAGCAACCTGAGTGGGAAAAGGTGAAGTTGGGAGGGAAAATGTGTGAGCCTTTAAACTACAACATGAGCTGGGCTGGATGCTGCCCTGCAAAAGGACTGCTGTGAGGTTGAGACCAGCCCCAGGGCTGCACCAAGTGGCATCATCTGCCTTTTGGGGACTCAGGGTCATCAGGGCACATTGGGACTCAGGGTCAGAGGTGAGGCTGATCTGGGTAAATCCACCCTTCTCTGCCCCTAGGGATGTGAAAAAACAAGTTCTAGCATTTTGCATATCAATGTGCCTTAATGGGAAGAAAACCTTTGAAACCAAGACCCTCCCAACCTTGTACAAACACAAAAGCTCTTCCCACTTGGAAGGACCCAAACTCTCCTTGCGCTGCTAACAGCAAGACCAAGCAGAGTCCCACAGGCTGCAGGAGCACCATGACCATCCCGAATCCCCATCTGCGAGATGGGGAGTGCGGGGGATTCAGTAGGAGATGGAGGAGAGAGAAACCAGAAAAACAAAACAAGAACAGACTCCAGGCCAAGGTCCCTCCTCCAAGGTTCCGATCCTGCTCTTCCAGCTGGGATTGCCATGGACTCGGCTGGTATTTAGGCAGGAGTTGATAGTGCTGTCAAGAACCCGCAATTAAGCTAGTTGTCTTTCCAGCTGCTTCATACCCTCAATTATCTTGCTCACTGGGCTATGGGCAAGATGTTCCAGTGCAGAATATTTGCAAATGATGAGGTACAAGAAAACCTTTGGCATCAGCTGCTTTGGAGACAGAATACTATCAGGGCTTCTCGTAAGCAGATTTGCTTTTCGACGAGCCTCTTGCAAAAGATAGTGAAAAAAAAAAGTCCTCCAATGGTCCCAGGGAGCAAAAAAAGTCCCTGTAAAACTAAGGAAAGAAATGAGCAAGTGAGCTATCACCCTCTTCCTGGGAATTTGAAACCCTTAGATGTTAAATTGCCAAGAACGCTAAGCAAGTTTTGAGCTGATGGAAAAGTTCACGAGAAAGTGGCAGAGGAGCAGGGGAAAGTCGTTTCTTTCAAACCTGAATCGAAACCTTCCACACTTCTGTTACCAAAGGGAGCCTGGAAAGGGGCCAGGAGAACTGAGCTGCAGACTTGGCTCCATGCCGAAGCATTGGGAGGCTCTCAGCAACTATATTAAACTTATCAGCTTCTCCTTCCCCATCTGCCAAGCAAGCCTAATAAATCTTTTATTTGCCTTAAGGTATACCTTGAGTTTTCTTTATGATCTCAAATAGGAAAGATTGAAATAAAATATTTTTACCCTTTTGTATCATGACAGAAAAATGTACATTTCCACATGGTGATTCCCGGTCTCCAAGCATTGGGCTGCCTCCTCATGTGACTTGTGGGCATGGCTGTCTTTGTCCCTCTGGGAAAAGCAGAGTTTTGGAGACTGCCAAGGCTCCACAGAGAGCAGATAATGCAAAATTCAGTTCTAATTTGCTGTTCACCAGAACATTCCTCTTCAATCTGCCATTGACAGAATGGGAGATGCTCTTAAGGTCATTTCTGACCTAAGCTGTAATTAATGGGAGGAAGGAGAACAAATTAAAATAACAAGAAAAAAACAAATCACTAGACCCAGCCTCTGCTGTCCTCCAAGCTGAGTTTGCAAGCAATACTATTTAAAATCAGAAAAAAATTCCACAGCATTTCATAAATGTTCACGTTACACATTTTGCATACTGAAACCTGTGAACTGCTGCAAGGCAAGGCAAACCCCTGCAAAAACCCCAAATTATTCTTCCCCATCAACCAAGCCCAGCTTTTGAGATGTGTATAAAGGAAATGCTTGTGGATGTTGGAGCAGAAGTCCCTCTTGGAGCTGCCCGCCCTCTCCCAGGTGCCCGGTTTTCCTGATTCTTGCCTCATCCAGGCGTCCCAGCATGAGCCAGCAGCTGTCAGCTGGAAGGTCTCTCCGTGGCCAAAAGTGCTTCTCATCAGTATCTGCTGTGGGCCGCCCAACATGCTGCAGAACCAACATTTTCCTCCCAGCTGCACCATTTGGGAGAGCGTATGGAGTCTGGAGATACAGCCGAAGTCTCTGGAATGAGGATGGATGTCAACAGGTTTCCTCTGGTAGAAGAGGATGGGGATACCAGGATGTCCATTACAAAGGCAATGGTGGCACCTGTGGAAGCGTGGGAGGTGCCTTGGACAGGAGCTGCAGAAGTGGAGGTCTTTGCTGGGTGCACATCAACAAGGGCCTCCTGCAGCCCCTTTGTGTCAGGATGGACCCTGGAATCCGGTGCATCCAACGGCAGGAGAGGGAGCAGATGAAGAGCCTCAATAACCAGTCTGCCTTTTTCATTGACAAGGTGAGATCTGAGAAGAGACACAAAGAAACGAGGTTTAGGTACGAAGGGAACCTTCCTTTTTTGCCCAGCTCTTTGATTCCTCTCCTTCTATCATCACACGTCTCCCATGCTGTGTGGCAGCTCTCCAAGACGGTGCTGGTCTAGCTGATAAGGTTATTTTAATCTGTACTTGTGTGCTTGGGTAAGCTGCATTTGTATTTACTTTTAATAGTGTAAGGGAGCTGTTCCTCCAAGGTCTTCTGCTATGCTTCTGCATTCTTGCACTCACTCCACACAGCTAGACCCTGCAAAGTGACGTGGTCTTCTACTGACAAATGGTGATTTCCACTGTCTGAGCATCCAGCTGCTATGCAGATGTATTTAAAAGGCTCAGGGTCTCTGCAGTTGCAGAAAAGGCTGTGTGGCTTAAGGCTGCCCCAGGGAACAGGAAAGCATCAGGCCTTGATGGCCCTGGGATTCCTCGGTTATGAAGATCACCACATCTCCCTTTTGTCCTTGTCCCCTTCATTACAAGCCCCTAGAGCACTGACTCAGAGGAGAAGATGCCTAATTCCTTCCCCATTCACCTGATCCCTAAGGACCTAAGCACGTGCCTGAAGAGGGTGGCTTTGCCTTCTGCTTGCAGGTACAACGCCTGGAGCAGCGCAACAGGGAGCTGGTCACTAAATGGGACCTCCTCCAAAAGCAGGTCATGCCACCCCAGAAGAACCTCAAGCAAGTCTTTGAGAGCTTCATTTGCAGCCTGAAAAGGCAGCTGGACTTGCTCCTGCAGGAGAGGAGGCAGAGGAAACTTGAGCAGAATGACATGGAGAAGCTGGTTGAGGAGTTGAAATGCAAGTAAGTGGACAGAAACTATATGAGGGAGGTGGATGCTTTTTTTGTGTGTGTTTCTTGATGACCTTCTCTCTAACAAAAAGTACATTCCAAAAGCACCACGACCCCTAAAAACAAAACCCAAAATAAGGCCTCCAACCACAGAATGACCTAGGAATGGGTCTCTTTTCTTCCCTGGCAGATGTGAGCAAGAAGTGAGCAGGCACACAGCTGCCAAGAAGCAGTTCATGCTACTGAAGAAGGTAAGGAATTTGGATGAATGGAAACGCTGGATTTGGAGATTCAGGGAGTTTCCTCTCATCTCTCTTTTCCACAATAAGAATCAGGTCTAGAGAATATTAAAAGTCATTAGACAAATAAGTATTCAGAAAAAACACATCACAGAGTATTGCCAGAGAGCATCAAGCCTCTGCCATTTAGCACAGAAATTACATTTAAATCTAAAATGTCTGCTCATTATTCCAGCACCCAAATCATGATATTACTAAGTAAGAGTTCAGCAATATTGTATATGCCCGTGGGACCCCCTCAGCTGTTGTGCTAGGGACATACAACCTTTCAAATCACATTTTCTAAACACAACATCTTACCCAAAAAACATAGTGAAACTGCCTGTGGTCTCCAACTTCTAAACACCTGCAAACTCTTTTAGGATGTGGATTGTGACTATCTGACCAAGGCAGAGCTGGATGTAAAACTGGAAAACCTAAAGCGGGAAATAGAGCTCCTGAAGTGTGTGTTTGCTCAGGTACGGATCCTCCTATCCTGGTCTTGCTTGCCTGTTCCCATTCCTACCAGCCACTCCTTGTCTATATTGACTTATGGCAGATTAAACCAATCCAGCAGGCTCCCTCTTGGAGGCAATGGGACTCGAGCTGCAAGTCTAGTCACAGCATGAGTCGTGGCTACAAAAAAGCTCTTGGTTGCACTGTTACTTCCACTGGGGTGGATGAAGATAAGAAATCAAGGGAGGAAAGACTCCTGATTGCTTATTAGTACTTCATGTGGCTTCTAGGAAACTGCTGAGTTGGAGAGAAGTCTCTGTGATGCATCTGTCATTGTGAAAATGGACAACAGTCGAGGCCTTGCTGTGGAGGGCATCCTCAAGAGCATTGAGTGCTGGTATGAGGACCTAGCTCAGAAAAGTAAGGCAGAGTTGGATGCGCTCTACAGAACTAGGGTAAGTTGGAAAACCCAGTGACCTACCGTAATTCTGTCACTGTCAAAAATAGTAGCATAAAGACCTTGGAAACCAGTGTTAATTGCCAGCTCTCTCCTTTCTCACCATCAGTATCAAGAGCTTGAGGAGGCAAAGGGAAGACGTTATCATGAGCTAAAGTCCCACCAGCAAGAGGTTGAAGAGCTGAGTCTGGTCATGCAGAGACGGCAGTGTGACCTTGACAACATGAAGAAGCAGGTACGATGGGTCACATTTACTCACTGGATCCCCTGGATGTAAGACTCCAATCCTCTGGATTTCCAGACAGTCCTTTTGTCTTTAATGTAGATCATTGCTCAGACTGTTTCCACTGCTCTAAGATCTTAACAGTGCTACAGGATTTATCTGATGGACTGTTTTCTGCTGGATCATTTTGATTATTGTAAATAACTAATTGCACCAAATTACATCATTGGTTAGCAACTCCGACAATTGCTCCAACAGGAATTCTAGTAGGAGACAATGCTTCCGACACAGGCTCAAGGCATCCAATAAGTAAGGTAGAGTTATGACTCACCACTAATTCAGCACCCATAGTAAAGTAAGTGGTATAATTTTCAGGTTCATTATATATTTTATAACGGGAAATAATGGAAAACCTTAATGATTAGTTCCAATTAGAACAAAACATTAGTGTCCTTGAAACAAGCTTAGGGTAGTCTCACAGCACACAGATGTGAACAGTCTTCCTCTAATATTTCAGAAGGGATGTTTGATTTCTTTTTAGAAACATTCGACTTTCCCAAAAATGACATCAATACTTCTGAATTTGTCACTCTCAAAAGGAAAGAGAAGTACTCTTTTAAAGGTGAAAATGGAAAGAGAAAGGACAGAGGAAATAAGGACTTTTGTCTCTCCCTGGATAGGTGTCCTCTCTGCAAACATCCATTTATGCTACTGAGAACCACAGGGACTGTGCCCTGAAAGATGCCCGGGAGAAGCACGTTGAGCTGCAGAACGCCCTCCAGAAGGCCAAGGATGAGCTGGCTTGCATGCTGCGGGATTACCAGGAGCTGCTGAATGTCAAACGGGCTCTGGGTATCGAGATTGCAACCTATAAGACTTTACTGGAGGGTGAAGAGAGCAGGTAGGCACCTCTGCAACCATGTATGGGAGGTGGACAGGCTTTGGAGCCCTTCGGCAGAGACAAGAAGGGTGGAAAATGCTAAAAACGCTAGTTATTGTGATGGATAACCATTTGACTTTCTACTTCTTTAGGATATCCACTGGAATACCCATGAGCATGTGTAAGTAATTCCAAGTTTTGCTTTTTTTTTTCTTACAACTTTAAAAATGCCAATTCTGGTTCTCACAGGGAGGGGAAAAGCCATGTTCTGCCCACGGGAAATGTCCTCAGAATGACTCAGGTTTTGTCTTCCCATGACAGTGGTCAGCACCCCTTGCAACATAGTCTCCAGCCTGGGATGTGGAGCTGGCCCTGCTGGTAGACAGTGCAGAGGACAATGGTCTTTCTGTGGTGCTGGTGGAGCATCCTTCCCTGCAGAGCTTTGGGCTTGCCGACGAGGATTCACCTCCAGAAGCACTGCCAGCTCCATGGATAGGTGGTGTGTCCCTGGAGCCACCAGCTGGAGCCACATCTCCAGGAGCGGAGAGTTGAGATCCAGAAGTGGGGACTATTTGTGCCAGGGCTCAGCCCCACAGGGTACTGGTGAACATGATGGTAGGACCAAAGAGATGGATGAAAAGAGCTGCAGGGCTGAGAGGAGCTCAGGAAGCTCAGCTCATCCACAAGGGATGTGCAGGCCAAGGATGAGGATTTCAACGGGTCCTCTGTGCAAAACACAGTTGCAAAAATGAAAGCTCTGGTCCTCTTTCAGTAGTAAAAATGTCTTCAACACGAGTTTGCACTTGAGGAAGAGGCATACTAGGAAGGAGAACACTGTAGCATCAGGAAACCACATCAGAGAAACACCACCAGGATCACTTCAGAAAAGGGATACTTAAAACATATTCCTCTTGATATATGCTTTTCCTTTAAAGCTTGTGGTTGTCTTGGGGCATCTATCGGCCAATTCGCGCTCCTCATCAACTTCTTCTGATGAAACTTTTCCTAATTATGAAATGAGTTGTAATACTTAGTTCAAAATCCCTTTCCTAGAGTGCTCCAGGAAGTGTTTCTGGAAATGAGCTCTTTAGGACTCTCCATTTCATCAAAATCAAGATGAAGTCATTTTAGGCAAGTCCGCAGAGCTGTACTCATGAGACAGTGTGGTCATGGAGAGCAGGGGTAGGGCTCTCGTGAAGTTCTTTGTTAGCTGTCTCAGACCAGTCTGTCATCTATAGGTAGGCAGGCAAGCCATAAAGGAACCAAAAAAACACATTTCACCTTCTCTAGTCAGCAACAAGTAATTATGTTGCTTGTATTCCCATTAGTTTCCTCGCTTGGTGTCCTGACACACAAAGTCTGCTTTGACATACGCATAAATTAGAGCTCCATTCCTTGTATCTTGATGACTCAAAAGCCATAAAAGTGTTCTTTTGTTTGTTTGTTCTTTTATTTTCTCTACTTCCAATAAAGTGCATGGATATGAAAGCATTGCTGCTTGTTTTTTAGCATTTCCAAAGAATACAG
>NW_010588568.1:16656-60543 GCF_000705375.1 Tinamus guttatus
CCCAACTTCCATGGGCAATTCCTTCCCTCTATAGGGCCGAGGAGTCTTTGCTGCCCAAGAGTTCAAGTCCAGCAAGAAGGCTTGAGAACTAGTGTGGACTTACCCTAGGGAAGCTGCCATAACCTAGTACCAGCTGCAAAATTTCAAGAGTGTCTTTTTGTCCTTTCTCTAATGTCTTCGCCTTAGTAGACAGTGTGATGCTTTCCCATTCAAGGTCCTGGATTCCCATCCTTCCCACATTTATTTCCACTGTGCAATTCTGTGGGAGGAAGGCACCACCATGAAAAAGATCAAAACAACCCTTTGCTTTGTTGCAAGCCTCAGATTTACAGGCACTAATCACCGCATGGAGATATGATATGCATACATCAGGAACTGAGGAAATCTAGAGAGCATGTGATGTTGTGTACTCTCATTAAGACTTCAAAGGTCCTAAAGAAATTTGGCGCCCAAAGGGTGGGACTAATTTCACCCAACTTTAACCATCCAGAAGTTGGGCGCCTGGTCTAGTTGTCTGGTTGTCTAGACTGCCTCTGGTAGTCAATAAAAGAGGGAGGTAAGTATCTCTGGAGGTTGATTCCTCCCACCTCTCTTAGCCACCTATTTTAGGATGTGATGAATCACTGTCTGGAGATGTCTATCTCTTTCCATTAGCCATAGAGGCCGTCACAAAGATGAAATTAAAATACATGGCTAGTCGGATGGCTGAAGTTGGGAGGGAGGTGAAGCCAGGCCCAGTGTTTGATGAATTTTATGAGGAATATTCTTTGAAAATCCCTGTCTCTGCTTCTAACATATAACAAATGTAGGTTAAAGAAAGAAAAAAGAACACATTACCATACTGAATCCCCTTGGATGTCCTTGGCATTAGAATATCCTTGCAGAATACCCAAGGGGATGAGGACGTGCTAATGAAATCATTTTTTTCACTCCATATAAACAACATAGACAAGAGTCTATAGAGTCCATGAAATTGTGTGCACAAAAATATGTATCGGCACCCAACCTTATATCTGCTAAATGGTGCTCACAGAGATAGGTTATTGCTATTGTCCAATCTGAATACAACGAATTTTCTATGTCTGTGTCTAATTACAGAGGCAGGGCACAGCTCTTTAAGAATATCGCATAAAATATATTTTAAGAGCTAGTTCAGATTCATCTCCAAAGGCAACAAACAGATGAGTGAACTTCACATGTTCTCATAACAAGTTTCATTTTCAGCAACACATTCAAGGAGAAGAATGCTGACAAAGGCAGAGATTGCAAGTGTATAGAAATAACTCACTCACCCCTCCTCAAAATATTTTCCTTCATTTCTTCCTGAGTTCCTCCCCCCAAAACAGATGAAAGAGGATGAAAAGGATGAAACCTTTTTTTTTTTTTTTTTTTTCCCGGGTGAAAAATAGAAAACAGGAGAGATTCCACTTAGAACAATGGAAAACTCAATGTCCCTTGGAAAGACCTGAAAGACAATAACTGAGTCTTCTGCAGAGCTGCCCTCATGCTGGGATCCACCAACAAAAGCAAGAGTTTGACCAACACACAAATGTTACTCGATACTGGACAACTTACTGCAAAAATCTCTTACCTTTCATAAAGCCAGTGGCTCTGGTGAGATGTTTTAGACTGCTGACGTGTAGTTGGTTCGCAGGTTATTAATTGTAGTCTATGAGGTGTTCCAAGAGTCTCCCACACAGCCTACCTGGATAATGGGCTGCAGACAGGGAGCAACGGCTCTTGAGCTTTCAGTCTGACTTTTGATTCAGGACACAATTTTCCTATGCAGAGCATCTATTACTTCTCACTGGGTGGAAGAGCTGAAACGATTGCCTTTTATACTGCTCTTTGGAGTCAAACATGCATTTCACTTCTGATACTCTCTATGTAGAGCTTAAAGGCTCTGGGAACTTAAGACCATATAAGCTTTGCCTTGAGCTCTCTAATATTTGCCAAATGTTTTAACTGATATTGTCAATTGTACTGGCAACTCAGTATGAACTGCGAGCCTAAGATACTGTAAACAAAGCTGTAATCTAAAACTCATGCTGTAAATACGCTGAATTATCCTACTTGTGGAGAGCAAGAACATTGGTTAGTGCAACTAATTTGTACCACCAGCCCCTCTAACTCACCCAAGTTGCAATTACATCCTCAATTAATAGTCTGGTGAATCTCTGTATGGTAGTCACGTCCTATGGTCTGCTAAATGTGGCATTATTTTTGTGATTTACGCTCCTCTCTCTTGGAAAATGCTTTCATAGGAGGCTAACCAGGAGGAGTGAAGGTGGTTACCAGTTATCTCCAGATACTGTCATGTAAAATGTACAATATGTAGACTTCTCTGAGTACAGTTCCCCTTCAGTCAGGAAGGGCAGAGAACATTTAGCTGAGTTGAGTGTGTGCTATAATGTCGCTTTCTCTCATGAGCACTTTGCTCTCAAAGAGCCCTATTGTTTTGAATCTCCAATTGCTGGTTTGAAGAAGGCCCCAAGAAAGAACAGAGACAATTGGCAGATAGGTCTGGTGTCTCACCTCTTTGGGCTGGTGACTTCGGATAGAGCCTCATCTTACCAAGGTGAGTCACCACTGCAGGTGCCCAGTCTAATCTACTCATTGAGACTTCCTCTGGTGATGGAGAAAGATCACCACCTATGGAGAATGATTCATCCCAATTCCCCCAGCCTCGGATCCAGAGGTTATTGGTTGTCTCTCCCTTGAAGGTGCCTCTCCACTGACTGTCAAGGACATGTCTGGCAAAGCTATCCAACCTTTAGCTGTTGCTTGTTGAATTAGATGAATTTTACTAGCCTGAAATGTGTTGCTGCTCCGTTTTTGTTACCTGTAGAGATGACCAAATGACAAAGCAAGACATTCTCTAACATCCTGCTGGTAGAGGCTCCAAAATAGTAAGGGCCAAAGCTTTAAGTGCATCAAATGGATCTCTGGTTAAGAATTTGTAATTATTATTCAAGTGACAACAACAAGGTGAAATGTACCTCAGTTTCTTGACTGCAAGAGAAGATCCGTGTGGAATGTCCCATAGGAGCACTTCTGCGGGAAAGGGAGCCCGTTTTCAGTCCCTGCTTTTGAATCCAGACCCATAACACAGTGGGATTTTTTTTTTTTTGGTTACATTTCCGGATACAAAATGAGCCTGGTGAGAGAAAAAAGGAGAGATTGTGAAATTTCCCCCACAAAGTGCAAGTCTGCAAAATGTGCCATCATACACAAAAACCCATGAGACGTAAAACCCCAAACGACACATGGCAAACAAATCACAAAGAGTTTCTTCAAAAATGTTTGCTAAACTATAATTAGTGTAAGTTAGGGGAGCACTTCAAACCATAATATATTCTAAACCAACTTGCAAACAGAGCACTTTTAGATTCCTTTTTATTTCCTCAGTAGTTAGTATTTGCTGGGCTGTTTTGCATTTTGAGGAGCATTTATTGCTGCCAGGCAAACCAAACCCTTAAGCGCTTTAAATTAATGTCCTGATCCTATCAAGGCCAGCTTCCTAAATATATATAAGGGGTAGCATCAACTGTGTCACTTCAGCGGGATCGCTGCTCCTCTCCTGCAGAAGAACTTCCCCTAAACATTCGCATTCCACCTTCAAATAACTCACAATGAGCAGACAGGCACCTACAGTGAGATCTGTCCTTGGACGAAGAGGCTTCAGCTCAGCTTCTGAGATCTGTGGTCGAAGCTACGCGGCCTCTGCGTGCCAACCTGTCCGATGCGGAGCCTACAGCAGCAGGAGCGTCTGCAACCTAGGTGGAAACAGAAGAATTTCCTACGTGAACGGGGTCTGCGGTACCGGATGCTATGGAGATTTTGGCTATGGAGGTGTAGGCTTTGGGAATGTTGGAGGAAGGGTTGGCCTTTGCAGTCCTAGGGGATTTAGTATCGTGCGAGGCTACCCAGATCGCAAGGCTGAAGGTATCCAAGGCATCTGCATTGACGAAAGGCTCCTAAAGCCCCTCTGTGTTGGGGTCGACCCGCTGGAACATGAAATTCGCTGTCAGGAGAAGGAACAGATAAAGACCCTCAACACCCAGTTCGCTTGCTTCATTGACAAGGTGAGTGCAATTTGTTCCCTACTTACCCTTCTCGGAGGAAAAAAATAGAAAAAGTAGTTTAGTTCATGGTGGGCATCACTGTGCTGGATCCATGCGAGGATCCAGATCCCCATAGAACTATGCTTTTTCAGGCTGAGATCTTCAGTACTGGAGAAACTCAGTTAGAACTTGCGGGTGCATTCTGGCCATAGCAGTGTTGAACTTTCTTCTAGGAACATCTCTCTGGATAGCCTGAATTCAGGCTGGATTTCTCCTTGCAGCCTTGTCCTAGCTCAGCTAAATTTGCAATTCTGACAAGCTCATTTTTCTGTCCTGTTTTCAGTTTGCTTTTCCCATCTTTAAATAAAGTAACTGTTCCCAAAACATTTCTAATGATGAAGGCAATTAATCGTAATTCAGATATCTAAATGTTGGACATCTGAGCCACCACCTTTGGATCCCTTGGCAGAGAAAAGGGACAAACAAGTCCCTTCAGCTGGGGACTTAACCTCATCTTGGAATACATCACATACACCTTCTGGAGCAGCTTTATTTTTCCTTGGTGAGAAAGGGAATTTGCTCAGATTTAGACAGCTGACTTTTAGATTTTAAATAATAGATAATTTTGTTGTCATTTTGGCATATCACTTCTCATTTTCCAAAAATCCCATTCTTACATGTTCTTACATGTAAAGATTCTCGTTATCTGGATCCAAAGTGAGAACATGCAGTTAAATCAAGTGTTGAGTTATTGATTTTCTCTCTTTACTCGAACAACTGCTACTTTTTGGTCTGCAGGTCCGATTTCTGGAGCAGCAGAACAAAGTGCTAGAGACCAAATGGGGCCTCTTGCAGCAATACGTCCTACCAAAGAAAGGGAAAAACCTTGAACTGTACTTTGAGAATTACATCTGTGATCTGCGGAAGCGCCTGGACTGCTTGTTGTGCGAGAAGCAAAAACTGGGCAGCGAAGAGTGTGCCACAAGCCAGCTGGTGGAGGAGTTCAAGTGCAAGTAAGGCCTTTAGATTTCCTATGGCTGTTGTCATTTCACTTGTATATTTTGTCTCAGGGAACTTCTCCCAGACATGCGGCAAATCCCCTTTGGGGATGTCAGCTCCTCCTGTCTCACCTGGGAACTCTTTGCATTGTTAATGTTGTTCATGAAGAAGCTTCTGATCTTTGGATGGTCTGATGTTTGGTCTCCAGACACGGGTCCTCCCGTGTCTGATGGCAGTCCCCAAAAGCTGTTATTTTTTCCAAACAGTGTCCGCGGGTTTAACGCCTGGTTCAGCCCTTTTACTGCTCCTTTTCCAACAGGTATGAAGAGGAAATCAACAGGCGCACAACTGTGGAGAATGAGTTCGTGGCACTCAAAAAGGTGAGAAACTAAGAATAAATGGACGATTACATCTATCACGAGGGTATCTGGCATGAAGCCAGCTAAAAACATAAATATTATTGGAAGATGATTGGGAAAATGTGTTAGAGTGGATGAAGAACAGGAAGCCTGTAAAGAAACACAGGGTCAGAACAAGATGGGAGAAGGGAGTGGAAAGTAAAAATATTGTGCCCCTCAAGTAAGCAGCATCAGCACTGCAGCACTAGTTTTGTTCCCTCTGAATTCCTTAAATTTTCACAAGGGTCCTTTTGAATGGACCCAGTAGGAAAGGTTACACTGGAACACTTGGTGTTGAAGAGGTTGGATATCTCCTGACAGCTTCTTCAGATCCTTTATACCTTGGCAACACAAAGTGAGAAACCATCTGAATAATACCTAAAAATTATATTTAAATACTCATTAGTCACTGCTGAGTTTGTAGCTAATCCTAAGTAATAAATAAACTAATTCCTTTAAGTCACGTTGGAATGGGTTTGTTTTCCTTTAGAAGACACCAGGGCACCTTGACTCAGCCTCTCACACCTTTCTGTTCTTGAAATCTTGTTGAAACAGGTTTCATTTTATTGGCAGAGAGTCTGTTTTCTGAGAGTTTCTCCAACATTTTTAGTGAAATCAGTCTGGAAGGTGTCTCCTCTCTCTTTCAGGATGCAGACTGCATCTTTTTGAACAAAGAAGAGCTGGAGGTGAAGGTGGATTTGTTAAGAAGGCAGTTGGAATTGTTGAAATGCGTGTTTGAGGAGGTGAGTTGCTCTGGTCTGTCCCACAAGTCTCGTTCAATCTCATCCTTCAGGTGGTCCAAATTTCTGCAGCTTGAAATCCCTCTTGGACTGAGCCCCATACGCTCGAAAATATGAAACTAGAAGATTGATATCAAACTAACATCAGTATGTTGGTTGAATAGGTGGACAAATCCTCTTTTCTTAATGCAGCTTCAGACAGAAACTGGCTGTGTCCTAACTCTACCTCTGGAGGACGAGATGAGTCCGTCTAGTTACTCCGGATTGCAATTGTCTGATTAGAGCTAGAGAAACTCTCAATTTATTCCTGTCATTAACACCAGTCAAATGGCTGAAGATGACAGGATGCTAAAGGTTAAGTCACTCAAATTCCTTGCCCTTGATGTGGACAGAATTGCTGCAGGTCAGCACGTAGGTCAGCTGCTGACATGTGGTAACCCATCCAGCTGGGAGGATTTTCTGCTGAAGGACATTTCTTGACATGTTGTATCCACCAGATGAGCAGTGTGGCTCTTTGTTCCAGCCCTTCCTTCACTACAAAGTCTGAGAATTGCTAAGAGCTGACTAAACCATTCCCCAACATGCAGGAACGAGCTCAGGTGGATCGCCAGCTATGCGACACTTCGGTCATTGTGAAAATGGACAACAACCGAGACCTGGACATGGAAAGCATCATTAAGAACGTTGAATGCTGGTACCAAGAAATAGCTCAGAAGAGCAAAGAGGAGGTTGATGCTTTCTACCAAACCAGGGTGAGCAAGGAATGATGTGGGTCTCAGCCAGACTGCTTAACGGGCTGCAGGGTTGAACTGATGTCTTGTTTCTCGATTTCAGTTTCAGGAGCTTCAGGATAAAAGGGGCAAGTATTGTGATGATCTGCAGAGCAATAAGTGTGAGATTTCAGAGCTTACCCGGATGATACAGAAGTTGCAGTGTGAACTTGAGAATGCGAAGAAGCAGGTAAGTGGGACGCAGAGATGCTGCTTGCAGAAGGGGCTATGTCTTATAGGAAACCTGAAATCTGGGTCAGGAAAACACATCACCCCTTAGTAGACTAAAAACTACTTGAGGCTAAGTCATACATACAGAAAATGCTCTAGGGAAGACAGAGTGTTTTCTCAGTTTAGAGCTGAATGAGATGGTTAATTCAAGGGCAAAATGCCCATGACTAAGGCACTGAAGACAACCACACTGTTATGCTCTCCTCTGCCAGGTGACCTGTCTGCAAACCTCCATTTGTGATGTTGAGCAGCGAGGGGACTGTGCCCTGAAAGATGCCCGGGAGAAGCACGTTGAGCTGCAGAACGCCCTCCAGAAGGCCAAGGATGAGCTGGCTTGCATGCTGCGGGATTACCAGGAGCTGCTGAACGTCAAGCTGGCCCTGGATATCGAGATTGCAACCTATAAGACTTTACTGGAGGGCGAAGAGAGCAGGTGGGTGACAGAGACCTTGTTCTTTTTGCTCTGCATGTCAGTGAACTTAGTGCCCAAGTGAACTTACTTGGGGATACTCCCAGACTCATAGAAATTGGGCCTGGAGAGATGGCTGGAGGCCATACAGAACCAGGAAAAAGAGCTCCTGTCCTATGGATAGCGAGAAATGTTGCAACAAGGGATTAAGAGACAAAAGGGCTGAATACGTTGCTGGCAGATATGTGTAATTCCACGTTTCTAGATGTGCCACCAACTAATAGTTTAATGTGCCTTTCTCTTCTCTCCTCCAACAGGATATGTGTGGGGAACCCAGTGAGCGTGTGTAAGTAATTTGAAAACTTATGGCTACTCCATTTAGAACTAGGGCTAGAGTTCCTATGCTCACTTAAGGAAAGATAGGTTATGAGGCAGCATTATCCGACTCTCCTGGCTCCCTCTGCCATTGATAACCTCTTCCATTTCAACCCAGTTTGAAAATCTGGGGAAGTTTGGGGAAGTTTTCATCCCCCCAAATCTCAAGCACCTCCAAGTTTCAAGACAGTTGGCATTTGGGTGGAGGGAGGAAGTTTCAATTCATTCTCTTTGCTCCTTTTGGAAGCAACCACCAGCTCATCCGGCCATGCCCAGATGTGCATGGGGCTGGGAGAGAAAACGCTGCCAGGGAGATGAGCAGTGTGGGAACTGGGAGGGGATGTGTTGGGACATGGTGGAGGAATGGAAGGATCAGGGGCTCCAGTTTGTTGGACAAACCTAGAGGAAATCAGGTTTGGTCGGTTCTGTCATTCGTGAAACAACTTGTCTCTGAGGAGCGTTCCAGCTCTTCTCTCCAAATAACAAAGCCTGTGGGTTGTCTCGCAGCTGTGGTCAGCAGCGGCTACAACATTCCCGAAGAGTGCGGGGTGTTGCCTGGAAGCGGGGCCGCGTGTGGCTACGGCTCCCTGGGAAGACGGTCCGGACGACACGGCTCCCAGACCGGAGGCTTCAGCTCCCGCAGCGCCGGGATCCACCAGAGGAGAGTCGTCAGCTCTGTGGCCAAGCAGTGCGTCCCGGAGGTGTTTTGCCAAGCTGGAGGGGTCAGCTGCAAAAGCGGAGGGTTTAGCTCCCGAAGCGGGGGCTACCCGGCCCCTACCGTCATCAGCACGGGGAGTCCAGGCTTGAACGCGAGGATCGGAGCTTGCCAAGCTGGTGGTGTCGTCAGCTTTGGAAACCAAGGCTGTGTCATCAGGCAGCTGGGGAGCTCTCCGGTTGTTGTGGCCAGCAGCCCTGAGGTTGTGGGGTGCAACAACGGAGTGGTGGGGAATTTTGGGGTCGTCAGAGACCAGTGTGTGGTTCCATAGGCCAACAGCCACGGAGGTGGCACAACATCAGGGTGTAACGCTTAGACAGGGGGTTCCTCCACCTGAAATGATGCACAATAAATTCACTGCCCACTAAGATACATTTATGAAGAGCCCATTCCCACGTAGAAGCCCTCATTAGCATCACATATACACCCCACCAAGGTATGTTTTCAGAATCTCCCAACCTAAAGATCCATCTCTAGTAGCTTCTCCAACAGGTGCTCAACACAGTGTCTGTGCTTCAAGTCTATACTCCCCAGATTATCGCAGCTTTAAGGGTTTGCTTGTTGCCCTGCTTTCTCTCTCTGGCTTTTCCTCTAATCAGCAGGTTCATTAATTAGTCTTTATTACAAGACACCTCTTTTTCTTGCAGCACCTCCCACCGCATTTCAGAAAAGAGTGCGATGGTTTAACTTTCCTAGAAGGCATTGCAAAGAGCATGCTGCTTTTCTTGTCCAAGAAGAAACCCTGAGCTGCAAATCTCAGCTCCAGTTTCAAGCAAGGAAATCCCAATTTTCAAAGCACCTGCTATTTTCACTGCAGCCATAGGCTTCTTTTTTTTTTTTTTTGTGGAATTTGCTTACAGATGAATACATAGTACTTTCATTTGCTCTGCATGTTAGGAATGGCTAGTTCAAAGCATGCTGATTTTTAGAAGAGCTCCCCCCCATCCCAGAAATACCAAGGAAAGTTTCTTGAAGTTAACGGTGCATGATACTTCTGAGCGTGACATCTTGTATCCAAATAACCAGAGCTTCTCTCGTTGACTTCTCAAACTTTCCAGCTTTTCACTGTGCCTTCAATAAACTGCATTGAACGTAACTATTTTGTCCCTGAATTTTTCCACCTACAGCATCTAAGGAAATTGAATAATGGGTGAAGGGCTTTCTCACAGACTAAATGTCCACACAGAGACAGCCAAATCTTTTAATGCTCTTTAGAAAATCTGGGGACTCAGATTCCAGGAAAATCCAAAGGTGTTTGTTCTGTTTTACTTACATCCTTGTATCACATCTCCTATATGATATTTTAGAGCTCAAGATGATCTTTACAAAATCAACAGCTGTTACCAAAGCTTGCAAGAAACTTCTTTTTCAATCATTCTCATTCTGAGCATTGTAAGGCTTCCTCTCTGGCAAATGTAGCAGTCTGTAGCTTCACTCACTGCTGAAGACAGAACTGCCAACTCTGACCTTGTCTTCCCTACCTGGGCTCAACAGACTTGTAATTGAGGGTCTTCTTCACCAGATTCCTGTGTTCTAGGCACAGAAATGCCAGTAGAGCGAACAAACTCTGACATTTCGTGAATGTCTTCAAGCACAAAGGGATCTCTTGGTTGTAACAAGGTGGGATTGACTTTGTCTCAGCTTTAAAGTTTTCCATGTAGAGCTCCACACTTGGACTAGTCACTGAGGGCCTATTTCATAGAAAGAACCAGCATTTCCATGGTGAGATTAATTCTGACTGAACATAGACACCTAGTTTAGATGAGATGTACCAAGCTCTAGACTCTACTGGCTGCATTGACTAGATTTCTCCTGGCTCTGCGGGGAGCCTGGGGCAAGAGTGTTAGCACAAATGGGACATCACCATGCTAGACGCCTGCATGTAGTCAGACGAATCCACCCTGCCTGTCATTCACAGGATTCACAGACACTATTATCACAGTGAATTTCTTCCTGTCTCCAGCACATGAAGAATTACAGGTCACTCAGCACCACTAATCTCTGTACTCTTGCAGGGCAAAACTCTAATTGCAACCTAAAACCCAGCAAAAATTAAAGGCCAACACAGGGAAGAAGATAAGCACCTTTGAGAAGAGTCATAACGTGTCATTTCTATGTTGAGTGGAAACCTTCTCATCCAGCTTTGACCATCTGAATGTTAGACTAAAATAGGTGAGATGGGCAGTCCACCACCTGAGGTCTCCCTTCTCACTGTTGAGTAGAGGAAGTCTCATTCAAGAGTTTATCCAACTTGGAAGTGGCTAAAGCTGAATGAGATGGAGCCCACCTAAGTGATGAATCTTTGATCTGAATGCGTTCACCACTGTGTTTTTTGCAAATGTAACTTGAGAAGGACAGTCCAACACTTAGAGTACCAGTTGAGAAATTAGGGAGTTCCAGTTAATTACCTAAACGTCACCGATTCCCAGGGCAACCTCAGACAAGTCACTATGGGCCATGACCAGGTAGTGTGTGTGGCACAGCTGTCTAGGAATCACTGTGGCTCGAAACTTTGTCCTTCCTTGGGGCTAGGAGGAGACACAGCCATCCCCTCACTAACCATAGGGAGATACTAGTCTTGGGTTTTTGTTTTTGTTTTTTTCAGAGGCTTAAGCTGAGGCCGCTTTTTGTTGGGTTTTGTTCTTGCTAAGGATGGTTGCTTGGGAAAGAGAAGGTGGAGAAACCCACAGCTTTGGGATCCGGGGTTAGTTCTCACCAGCTGCTGCTGATTGACTTGACTAGTGAGTCTTGCCCTTGCTTGCACTCCCTCCATGACCTGGCGAAACAGGAATTCGCTTTGCATGACGTTCCCAGCCTCAAAGAGCTGAGAGCCCAGCAAGCCCCAGGTCTTCTGGAGCTTCTTCCTCCTGACCATTAATGTCGTGAAGTCAAAGTTTCAGATAACAAGGCCATCGTGGGATATCGTGAAGGGAAAGGCAATTCACACCAGGGTTGTGCCTCTTCCTACGGGGGCGAGCTGCAAATGGGAATATGAAACAGGCTCCTAATGTAACGAAGGGTGAGTCCTCCTCTCATCCAAACCAAGAAAAGCAGGAGGCGACTGCCTAATTTAAGTGGGAGCATAATGATCTTTTGGTAAAATGAATAATAGAGAGAAGAAAGAGAGATGATCCTACCTGTTCCAAAACAAGGGCAGGACCTTTCCTCTTAGTGCGTCAGTCAACACCCAAAAGTTCTTAGGTATAATTTTAGCAAATCGAAGCTGGAAAGAAAGGCTGACATTTTCCCCCTATGGCTATAGCTGTATGGGCTATGTCTTCAGATTTGGTCCCAATAGCAAAAGGAAAAGCTTAATCTCAGATGATTTCCAAACCATTCATTAAGTCTTGCATTACAAGCTGTAAAAGGATGGGAATACTTCCTGAGCTGAAGGTGAAGTTTCCTTCACTCCTTACCTGGAACAAGCCACAGATGGAGGCTCCAAGATCCAGCACTGGACAACAGGTCTTTGCTTTCTCCATTGCTGCTCATTGGGCGCTATGAAGGTTCCAGTTTTGTGCAGCCTTTGGATACCTTCCAGGTGGAAGAGGACAGGGAATGAGAAGAGACAGCAAGAAACTCAGTGGCTCTGCTGGAACAGGAGCTCTCTCTGATCCTTGTGGAAGTCTCCAGTAGCTTTGACGGTTGACAGTGTACAGGAGGCAGCTGAAATGACACAAGATATTTTAGCTTTAAACATCTCAGAGCTTATAGGACCCCCATAAGTGCACGACATTTAATGTTTATAGTCACCAAAGAGTTTCTGAAGTAAATTTTCAAATATCATCTGCCTTTTTTTGGCTTCAAATGCCCATTTTGCAAGACGTGTATCTATCTTCCAGAAAGTACAAGTGGTTTTATGCCCCCTTTTTGACTCCTGGACCATATGACGTGGCTTAGCCACCTTTGTGATACTTTGCTTTCTATTCTTGAATGAATACACTGTTTACTGTAATTATGACTATGCTATTATTATTATTATTACTCCTAGTAGACCATGCTGGCAACCAAGTGGGTGGCTGCCCACCAAGGGAAATCCAAGGTTGTATTTTCAGCCCTGCACCAAGAAAGTGGATAAACCCTTTCCACAGCAGGTGAGAAGAAACAATACAGAAGGAACTGCCACAAAGCAGATTGTGGACAAATGCAGGCAACAAAATTAGCTGCAATTAGCTTCCCCTGTTGATGCTCAGTCTCATTCCTCGCAGCCAGACAGCTCCACGTCCACGCTGTACTCAAAAGCAAGCTGCTGTGTGTGATGTGGTTGATGCTACCAGCAGGAGGGAGCAGGGAAACTACCTCAGATCCCTTGTGAAAAGGCCCAAATGCATCCCATGGGATGGAGGATTCCCTAGTCCCTTGGGTACAAACAGTGTAGGATCATGCCAGGTCCTTCATAACACTGCTTAATAAAACTTCCTTGGTCTGGATTTCTCCATTTCTATTCTATGTCCCAGAAAATATGACCTGGAAATCAGAAAGGACTCAGAACCAGGCATGAGTTTATGATGGTCCTCCAGAGAGGAAAGGAGAAGAGGTAGTTGTGTATTAGGGACATTTCTTCATTTACCCCCACAAAGTATATGCAGATCAACACTTCCCAGCACAGTATTTCCTTGCTATCAGCCAGCCATTATTATTTTCTCACTATTATTTTTTCTCACTATTATTTGTTTTCATCTGGAAGCCAGCGAATCCTTAAAAATTCATGTGATCTTTACAGGTCTGCTCCTCTCAAAACACAGACAAACAAAGGCTTAACTTTTTCTTCCCACTGTTTTCCAGCTTGCTTGAGTGAGGTGGCTGAAGGAAACTCCTAACCGCAGACAATGCGATCTGCAAGTCTCTTCAAAAGAAACAAAAGGAACCCAAACCCAAACCAACTATGTGAAACACCTGGCTTGCTCGCTGTGAACTTCTCGGTGTCTGCATGTGGCTCGTCCTGTGTTATCTTCAAAAGAAACAAAAGGAAACCAAACCCAAACCAACTATGTGAAACAACTGGCTTGCTCACTGTGAACTTCTTGGTGTCTGCATGTGGCTCGTCCTGTGTTGGTGGACGGTGCATTCCTCGCCACGACAGGACTGCAGGCAAAGGTGGATTTGTTGAGGCAGGAGCTGGAATTGCTGCAATCTGTTTGGAGTTGTAGTGATTCCTTCTCTTCTGTGCCCAGGGAAATGCAGCATTTGTTTTTTTCCTGGAAACACTCTGTTCTCCAGCACAATCCAGTTTGCTGTGGACAAAATGGAGTTTGCTGCTGAAATGTCTATTTACCCCATATTTTCACAAATCGGACTTATGGGATAGTTGCACATGGCAATGAAAAGCCCCAGAGATATTCTTCAGAATTCAGGTAGGTCTCTGTGCTACTCACATGCTGCAGTGGGGAATTCTCCATCTACGCCCATGTTAGTTGGATATGGTCCCATTTTGTAGGTGGATCTAGCC
This sequence comes from Tinamus guttatus, assembly GCF_000705375.1. Next base: position 30,807 of record NW_010588568.1, read on the forward strand.
TTTTCCTGGATTAAAGCAAGGTTGTATATTCCTCCCCGATGAATCACTCCAGCTTGGACTTTACCTGCAGGATTAGGCCTCACATGGTACAATAAATTCTACATTTCCCCAAGAATGATGCAAATAAAGGGGAATCGCTCCTGAATGCAACTTCTTGCCATCTTTAGGCACAAGCTTTGCAACACCTCCATCACCATGAAAATGGACAAGAGATGAGAGATGGACAGAAACCCCAGCTCTGGTTTCAGTGCAGAGCTCAAAGGAGCAGAGCAGAAATCAGGACTTTGGAAGGGTAAAGCATAGCAAATATTTTACATTTTAAGGTGCTCATAAAGCTCTGGGGGTCAAGGTACCCAAGACTCCCTGAAAATGCTCTGCTTATGTCAGTGATCGTGATTTGGGGTGGGAAGGAGATGATAAAGCTGTGCAGAGCAGCAGGCAATTATGCCAAACCCAGCAGCGATCTCATGAGCAACTCCTCCTTTTTATCGTGTATTCTTGGATTAACTTGAAAGCAGTCGCACGAAAGGGGCATGACGCTTCAGGGCCACGATGCCTCCGGTGCTTGTCAAGCCCTAATTGAAATGAGGACAGTGAAGCCACAGTTGTCACGCTCAGTAATTAAAGGGAAAGTCGAGCCGCCCATCGCTGCTCTGACAGGTCGCCTGTCTGCAGACAGGTATTTGCGATGCTGAGCAGTTTGGTGGCTCTCTTTGCAAAAAACACCTAGGAGGAAACCCAAATGCTCTCTGCAGGAAGCTAAGAGTGAGCTGGAAGGGCAGGTATACAATTATTAGGAGGTTTGAGCACCAGGCTGGCTCTTGCTGTTGGGATTTCCCCAAATGGGCCACTTCTACATGGATAATAAGAGGGACAAGTGCTTAATACTCCTGGTACCATGCACTGTGCTTGGCGGGTGGATTACCCCACAGGATATTCAATGGGAAAAAGCAACCACATAATAACAAGAACAAAGAGTAACACAGCGACACACCATTGTGTGGCCATTGCTTCAAGAAATGACTCTGGAATTCCCAAAATGTTTTTCTCCCTGCATGCTCAATCTCCAAGGAATTCAGGAGGACACAAGATGACTAATTCACTTGGGATGGGTTGAGTGCAAAGGTAGTTTACCTGTCAATTCTGAGATACCACTCTGCATTTTCTTACGAAAGTAGCAAATTTGCCTGATCCTGAATTTCTTTTTACCCTGCAACAGGGCATTGCAGGGAGCCTGTCAGCAAAGCTATGTAAAACATACAACTTGAAGCTGGAAGGCTTCCTCTTTTTCAGTTTCCTGTGCCATTTCTAGCTTTCAGTTAAGTGCTGGTTTTTTCCTGCAGGAGTGGTTCCCTCGTCTGGTTCAGTGGATGGTCATTATACAACGGCTGGAGTTCAAACAGGGTACAGACACATCTCCAGCCACGGAAGAGAACATTTTCCTGCAAAGAGAGATTACAGCCAAGAAGTTTAGGACCACATCTCAAACACAGTCTAACCTCAATGTGCCATTTCCAGAGACAACCTTGGCAAGTGGATAGTAGATCTGCAGACCAGAGATGCTTTGGGAGAAGGCGTTAGCGATGCAGAGGCATAACCATTACCGTTGGTTGCCCTTATGTCCCTGGCTGTGTGGTTTGCTGGCAATCCAGAGCTCATTTCTGGAAATGGAGGTCACAACCCTGTGGGGCTTGATCTGCTGGGGAAATGAGGGCTGTGGTGCCCAGGGTTTCTGCTGGCTGCCCTCCAGAGCAGATAGGCTGGGGCTTTACTCAGCATCACCTGCTCTGAAGTTCCATATTAGAGCTGAGATAAAGACAAGCCGGTTGCAGGTTCCTCTAGGCCAAATACTGCTTTATATCTCTAGTTAGCACAGCGAGAAGAACCATAATATAGAGCTAATGCAGCAAGTCACCACCTCTGGGATGACACATTGTGAGTCTTCCTGCATGCTGGTGGCAAAATGAATCACAAAAGTGACTCTAACCATTTATTAAGGTAATAGGTACGTCCTCTAGAAGTTATACCTTCTGTAAGCTCCTTAATCTGAGTGCCCATCTCTGGAAAGCTTTATGAATAGCCAGGTGTTCATAAGACCAGCGTGGCTATTTCTCCCGGTTCATATTTCTCCTTTTATTCTGCTGAGTTTGGTAGCCCTGTGTGGCCACCACCTTTTCTCCCCCATCTGGACCGGTGGCCCTGCAAACTGCAACTTGCTGCCTCCAAGTTTTCTTACTCTGGTGTCTTTCCAAAACAACGTTTTGTTGGATAATATCAAGCTTTCCCATTGAATTTTAATGAAGCCCATACCTACATTTTTTTAGGCAGTTGAATTCAGGTAAGAGAACACTCTGCTAGACATGTTGCTCATCTTTTGGGTTATCTCACCCGCTAACTCATTTTCACAAGGGCAGAAATGAGTTTTGCTTCCTGGTGAACATCTCCTTTTGCAGAGCCGTGTGCTTTAGACCCACACAGCAAACCGAAATCAAATTGCTGATAAAACCTCCATATCTCTTACCCTGCTGCCTGTAAACCACATGCAGTGTTTGCATTTTGTCTCTATGTTCTTTTTTAAACCCTGTTTATAGGCTTGCAAAATTGTCCCTACTAACCGCACACACCAAAGAGCTGGTTTTTATGGTCGTTATTACATATACTCCTGTGCATACACACAGAAATGGGGATTTAAAGACCTATCGATGGGAACTAGTTGAAATTCAGAGGCTGAATTTCCCTCCTCCCACACGCTCCCTGTGCTGCTGCAGGGCATCTGCAGCGTCCCCGGCAGCCTCGGTGCGTGAAGGAACATGCTGCCTGCTCCAAAAGTTCCTATCGTAGGAGAGAAGAGGGAGAAAGTCAACTGTCCCATGCAACAACACAGCATTTCCAACCACAAAACGGGATTCCCTGACGGCTTGCTTTTTTTGGAAGGAAAGCCCACCTTCTCTCCAGGAAAAAAAAAACACTTGCGGTGCAAAACTCATTCCCTTCATTTACCAGGTGGTTAATCACCCTCCACAGCAGCAATTCCCAATATTCCTCTTGCTTTCATCAAGCCACTGCCATACCAATCCCACCCCATTACTCAGAGCCCTAAAACACCATCAGGCCCCAAGTGCCAGCGCGAAGCTGGGCCAGGTGATGCAAAAGCTCTTGCAAATTCCTATGCAAAAGAGGAAGGTTGCAAAGGGAGAGCGCAAACACCCGTGATGCTTGGTATGAAACCTATTTGTCTCTTGCAAAACAAAATGGTAAATAAGAACTGCGAAGGAGAGTTTCTCTGCTGAGGTCACCTGGTACGAAACAGAGGCTTTTTAAAAGCTGAATAGCCAGGCTCGTGTTGCAGCTGCCAAGCACAGGTAACATTTCCAGCACAAACATGCAAGTTTTCCCCCAAAGAGATGGGCAGCTCTGCTTTCCAAACCTACATTTTCCACCACACAAATAAGGAACTCTCCAGATTTGATAAAGTCCCCCTCAACAAAACACCTGGACTTTTTTCAGGGCACCAAGAAAGGCCAATGCACCACAGTGGACACAGATTGGTAGTTGTCCATGTGCCCTGGGTGAGACATCCCCTTTGAGAGCTACTCTTTGCTCTGCTTTGCTCAACATTGCCATCCTGCCATCATTCCCCATTGGTCACCTCTGATTTATTATGGCACAAATCCTCTTTGCAGAAGGAAGTGCAAAAAGAGGGTCAAAGTCTTGGTGAGGTGCTCAACTGTGAGTACGATTGGGTGGTGGCCACTGATGGCCTGGGAATAGCCAGGAAGGCCCCTAAGGGCTTATCTTGTCCATCTTCTTGCCCCAAAGCAGCACAAATATTATTTAATGGCTGGAAAAAACACAAGCTGAGGGGGAAGAGAGTGAGAGGCTGCGGGAGGATGCTGCCCGGGCAACAAGGTGCCCAATGGCCATGGAGGGAGCCTGGACCATTGCCTCCACCCAGGCCCTATCCGCACAAACCTGCTTTGATGTGGGAGCAGAATCAAGCTGCAGTTAAGGGACCTGGAAAAACAGCTTTTGGAGGGCTGGCTCCACGAAACACGGTCCCCAGGGCCTCATTAGCCACGACATTTCACAGGGAGCCAACAAAACTGCCTGGCCAAGGACTAAGAGCATGAGACCGAGTCCTCCAACACCGTTCGCTTGGGAAAGGGTCTTAAACAAGTGGTTTTCTCAGTGGGCAGATGCTTTGGTGGTCATGTAGCTACACCCAAAATCACAGCAGGAGACTGGAAATTCTCTAAGATCTCCCTAGGCATGCAAGCGACTTAACAAGCTCCAGTTTAGCCAGGCATTTGAGCTGAATTAATTCACTCCAGCACATCTGGATACATGCAAATCTCAGAGGTTTACGACTCATGGAAGCCACCACAGTTCAAGGAATGTTTGGGGCCAAGGACCTCAGGGGTTTCCCCAGTCCACCTGGGTGTAAGCTGTTGCTTTTAAGCTTTGCTGAGCTCCATCAGCCTGAAAGCTGTGGTTTTATCTCTTCCTACAATGCTTCAAACACTATCAGACCTGCGATCAGCAAGGACGAAGCGCGGAAGCAAGGGAAGAAAGGGAGAACATTTGCTTCTGATCTGAGCTGGTGCTCCATGGGGCGGGCAAAATGAAAGCGCTGGCAACGCGGCTCCTAGGAGCACCAAATCCCATCAGAGCGTTGCCACCTTTGAAGTTTATGCAAGTAGGGCTCAGGGTTTCCACCGTGCGACTGCGGACGGGCTTTCTGAGAGCCCAGTAGCCAAAACCACAGGCACTGCCCTGCACTACCCACCTATGATGTGCGAGGCTGGGTCCCTGCAAGGTGGCACTTTGTAGGGCTGGAAGGAGGAGTCCAAGGTTGAAATGCAGGTTTGTTGCCCTTAGCTTGAGTGGGAAGAGCCTGGTAACATTTTGGGTGTGCAAATGGACCTGAGAGCCTGCCCAGAGCTCTTGGTTGGCAGAGGAAGGTGGATGTGTTGTCGCAGGAGCAGCATTTTCCCTTCTTTCTAATGAGACCTCGGCATCATCTAGGTCTACGGTCTTCAAATGGCACCAGCCGGGCTCCAGGGAGTTATCAAGAAGAGCTGGGGAGGCAAGTCGGGATTCAGCACAACCACGTCCAGGTTTCTCAGGGCTGGAAAACCTGGGAAGTTGCTGCCCTTGAGGATGAAGGGTGGCATCTTTCTCACCATGAAGTGGAGTCTGTCCCTATGCAACTGCTGGATGGGAGAGCCCCCATGCAGCATCTCAGCATCCATGGTCACCACCCCGAAGACCTGTCTCTGCCCCAGAGCATCGCACCAACCTGGTGCGATGGTGCTTCAAGATCACCCCGAATGCCTGAGCTTTCATATCAGTCGTTCTCCACAAAACTTGCACCCAAACCGCATTTCCTGAATGAAATAAATTTCTGAAAAAAAATCCCCTTTTCACTAACTAGCAAGAGGTTCAAGTGCTTGGATTTCCATGGGCAGAATGACAAGAAGGGCTGGAATGCCCCAAAGCTCCTCTGCTTCCGCCACCTACCTTAGTCTCATAAATAAAATTACATCTCACTGCAAGACTCGTGTCCTAATATCCTCAGAGCAGTGCAACTGCAGCAGCACTACTGCATAGTTATAATTTCATAAAATATTTTCTTTCACTCAGTTATGAGATCCATTAAGAAAAAGGGAAGATCTCTACCCAGAGAGACTCCACAAATGTTCTAAATCTAATACTTCCTTTGTATTATTTGTAATTCAATATAATCAGCTTCAAGTTTACAATATGTTTTCCCAGAATCAGTCAATTTTGCTCCAGCAAAGATGCAAAGGCTTCTTAAGCTGCGCAATCACTTGTGATTCTCTGATTTTCCCCATTTGTTAAGGCAAAAAAGGTACTTTATTTGTTTTCAAGCAAATTCAATAAAATCTTTGTGAGAATTTTAATTAAAAAGGTTCGTACCTTCTCATTAGCAGATATTACTAGAATAATTTAATGTCAAATAGGTGTGTCGCAGGAATAAGAGGAAAAAGGTTTGCTCTGGCTAACATTTCTCAACCTGCTCGTAACTCTCTGTTTCGCTGCTTTGAAAAAAAATCCTGCTTGCACGAATCCTCCCTGCACACCAGTCACATCACACCCAGATTCTAAAATCAGTTACCCCCTGCACAGAAATCAATAGCAAAATCGGCTCTCTGCAACCAAGGGCTCCCCAGAAATGCCTCATCCCCAACCTAATGCTCAAAATGGTCCAACCACAAGTTGTGGTGACCACGTTCTTCAGGTCCCCAATTGTGTGCATGTGCCCAACCCTCAAAGGGCATCAGCAGCGTTCCCAAACCCAGAGTTTTCCCCATCGGGCACAAGGCAGAGCGGATCAATACTACGATTCCCAACCCCACGGGCCGTCCAACGCGCCCGCGGGCACCGCGCACGAGTCGCTCGCTTACGGGGATGCTCCCGACAGCGTCCCGACGGATACGCGCTGCTTCCCCGCTATCGTCACGGGACGTTGCTCAAGAGCCGACCTGGAGCTGGCGAGAGACCCTGGAAGGGGCGGCATCGTCGCGGCATTTTGCAGGAGGTCCTGAAATATAATTAAACGCTGTGGTGAAACCGAACCGTAAACAAGCCATGAATAAAAACCCCTTGAATTATTTTGCTAAACTATAATTACACAATAAGGAAGCAGATTAATTAAGTAAAATATAAGTCCTGAAACTGAAGCTTGCAAGCAAAGCAGTTTATTTTAATTTCCACATTATTTCATATGAGATAGAAGTGTTTGCTGTGGGTTTAAAATGTTGGAAGCCATTCCTTGCTGCCAGGCAGGCCAAACCCAGTGGATAAATTAAATTTTTTTGCATCTCAGGCACCTCCTGAAATGTATATAAGGAGAAGGGCTCTCCCTTGGAGAAACTAAAGGAGATCTCCTCTCACTCTCTGCTCCTCTCCTGCTTTGCCATCGCCACCCCGGCCGAGCCGTCATGAGTCGGCAGTGCTACACGTCCAGCTCCCTCCTGGGACGAAGGGGCTTCTCATCGGCCTCCGCCGTCGGCGGCCTCGGCCGGGGCAACAGCAGCTCGGCCTCCGGGTGCCAGCCCGTGGGGAGACGATGTGGGATCGGCGGCTTCAGCAGCCGCAGCGTGTGCGACCTGGGCAGAGGGCAGCGGATTTCCTTCGGCGGGAGCTGCCGGAGCAGCGTCTACGGAGGCGCCAACGTGGGACGTTGCGGCGTGGCGTACGGCGGCGGCCGCTTTGGCGTGGGAACCGTCGTGGGGTTTGGGAACTGCGGAGGCTACGGAGGCTTGGGCAGCTATAGAGGCCTTGGGGACGGCGTCGCCGTCGGAGGTTACGGCGGCGGCATCGGCGGCATCGGCATCGGCCTCGCCGGGGGCAGGTCGGAAGGCATCCGGGGCGTCAGCATCCACCCGGAGCTCCTCAAGCCGCTCTGCGTAGGGGTCGACCCGGAGGAATGCCAAGTGCGGACCCACGAGAAGGAGCAGATAAAGAACCTCAACAACCAGTTTGCCTGCTTCATCGACAAGGTGAGCCTCCGGATGCCTCCTCCTGCTACGGCCGTGACGGAGAGGCACCTCTAGCGAGACTAAATCCAAAGCTCTTAGGACTCCCCTTCTTGCAGCGGTGTCTGAGCACCCGTAGACTGGTCCTCCCGACCTAGAGACCCTCTGGATTTTAGACTTCATCCAAGGCAACAGCACAATTATTTTAACTTTTGACGGTCACTAACTCACCAATCCTCTAAATGGGAGCATCTCCAGTGGCAGATATACCAATAACTGCAAGAGGAGGGACTGTGCCACTCATGCGTGACTAGGCAAAATAGCAACTCTCACTAGAAATGTGCTTTAAATCCAGTTTTAAGCCAATTTTTCCTCTCCAAACACTCAAAAGCATTAGCGTTTCTGAACAGGGCACATTCTTCATCATATAGTTGCATAGACAGCTAGTTAAAATCACTTATATGTCCTCTCATCCCATCAGCAAAATTATTTGGTGATTGCCTAAAATAATTTTTCATTGGTATTTTAGCTAAAACTAAGAGGGTTGGTTGCTATTTAGGGATGTATTCTAGAAAATGAGTTTTTGCTCTGTCTCAACTTTCTTGTTCTTCTGCTGAGGAAAAGCAAATGTACATAAGCAGGGCCACTCTGCCTCCTCCCATTGAAAAATGACTTATTCATGTTATTCAAAGGTTCTCAAGTATTAGAGGGCTCTTTAATCTAGAAATGAAAGGCATGATAAGTATCCGTGGTTAGTGTTTACATCAGATACATCCAAATGAGATTCTGGATGCAGCTTTTAGCACAGCAAAAGGCTCATTACTGTAATCGCCTATTGGAGCTGGCAGGGGATCCCCCAGCCACGAGTTGTCCCAGGGGAAGAGTTGGGCTGATCTGTGCTTTATTTGGACAGATTGTGCCTGTTACAGGGGAATCCCCACCAGTGTCCTTCAGGCTGTGATGTATGATCATATGATCGGTCCAGGTTAAGATGCTGAGAAACCACGGCTTTGCATTTCTTTTTCTTTTTTTCCCCCTTTTCCTTCCTTTTTGTAGCAGAGAAACTCTTTGCGGGGGATGTGATGGGACTATGCAATGACCTTGGCATCTCTTGCTTCCCAGGTCCGGCTGTTGGAGCAACAGAACAAGGTGCTGACCACCAAGTGGGAGCTGCTGCAGCAATATGTTCTCCCAGCTTCCCGAAGAAACCTGGAGCCGGTTTTCGAGAATTACATCTGCAACCTGAGGAAGCAGCTGGAGTGTGTCCTGGGTGAGCGCGAGAGGCTGGAAAATGAGGAGCGGTGCCTGAGGGACCTGGTTCAGGAGTATAAATGCAAGTAAGTAGGACACACGGACAGCAGCTGCACATTGGGGCTTGGAGAGGTGTTTTGGAGCATGAAGCCAATGCAGATATCTCCTGGGGTCCAAGGACACCAGCGCTGGTCTGGTTTCTTGTGCTGGGGTCCTCTCAGATGCTGATGGACTGGAAGAGCTCTTCAGCCACAGCGTCTCCATAGAGAGAGCAGTGGGGAAGCACTTGTCCTCCCTCTGTCACTCCTGCACTCGGCTGTGGCTTGTCATATCAAATTGCCCATATAATATATTCCTCTGCGATCCCCCAGTGCGATCCCTTCCTGCAAAACCCTCGGTCTATTTGCCTCCACCCAACACGTTATCCCCATCGTCTGCTTGGGAGTTGGCTCAGCCCGTCTTGCCAGAGGGAATGCGGGCATTCAGTTTTTAATCTAAGATGCAAATATTCCTGAAAAGCTTCCTGGGTTTTAGTCTAAGCCATAAAACTAGGACTTGATTCCTGGTTCCTGATTCCTCCTGATAGCAGAACATGTAAGAGTAGTCCCTGCTCCGAAGATCTAAAAGCCAAATATCCCAGATGTGTTTTCTCTACTGAGCCACCAGTGAGGAGGTCAGACTCCTCTTGTGAAAGTTCTCCTAGGTGCCAATTATCCGTCCGCTTTCCTGGCCACTGCACTTGGGAGTTTGGAGGGTTGCTCAAGCTCCTGACCTTCCTCGGAGCACTTTGGATGCAATCTGCCCATGCACTAGAGCAAAGAACCCTTCCCCAACAAGCCCACACAGCAGCAGGACTAGCAGCAGCACATCAACCTTCAGCAGAAGTCCACGGGTTGGCATTTTTAGTGGTTTAGCCATATTTACTGCCATCTCTCCCCAGCTTTGCACCAGTGAGATACCCATACTGCTAGCATGGACTAGCGTGCTGAACGAAGACTGATAGGGAGGACAAAACGAAATAGCCAAATGGAAAAGGAAGTATGTGGCTCATAGGGAGAGGCCCCAGGTTCGGTCCTGCTTGCCACATTGGCCCTGCTTTGATGCTGGTTGCTTGCCCGGCCTCAGCAGTGCAGCCCTCTCCTTTGCTCCAACAGGTATGAAGATGAGATCAACAAGCGCACGGCTGCAGAGAACGAGTTTGTGGTGCTCAAGAAGGTAAGTCACACCACAGATGAGGCTAACGAGGATTAAAGAGTGGCCCAAATCCAGGTGACGGGCCAGGAACAGAAATGGAGAGTCACGTTTCAGCACAATGACACTGCCTGATGGCTTTTCAGCCCAAGCAGTTAGCCTCAAAATAGATGGTATCCCAGAAATTTAGAGAATCCCCATCAAACATGCGCTTTCAGAATGCAAACACAGCTAGTCCTGAAGGCTGGAAGCTGTGAGGTTTCTTCCAAACCTGGCCAGGAGAGCAGGCTTTGCTGCAGTTGCTGTTTCCCCAAGTCTTTTCTGTGACTATGTGGTGTCTCTGCAGGACGTGGACTGTCTGTACCTGACGAAGGAGGAGCTGGAGGTGAGGGTGGGCCTGCTGCGGCAGCAGCTGGAGTTCCTCAAGTGCATTTATGCCGAGGTAGGTCGCAGCAAAACCTAATGCAAGGTGTCCTAAAGCATCTAGTCCTGTGATCGCATCCCAAACAACTCTTGCTCTCCATATGTACTTACAAACAACATTATTGCACGCGCTTTAGGAAGGCAAAGGGCATTTTCTTGCATCTAGCTGTAAAGTGTGAGGTATTTTTGCAAGAAAGAGCCTAGAAAATTCTGATGAAAGCAATACTCTGGGCTACAACATGACACATTCTTACCAAAACACAGAGGCAACGCTCTGCATTTGTTTTCCACCTAGTTTAACTAAACCCATAGACAGTCAGGCCCAAAGTATTCACTCTTGAGGGATTGGCAGCCCAGAAAACCGCTGAAACAGCTGGAATTGCCAAGCAGCAATGAAGGGAGTTGCTACACCAGGATTCTCCACCCTTCATTAGGGAATTGCACACCACAAAGCCATGTTGTGCCATAACAACAGGTCCCAGCTGCTGGCTGGAAACCAGCCACCTACCTGGAGAACCCTACACTCTAGCCGTGCATGACCAGGAAGATCTTGGCATGGGCTGGCTGAGGGAAGAACGCTGAAATGTGGTGGATCTTGCAGGAGAGAGCTCAGCTGGATTGCCAGTTGTGCGACACCTCTGTCATTGTGCAAATGGACAACAGCCGGGACCTGGACATGGAAGGCATCATCAAAAGCGTGGAGTGCTGCTATGAGGAGATTGCCCAGAAGAGCAAGGCTGAAGTGGAGGCTTTCTATCAAACCAGAGTGAGTAATCACACCACCAGCACAAATGGCAACGTAAGCTCCTGGTCCATAAGACACTTGAGAGCCATTTCCATCTCTCACGATGCAGCTGAGACGCCACACCAAAGTGTGTTTGCTACAGCTCACTAGAGAAAGTCATACCAAAACCTTGCAAAGACTATTTTCATAATGTTAGAGTGTGGCAAACCACACTGCTACTTCAGAGAGGTCTCCTCTGTGCAGACCTATGCTGTCCCCATCCCTAAGGGCAAATGTTTGGGGCTTACCTGTAATGGGCCTTGTCCAGGGTGAGGTCGCGTCTGGGTATTTCCACAGACATCAGTGCAAATTCCAGAATCGCCACCTTTCCTGGAAGGGGTGACACAGCTTTGTAACCTCATCTTGTTCCTGATGTTTAGCTGGAGGAGCTCCACAGCAGCAGAGGCAAGTTCTGCGATGATCTGAGGAACAACCAGAGCGAGATAGCCGAGCTGAACCGGATGATCCAGAAGCTGCAGTGCGAGTCGGATAATGTGAAGAAACAGGTAGGATGAATATCTCCTTTTTGTACCTTCTCATTTCAAGGCAGAATGAGACACAAACACAGGGAGGTAGATTTATTTCTCACTCACCAAATGAGCAGGAGCCACTTGGCTTGGCTACAACAGAAGTTTGCTGTATGTTTCCTGTAGCTGGCACAGTGCCTTGCATCCCAAACACCTGGCCATCCCAAGTGTAGACTTCCAGTATAAAACTCTGGCAGTTCTAGGAGAAAAACAGCTGAGAAACACAGGGGAACATAAGCAACGTTATGTTGCTTATAAGCAACCAGAGATACCTCTGCAAATCAAGGATCACTGCTCATTGCTGTCCCCAGATTTCAGCTCTGCAGACGGCCATCTGCGACGCGGAGCAGCGGGGTGACTGTGCCCTCAAGGATGCTCGGCAGAAGCTGATCGACCTGCAGACCGCCCTGCAGCAGGCCAAGGACAAGATGGCATGTTTGCTGAGGGACTACCAGGAGCTGCTGAACGTCAAGCTGGCTCTGGACATCGAGATAGCCACATACAGGACACTGCTGGAGGGAGAAGAGAGCAGGTAGGATGCAGTTCCCCATGGCACATAGGAAAGCATTGCCTCCATTCTCCCCCCTGCCACCTGCAGAACCGGTAAAAGAAGGGAGATTAAGACAGTTATGGAATTTAACAACCCAGGTATCAGTGGTTCAGGGAGAAATTTGGGCCAACATCTCAGAAATTTGGGTGCTTAGTAAAGCCGAAGCACCTGCAGGGTTTCTAAGGAGGCAGTGCCTGGGCACCAGCTTTGTTTGCAGGTAGATTTGGGAGTATTACCTTAAATACCTGTATGTGACACCTCTTTTCCTTACAGGATATGCACTGGCAACCCCGTGAGCGTAGGTAAGTCAGCAAAACATTCCCCTTGCTTCCTTATCTCAAAAGCTTCCAAGTTTCCCTATAAGCTCAGCTTCACGGCGATCCGGGAGCCTGCTCGGGCAGGGAGTGAACCTGTTTTTCTCCTGCAGCGGTGGTCAGCGGTGGAGGCACGGTCGGGGTATGCCGAAAAAAAAAGGGAAGGCCGAACCTTATCCGGAATTGGAGGCAAATGCACAGTGAAGACCGGAGGGGCCAGTTCGGGCTTGGGAATAGTTTCCTCCTTCGGAGTCGGCGGCGCCGGATTTAGCGCCCGCAGCGTAGACTGCCTGCCCAGAGTAGGGGCCGGATTCGGGGCGAGGAGCGCGGTGAGCTGCGTGGGTCGGGACGTGATCCCCGGGGCGGACACGGTGCAGTGCTCCCCTGGCGTGGCCACCGTCATGTGTGCCGGTGTGGAGCAGTGCAACCCGGGAAGCGTCATCATTCCCGGGCCGGGGGTCTGTGCCACTGGAAACAGGTACAATACAGCCGTGCGCGTGGTCAGAACAACCCGGTAGAGCCTGGAGAGCAAGAGCACATCACTTTTTAAAAGAATTAGCATTTCTGCATTAAAACAGTATTTCCCTACCTTTTGACAGCTATAGGAATCACACAACCATGCAGTGCCCAGGCCAACACAAGAACTAGACTAGCAGCTCCGCCAAAAACTATTTGCAGGACCCAAACCACCTTCTCTTGCCCAGTCCTCTTGGGGGAAAATTCCCCCCAGGATCTCAAACTGGTGAGATTTTCATTTCAGAGAGCCCATAGCTGCATTCACACATTATCATGGCTCTTAATGGGTCTCCTCTGTTGGATCCTTCTTCACCAGGGCTGTTCTTGCCACATTTTCCTTAGCACAGCTATTGCAAAAGGACAAAAAAATTTGGCCTTTCTAATTTCAGAAAGAAAAGCCGCATCTTAATTCTCCAAGACGGAGCTGCAGCTATTACTTAGCTTCCTTAATGACAGTACAAAATCCAATTTTTCCTGTTAATGACAGGGTTGGTAGGGGTTATGCAAATTGTTCCAAGTTGCTACATCAGGTTTGGTAGAGCACATTTTAATTACAAACCGATGAGCACCTTATATTTCTGTAGTTAAATGCATGCGTTGTTTTTCCTGTGTGTGTACTAGTTAAACAGATTTGATGCTTTTAATGCATAAGCGAACAGAGTTGATTATCCTCCGCTTATTATCCACAACTCCAAACTTTCAGCTGTACCTTCAATAAACTACATGCATAATTCATGCTTTGTCTCTCAGGTCTTATTTCCTTCCACGGTATTAGATATTTTCTCAAACACAAAACCCCAAATGGGTGCGGTCCACCTAGCAAGACCTGGAGTTTTGACAAAGTTTTTGGAGACTTTGTCCTTATTGATGCGCTTTTGCATACCTTTATTCCATCCAGAAATGAGCACAGCCACAAGGAAGTCTGGAAATGCTGAGTTAACCAGGAAATGTATCCAATCGTGGGATCAGCAGTTTGCTTGGGATCTCCCTCAGTGTCTGGGATCTCTGGAGGCAGAACAAAAAAAGGCAGCTCTTGTGTAAAGAAATCAGTGGGAACCAGCTCAAGTAGTAGGAAAAAATCCTCAACTCCACCCCTGAGACCTTCTAACAAAAGCGGGCTCATTTTAAAAGAAAATAAGTATTCCTTTCCAAAACAAAACACTGGGCACTTTCTTCTTTAAATACTTCTGTTTTAAACTGCAGTCTTGCTCCACTGGCTGGAGACTAAGTTAAATAACCCCGTTTGGCTCCGTCCGTCCATGTCGGTGGGATGGTGATGGATCTGCTGCTGGTTGCCCTCCTGTGAGCATCCATCTCCACTGCTCATCCATCATGGAGTGCAGTGGGTTTGGGCTTCTCATGTGATGGCTTTTCTGGTGGAAAACAAGATGGTTTAGTGGATGTGATCATCAGGTACCAAATGATCGTCAGGTACTAATTATTTTTAATAAGCAACAAGCTTTAGAGCCACTATCTGGGATGGGGGATAATGAAAAACCCCATGGATCAGCCCTTGGGGAGAAAGCCAAACTTGGGCTTCCCAGTCACCCAGAGAGGATGTCTTTGGCCATGGTTATGTTCAGCTTTTCTGTCCCAATGCCTGTGATTTCAACTACTCATTTGTATGTAAATAACAAGCACAAATAGACAGACAAAAAAAAAAAAAAGCTCCTGGTGCCAAAACAGCTCATTATTTATGTTGATCATCGCCCAGCTATAGAGCAATAACTGCACACCAATAACCGTCAGCTCCCCGGGGTACCAAAGTGGCCGAGCAGCTCTCATACCTGTCCTCTTTCTGGGAAAATACCTTTAATCTTCCCTGCCCTTCTCAACTCCCAACTATTGCAAAACCCATGGGTTTTTTCTTTTGTTTTTTTGCTGTCTGTGGAGGATCATGTGGATCAGGCTATTTTGGCAAGGAAGGCCAGGAACAAGCTCCAGACTGAGGATTTTTTGGGGTAGTTGGAGCCCAAGCAGGCTCAGACGGTCAAATCCTGGTGGGCCTCACTCTGAATGTGCATTTGGGAGATTTCTGAGTCTTGCAGAGCTGAAATGAGTGGCCAGAGCTGTGCAAAAGAGCCACATCTGGGCACAAACCTGGGAACCCCAGCCCATCCTAGCAGCCACCTGCATGCAATAAGCCAGCCAGGTCCAGAAATTGTGAGTTTTCACCCCAGCCTTTGCATTGCTTGCATACCTTATGGGCAGTAGGCTGAAGGAAGAAGAGTGTGGGAGCCTAAAATGGCAATTCCCTCTGTCTTGTTGGCAACCGCACCCTTAATCCTATCATCTTCATTCAGCTCTAACATCTGATGCGAACCCGTCTGTCAGCTTTGGGACAATCTGCCTTTTTTTTGGGGTCACGAAAGCATAAAGCCAATCTCATTTTCCCATCGCGCCCGGGCTTTGCATTTTATGCAAATAATCAAGGCAATATATGTCCAT
The DNA here is from genome assembly GCF_000705375.1 of Tinamus guttatus. The sequence continues at coordinate 46,313 of NW_010588568.1, forward strand.
GGATTGCAGTCTGGGTAGATTTAGCTCAACATTTCCCAAAGAGCAGCAGGGAAATTGGTGTCACCTGGGAATTTGGCACTGCAATGGGAAATTTGGCCAACTCTCCTGGTTTGAACCTGACTGACAGCACTTCTGCAGGGTTAATCATATATTTGGGCTTCTATATTCAGTAGGACATGAAGCACCTGATTAATTTTTCTTCCAGAGAAGCCAGTGGGGCTTTAGCTCATACTTTATGTTTTTCAGTACTTGGGCACATGAATGTATTTCAAGGAGCATGTAGATTCCTGCCCTGAAAATATGCAGGCATATATTGAGTTCCAGTCATGTGCACAGAGCATGCAACGCCACCAGGATGCATAAATGCTGATAGGGACTTGAGATCTTAAATATGAAGAAGAAAATGTTGCAAACATTGCAATTCTGCAAAGCCTGGCAGCGGGGGTCTGCACATCTGCAAGGACACAAAGACTTAGCCCTACAGCTGGGCTCTCCCCACCAGAAACCAGGGAGTTAGATAACTCTTCTAGCTGAGCAGACAAGCATCAATAGGTGTGTTCGAGTGCAATCAGTGCTTAACGAGTCCAACAAGACAGCTGGCTGCCCGGCACGTCAAAACCATGAAGGCACCAAGTTGATCTCTTGGCTTCCATGCAACCAAGCCCCAATCACCAGAGGGATAAAAAGGCCATGCCATGCTCTCCTCCTTCAGAGAGAGGTCCTCTCCTAGCCTGCAGGTTCTTTTTCTGTGCTGGGTTCTTATCACCTGCTGCCATGAACCGTCAAACTTACAGCATGAGAGCTGGAGGGGGAGGCAAAAGCTTCAGCGTGGCCTCCGCTATTATTCCAAGCAGCAGCCGGGCTAGCTTTAGTTCCATGTCTATGGCACGATCCGGAGGAGGTGGCGGTGGTGTTGGAAGGCTCATTGGAGGAGGTGGCGGCGGCGGTGGCATTGGTTTCGGCAGCAGGAGTCTCTACAACCTTGGTGGTACCAAGAGGATTTCCATTGGTGTTGGCAGCAGCTACCGGGCTGCTTTTGGAGGTGGAGCTGGTGGCGGCTCTGGCCTGGGAAGTGGACTTGGACTTGCTCTTGGTGGTGGAGGTGGTGCTGGTGGTGGTGCTGGTGGAGGATATGGCTTTGGTGGAAGTGCTTATGGGCTTGGTTTCGGTGGCGGACATGGAGCTGGTGGAGGCTTTGGCTTTGGTGGAGTAGGTGGCCTGGGAGGATTTGGCGGAGGGCTGGGTGGTGGCAGAAGTCCATCAGGATTTGGCGTTGGCCCACCTGGAGTCGGTACAATCCAAGAAGTGACCATCAACGAGACTCTCCTGGCACCTTTGAACCTGGAGATTGACCCAAACATCCAGCAGGTGCGAAAAGATGAGAAGGAGCAAATCAAGACCCTCAACAACAAATTTGCTTCTTTCATCGACAAGGTGAGATTTCTGCCTAAATTCTACCTAATTGTGACAGAGTGAGACAGTCTGCCACCTACTAAAATACAGCTTCATAAATCTTCAGGCTATTGTGCATGTCCTATCCTCACATCTCAAGAAATCGAAAGAGAACATACTTCTAAACAGCTACCATACTTCTGAACAGCTACAGGACTAAACTGTTTTATTGCCTCTGAGTTACATTCCTTTACCCATTGACTCATGTTAAATCCTTTCTTGGCTTTTAATCTGTATTACTCAAATCTTAGCTTAAAGGAGGAGGAAAAAATATCGCTTATAAGGAAGGGAAAAGTGGAAGCTGTTAAAGAAAGCAAAAGACGGTATAACTGAACTCACATTTTCTAGTGATTGTTCATGAACTTGCTGAGTTAAATTGCTTCTGAGCAGAATTGCCCACTGATGTCAGGTTTGCTTAGTCATGGATGGGTTAACATGGACCTTGATAATGAGGAGGACATATAGAGCTAGACTTACTGGCCTCAATTCGGGATTCCCTTGGCTTGTACCATCTGTCAGTCTCAGGTACTGATTCTGTCTGTCCACACGCTCATAGGTATCTTCCATTAAACACCTTTTGCTTCCCAATGCTCAGGTTCGCTTCCTGGAGCAGCAGAACAAGGTGCTTGAGACCAAATGGACCCTCCTGCAGGAGCAGGGGCAGAAAAACAACACGGGCAAAAGCAACATGGACCCGCTCTTTGAGGCCTACATCAACAACCTGAAACGGCAACTGGCCAGCCTGCTCAATGAGCGGGGCCGCATGGATGGGGAGCTGAAAAACATGCAGGACCTCGTTGAGGATTTCAAGAACAAGTGAGTGCCTTTTTAAGGGCACACCTGGGCACCCTTGGGTGAAATGGGATGCAAATGGTTTAGCTTAGCACTATGCAGCAGGATTAATCTCAATTAAATTTGGCTTTTCTGTGATCAAATATCTAGTCTGACATATTCATCAAACCTCCTAAGGTAGAGAGGGGAAGGAGACAAGTATCCCCAGCCCATCACAAGGCACCTCATTAATCACCCTCTAAGATATAGCTCTTATAAGATGCCTCCCCCAGCAGCAGGAAGGAGGTTTGTCAACATTTTTCTAGTCAGCAAAGGCAGTTTGAGCCAGAAGAAAACAGTTTTGAGATGGCATTTGCAAAGGAAAATCATTTATATAGACTGCTTTACCTTCCTTGTTCCATCTGCATTATGCCAGAATGTTTTGTTTCAAGCCCTCGAGAAAAGAGATGCTCGCAGCTTGGAGCAGGGCAGCCTCCAAGAGGCTGATTTGCAAACCTTATCCCCAGCCCAGGCAATCTCACAGTCCTACCTGTACAATTTTTCCTGCTTACCATGGTGTGATCCAGCATGTCTTTCCTTTCATCCCTGTAGATACGAAGAGGAAATCAACCGTCGCACAGCAGCAGAGAATGAATTTGTGGTCCTTAAAAAGGTGGGTGAGATGGAAGGTGGTACCAAAGCAGAGCTAACTCCAAAGATTTCACAGGTGGCAGTAGTCTTAAAATGAGGGGCGTCGAGAAGGCTGGAAGCAAATTATTTTCCAACTCTTGACCCATAACTTACATAAACACTTGTCTGGGCAAGATGCAGAGATTGTCACCAGTGCCAGGAATCTCGCACCAAGTTACCTGCACTCCATCCTCATCCCGTTACGAGGTTATCGACAACACTTCTTTTGGCCAAGAGATGCACCCTAGGTGCTCCTTCAGGTGGATGTGCCAAGCACGGTTCTCCACTCAGGCAGCACTCTTGCTGCAAGAGCAAGATTGGGGCAGCCCAATCTCCGAGCTTCACCGGTTCTTGGTTGAGGCAAAGAGGAGTTGCTGGTGCTGCAGATGTCACTGGAGTTGCTGTTTTCCAGGATGTGGATGCTGCCTACATGACGAAGGTGGAGCTTGAGGCCAAGGTGGATGCCCTGACCGATGAACTCAACTTCCTACGAGCTCTCTACGACGCGGTACAGATCTTCTCCCCCGGTCCTACAGTCAACCCCTGCACAGAGCTTGCCGTCGTTGGTGGCATCTATAAAGGTACATGCAGGACCATGACTGTGTTGTTCCTTTCAGGAGCTGGCTCAGCTCAGTGCGCAGGTGTCCGACACTGCTGTCATTCTGTCAATGGACAACAACCGGGACCTGGACCTCAGCAGCATCATAGCTGAAGTCAAAGCTCAGTATGAAGACATTGCTAACAGGAGCCGGGCAGAGGCTGAGGCTTGGTACCAAACCAAGGTGAGCAGACCCATAGATTGAATGGATGCATTTTTGCATCTTTCTGCAAGAAGTTTACACTTCTTTCTGAATTACAGTTTGAAGAGCTGCAGGCCACTGCTGGGAAGCACGGAGACGACTTGCGCAACACAAAGGGGGAAATCTCCGAGCTCAACCGGCTGATCCAGAGAATTCGGTCAGAGATAGAGAACGCGAGGAACCAGGTAGGACTGGCAAAAAGAGCCTGTAGAGCCAAATGCCATGGTCCCTTAGTACCACAGCTCTGCTACCTGCTACTGTCTTGTCATTCATGGGCTTCAACAGCTCTGGACCATGACATGCTTCATTGCAGAGTACTGAATTCCCTCCAGAAAGGGTTACTACTCTCTATCCTCAGCCTGTATGTATCACATCACTGTTTCCAGGCTATGGATCAATGATCTCATTAACAACCACTGTTTGTTAATAACAGGGCCAGAATGGTTTTATTCCTGGGGTGACTCTTGCCCACAAAGAAAAGCAGCAATTAGGAGGTGCCCCATTTCCCTCCCTTGCAGTGTGCCACCCTGCAGACGGCCATCGGAGACTCCGAGGAGCGCGGCGAGCTCGCCCTCAAGGACGCCAAGGCAAAGATGGCCGAGTTGGAAGATGCCCTGCAGAAGGCCAAGGCCGACATGGCCCGGCAGCTCCGCGAGTACCAGGAGCTCATGAACGTCAAGCTGGCCCTGGACATCGAGATCGCGACCTACAGGAAGCTGCTGGAGGGAGAGGAGAGCAGGTGGGAATGAAATCCCTGTAGCAATAAGAATAGAGAGAGCGCGTTCTCCCTGCAAGCAGGTTGGTCTCCTCAAGTGTCTCTTTCATTTGCACTAACCTGCCCTTCTCTGCTCTCCAACAGGCTCAGCGGGGAGGGACTGAACCCCATCAGCTACTGTAAGTACCACAAACCTTGTCTTGTCTTGGGTCCATTGGAGCAGGGTATGCCGGGAACCTCCAGAAAAGGGCAATTTGGACCCTTTCACTGCATAAAAAGCCAATCACTCCATAGAAGACGTTCAGAGCCTCTAGTGGTTTGTACAGAGAATGGAAGTCAGGTTAAATCCCTAGGGATTCAGGATCATATGGTGCTTTCTGGAAGCAGGTGATGGCCATAGCAGCTGCCTGAGTGTCTGGTTGTTTCTCTTGCAGCTGTGATCAGCTCCAGCTCGAGTCTGGCTGGCGGAGGAGGAGGATTTGGTGGACTGAGCCTAAGCGGAGGAGGCGGTGGAAGCGGTTTTGGTCTTGGAGGAGGAGGTGGAAGCAGTTTTGGTCTTGGAGGAGGCAGTGGAAGTGGTTTTGGTCTTGGAGGAGGCGGCGGTGGAGGCTACAGCTTTGGAAGTGGAGGAGGACATGGTCTTGGAGGTGGCTATGGAGGAGGAAGCGGTCTTGGCCTGGGAGGAGGCAGCAGTCTGGGCATCGCAAGTGGTCACAGCTTCGGAGGAGGCGGCGGCGGCAGCGGCTTGAGCACCAGCGGAGGAAACTTCAGCTCTGGAAGCGCAAAAGGCACCAACCCCGGTGTGAAAATCGTCTCCAAAACTTCCTCCAGCAAAAAGAGCATCAAAAGCCAAAGCCTGAAGAACGCCGTGCAGCCTGAATAAACCTGATGGGAGACCCTCCACAAACCCGGCGCTCCTGTATCGCTCCTGCACACCATCCTCTCCTCTTGCCACCCCGTTCCTGCTCCTCGCACCGTAGTTGCTAAGAATTTGGGCCCCGATTCAGGAAAAGCAGCGGAACACACACTAAGCAGATTTCTCCAAGGACCCGAAAAAGGAAAACACAGGCCCGAGTGATTTTCTGAATGAGAAATGGGAGGCTTTTGAGGTTGCTTTTATCTTTTAAATGAGGCTGAGCAGCTTGCTTGTAGTTGCAGCTAGCTGTCCAGCACCAGCTAATGCCCATCACCTAGACCAGAAGATGCAGTAGCAGAGGGTTTAGCGTGGGTTAGCATTTGCAGTTCTGGTCCACAGAAGCCCAGGGGATGGGCTAGGAATGTGGCTTTAATCCAACTTGCTTGGTCTTCACTGCTGGGAGGACCCAAACTCATTCCTTCAAGGGAGGCGATCCATCTTTATCACACATTTCTGCCATGTAGAAACAACTTGGGAGGTTGCTGAAAGAACCAAGGCAGCACTTTGCAAGCCCAGGGCCCCTTTTAAAGCATCCCTCATTGTACGAGCACAGAGTCCATTGGGATCACCCCAAAGCACCCCAGTGGCAGTGGAAAATTCCTCTCTCTCCCAGATATAGCCAAGCTTCTTAAAATACACCTCCAACTGTGCAAGCAATAGCAGCTGTCTCTGAAGTCCATTGGGATTCAGCATCCTCATCAGTGTTCAGTGGCAACCTGGGTTGCTGTTGTCTCATGCTAAGGTTTGGTGCAAATGGCTTAAAAAGCACAAAAATCAGCCAACAGCCTCAGTCTCATTGACCTCCCCTATGCTGGTAGCAGCAATCAAGGCAAATGCCCACCCTGCTGAAAATCACTCCAAAAAAAAACTGACTGAAGGGCCGTGTCCAGCAGGATCCAGGGAGGATTTCAGCTTCACCACCACCAGCAGGATTTCTTGCCAAAAGAAAAGCAGAGAAGCAGAGTCGTGTTTCGATCCAGCACTTGGGACTGACGGTAAGCAGAAGCTGGAGCCCAGGGGCCCAGCCACGAGGGTAAAGAAGCACCCAAAGTTGATGTTCCCCTTTTTAAATGCTGCACTCACCCCTCTAGCATCCAATGAGTCCTTTTATTTTTGTGAAAGCACCATTAAAAACCTCAAATTGTGGCTTTTTCTACTTTACTTGATACTGAAATGTTGCTGTGTTTTCCTTCCTTTTCAAATTGTGGCTTTTTCTACTTTACTTGATACTGAAATGACGCTGTGTTTTCCTTCCTTTCTCTTTTTGGAGCGTGTTCCAGTAAAACCGGATTGTAATTTATTGGAGGCTGCTTCTTTTTAGTCTAAGAGAGAATCAGTAGCAGGAAATATTCCTGAATCTACAACAGAGCGGGGGGAAAGCAAACCCAAGGAAACTTTGGAGGAAAAGTTTTCAAATTTTGAAAAGAAATAATGAAAAGCTCAAGATTCGCTGTGTCATCCCAGAAGAAATGGAAAAGGGAAGAGAGGGAGGAGGAGGAAGAGGAGGCGGGGGTGGGGGAAGACACTGCTTGTCTGTTTATGCAGCAACACAATTAAGCACAGCTTGAGTCTTTGCATATTTTGTGGGTTGATCCAAAAAGTTTTTCTTTCATGGCAGGGAGGGTTTGGGCCAGCTTTGTTAGCTAGGGCAAAAATCCAGTCTTTCTTAAAAAGGCAAAGCAAAACCAAGCCTTAAAGGGCTCTGGGGGAGGATTTTATCCGCAGGATCTAGAGCTGGGCTGGGTTTCGGGGAGCCAGAGCAGCTCACAAAGGCTGCAGCTACTTGGGGCAGCCCTCACAGCCCCCAAACCTCCCCCTAAACCCTCAGACAAATATTCCCAGCTCATTGCATTTCAAAGAGCCAGACGCTTCCCTCTTCCCTGACCTCACAGCATCCCGGCTTTACATAACTCGGAGCAGCAACCGGGAAGGAGCAAGTGAGCACACGCTAAGGGAGCAGCTTTCCAACACGCGCTCGCAGCTTCTCCGGCAAAGCACGGCTGAATTCCAGCTGCAAAGACAAACGAGAGTCATGGATCCGACAAGGAAAGGAGCAGCAGGAGCGGAGAGCAAAGGCCAGGGACAGAAGTGCCCCATGGCCTCTGCTGGAGCCAAAAACAAGCACCGGTTAAAACTGAGTCATTCCGAGCTCCTGCACTCGCCCGCGCTAATGCTGATTTAAATGGGTGTGAGGAACTAATATTCCAGCCCAATGTTAACCAACCATGTAGTTTTGAACATCTTTCTACCAGTTTAGGGTGAGAAAAGGCAAATAACAGGGTCCAAAAGAGGAGATGCTCGCAGGGAGCTGAGCTCCTGCAGTCACTGAGCTGTGCGATCCTGCAAGAGCTTCCCTTGCTTTGGTGCCTCTGTCGGCTTTGCTCTTCAAAACCCTTTGTAATATTCTACTTAATTATCCCCGTCTGCAGCAAGCGCCTTTCCTAGAAGAGCCGAGGAGCGTCTTGAACCCGAACCCTTTTTCATTGCCCTAATTAAAACGTTTGCAGCCCGTGTGCAGATTCCCAGGTGCGACTTTGCATAGTTCTTTGGAATTCAAGGGCAGCTCTGCTGCTGGCGTTGCCTGGCCCCGTTCCCCTGGGTTGGGCACACAGGTGCCCATTCGCATCTGCCAAGGACTGACAGGCCAAGAAATCCCCAAATCTCTGCCCATCTCTTGTGCTTGTGACACCGTTTGCTTATTTCTAGCATCAACGTCAAATCAGTAGCATTTACGGCATTGCTTCTGATGTGACGCGCTTATTGATGCCTCTGCATATCAGACGTGAAATCAGGGCTTGCTGGCAGCCTCAGCAGCTCCCGGGCCGGTCAGGCAAGCGTGGGTGCAATTTTCCTGCGAAACTTTGCGTTTCCAGCGCCTTGCAAAGGAGCCAGCACCTTCCCACGTCTCCACTGGCGAGACGAGAGCACCCCCTTGCTACCATCAAGACGTCTCCGGTGCAGCGAGGCGAGCGCGCTGCAACGCGGCTCCCACCCGGGGCCTTCCCGACAGCTTTGGGCGCTCGTGACTCACCTTATTGGCAATAAAGCAGTGACAGGAATGCTGGAAGCGAAGGATATTTGCCCTTCGCAATGGTAGGGAGGGAAGGAACACCTTCTGCTCACGTTCATTCAAGTTCCCAGCCTTAAAAAAAAAAGAAAAAAAAAACCCAACGGTTGGAAAAACATCAAGAGAAACAAGCTACGAGATGCTACAGATACCCTTAAGCCGCTAATTTTGGATTAAGTCCCTGCAGTGATTGCTCACGTATCCAAATGTGCAGGAATCTGTTTGATTTCTTGCTTGGGCTTTCATCTCACTGCCTCACACCTTATCTGACAAGTGGCCTGCTGGAAATCAGTGGCCCTCGTCACTCAAGGATGCAACTGTGGCCCAGAGTTTGCAGAGGGTTTGTGGTGCCTGGGAGGAGACCCCCATCTCTTATAACCTGTGTCCAGCTCTTCATGGACACGGGAGAAGCGGGTCTCGGCTCTCAGACCTTTAGGCTGTCCTAAAACACAATATCACGTCAATCGAATCGCATGGGAGATGGTTCACCCAAAAGCTCAAGCCCAAAGTGACTCACCAAAGTCTTACCACTACAGTCTCAGGAGGGGTGGCTGACCCGAATGCAAACGCTGCCAAATTCCCCTGCACAAAACCACTCAAAGAGCAAGAGATGATGTGAAAACTGTGGGGGAAAGAGCACTAGACATGATTTCTAATGCAGTACCTGATGCAATGCAATCCTTTCAATCAACACTTCAATATTTTATAAGTCCCATAATGCTACTTAAGGTAGTTTAGAGTGATTTCAGAAAGGCTGTCGCTGAAAGACACACCAAGTAATAACTCGGGTGCTGCTTCTCTTGCAACAAGGGAAGATCATTTTGGGGTGAGATCTCAGAAAACGCTGCCACGAGACCATCGCCACTCAGCTCAGGGCTGTCAGCCCACGCTGTGATCACTTAGGGCCCTTTCCCGAAAGGAATCCAAGGACATGCACGGAGAAGTCATCACCTTTGGCTTCAAGGCTTTCATAGCTGATTAGAATTCATGGCCAAACTGAGGAGCCTCAGCCTCTATTTCTGTAGACATCCCCTCCTGCCCTTTCTGCTGCTCAATATGTTAAACCCTAAACAGAATTTTGCAATGATTTTGGTGCTGTTAACACAAGTGAGTGAGCCCACAGAAGATCTTCTTGCTCTTGCAAGGAAAACCAGCTCTTGGGGTCTTGGGAGAGTCGTGCTGCGTCCTGCTCCGGAGCAAGCGCGGATCCCGGGGAGTCGTCCCATCCCATTCTGATTTGGTGACTCAGAGCAGCAGGGGGGAGCTCGATCGCTCCGTTACTTCCCTGCCTGCAAACAATGCATTTTTCAACTCCTCGCCGTAGCCTAGGTGTGTTTGACAAGGCAAGTTGCTGCAAGGCACGTCAAGTTCTGAATTCCCGTGCCAAGTTTTCCAAGCAGATAAAAGAGGAGGCTCCCAAGCTCTCCCATCACAGGGGTTTCTGTCTCTGTTGCCCTCTGCTCTTCTCCTGCAGCTCAGCTTTAATTCACCACTTTTTTTTTTGTTCCTGCTCTTTGCATTTCCAGCTGAAGGAGCCACCATGAGTCGGATCTCTTTCAGATCATCTACTGGTGGGGGCATGAGGGGCTTTAGCTCAGGTTCTGCTATCGTAGGAGGTAGCGGTGGTGCTAGGAGCAGTTTTAGCTCCGTCTCCGTCTCCAGAGTTGGAGGAGGAAGAGCCGGAGGTGGAGGAGGCTTCGGAGCTGGTGGTGGCTTCGGAAGCAGAAGTCTCTATAACTTTGGTGGAAACAAAAGAATTTCCTACAGTTCAGTCGGTGGAGGTCTACGGAGCGGAGCCGGTGGTGGATACAGCTTTGGTGGAGGATCAGGATTTGGTGTTGGCTATGGTGGTGGAGCAGGCGCTGGTTTTGGCTTAGGAGGAGCTGGTGGTGGTGGCGGCTACGGGCTGGGCAGTGGATTTGGGCTGGGAGGTCCTGGATTTGGTGGTCGAGGTGGTGCTGGGTGCCCCGTTTGCCCGCCGGGCGGCATCCACGAAGTGACTGTCAACCAGAGCCTCCTGGCACCGCTCAAACTGGATATTGACCCCGAAATCCAGAAGGTGCGAACGCAGGAGCGGGAGCAGATCAAGACCCTCAACAACAAATTTGCTTCCTTCATCGACAAGGTGAGAGTTTGGTCTTAAACCATTGGTCTGTGCATGTTCTCGGGTGCTGCAGGAAAGAACAAAAGGGATAAACTTCCTTTGGACTTGGGGACTTGCTTGAGCTAATCCCACCACGGCTTTGGCATTAGAAATTCATGCTGGCCAAAAACTAAGAATTGTCTTAAATTTCCTCTTTGCAAGAAGGAGTTTTTCTAGCATCTCGCTTATTGCCCTGATGTCTCCCCCTTCAAAAAGCTTCTCTGGGGCTGGATAGATCTTCTGCTGATGTAAAATGGTGAATTCCACAGAATTCAATAGGATCCCACCAATTTAAACCATTAAGGCAGCCAAGCGGATCATCTAAAGCTGCAAATACACGGGTTGGGTCTCTTTAGCAACCCTCAATGGATCTCATTGAGCATCTCAGGTGCTCTGGTATATCTGGTGCCCTAAAGTCACCCAGAAAGACCTGAGCCGTTTCTGCCCTACATTCCCAATGTCTTTCTACCTCTCTTTTCTCTGTATCCTCCTTTTCTTTGCAGTGGGCTATGTGCCTTGCTCATGTGGTTTTCAACCACGTGCCCGTTTTTGTCTTCCCAGGTGAGGTTTTTGGAGCAGCAGAACAAAGTATTAGAAACCAAGTGGACCCTCCTGCAAGAACAGGGTCACACAGTCACCAGGAAGTCCCTTGAACCCCTTTTTGAAGCCTACATCAACAACCTCCGGCGGCAGCTAGACAATCTGATGGGAGAGAGGGGGAGGCTGGACTCGGAGCTGAGAAACATGCAGGACATGGTGGAAGATTTTAAGAACAAGTAAGAAATTGTGCTCTGCAGTCTAGAAGCTTAAAAGCCGTGAAAAAGGGGGCTGGCAATTCATGCTTCCAGGAACATGCCTGGGATTTGCACCAGATTCCCTACCCTATTTGCAAAATGAATATTCAGAAGCAAAATCCAGTCCCAGAGTTACCTCTTGTTATGCCAGATTTCGTACATGCTGGATCAGCATTTAGCACTGAATTCATTTGCCCCCGGGAAGCTGCTCCAGTGTGACAGGGGTTGTGGTCTTATCCCATGGCTTTCCTGGGACTAAACATCTGGAGAAGGCAAAATGCACAGCATAAGGGGCATGCAGAAGGGATGGAAACAGCCATAAACTGTTGCTTCTCAAAATCTCCCCAAAAAACTGTGTTTTTCTCTTTTGCAGAGGAAATTCCAGCCTTTCTGGAAGGGCCTGGGCTATCTGCTTGTACCCGAGCTCATCCAGCTCTGGCCACGTGAAAGATGCTCAGCACCTCTGAGGTTGTGGTCTGAGCTACCTCTCAATAAAGCAGAGAAAAAGATTTCCCCAGGGGAGGCAATTTATCCTACCCTAATAAAATAAGTTACCTGGTCTGGGTGGGATGGAGTCTTTTAAGGACATGCGCTCTGCCTCCGCCTCTCAAAAAGGGCTTTTAGGTGGTTTCTGCTGGGATTTTTTTTGCTGTTTTGTTTTAGGTAATTTTTGTTTCGTTTTAAGGCAGATAATTTTTAAGTAGCCGAATTCTTGCAAGAAAAATCTCTCCCTTTATTCAACCAGGTCTTTAATAAACATGATCAGGCCAAAAAAAAAGACCAAGGAGATTGCCTGGGTTTTGGAGCTCTACTACATGGGAAGTGATTGGATTTTATTTCAAGCCTGCAGTGATTCTGAGTCAAACGGTGTTTTTTTTTCTCTTCTTCCCATGTCCATTAGAGATCCATCTGCAGGGATAGCTATGCAAATTTTATTTAGAGAACTGGCATGAACTTGCCTTTAAAATCTGTGTCTCTGCCTCTGCAGCCTACATGTTTTGTCTACTTTCTAGCTAAGCCCTGCCCAGATTATCTGATGAGAAGATATTGCTTAGAGCCATAAAAAGTTCCACAGAAGCATAGTCTGAGCACAAGGATCTGCTCTTGCACAACCATGGCTCAAGAATCACAGACTTTTTTGTTTTAATTAAATGGCTCAGCAGGCTATTCAGAGCCATTACCATTATTATAATATCAAATATCAAATTTTTCCATTATTATATATTTGCAGGTATTGCAATGCAGCTTCATTGAAAGCCTTTGCACAACTTCGCTTTGGGCAAAGGTCACCCAGAATACCAGCTCCTGCCTTCCTATTGAAATGGGCTCTAATTCTGCACGCATTTATGCATAAACTGCATTTTAAGGGCAGTGATTAGTATCTGTTAATTTTAGCTGGGACTACTCACACCATGGAGTCTTTGTAGGTTCAGAGTCAGTAATCATTTTCGCTGCATCTACTCTGGATTGTAAACAACTGGGTGACTTAGAAAGGAATATATCCATGAGCCACAACCAATAATATGGGACCACTTTGGTCCCATCTCTGCCTTCCATGTTTGCTTTGCACTTCATTTCCAACAAATCCCTCTCATTCTTTTTTTCCTAATAGATATGAAGATGAGATAAACCGGCGCACCGGTGCAGAAAACGAGTTTGTGGTCCTCAAGAAGGTGAGTGAAACTGGAAGCTATGGGATGGATCCTGAAAGGAATTCAGCACACAGGGTCCAACTAAAGCCAATGGGATTTGGGGTCCACCAAGCTCACAGTTGGGTCTTGCGTGAAGATGTGATGCTGGGATGTTGAGGATGGGGCCAGCTCCCTGTCAGGTCACTGAATGGACATGACCTTCTCCATGACAGTGACTATATGGCATGTTGGTCCTCTGCCTGCAGTTACAAAACGTGAGATGTGTGGCTCAGTCCTCTTCTGACTCCTGATCACATCTGCAAGAGTCAGAGCTTTGCCCTTTGACCAAAGACCTTGTTCTGGCTCACAAGCAACATGCCCAACACTATGCCTTGACCATAGCAGTACAAAAATAACAGACCTGGAAGCAGAGTGATGGTCGCACTGATGTCCTGAGGCCCCTCATGCTTTCTCGGATCACCCGAAATTTTCGACTTTCTTTTCTTTAGGATGTGGATGGTGCTTTTATGAATAAGGTTGAGCTGCAGGCCAAGGCAGACTCGCTGGCAGATGAAATCAACTTCCTGAGAGCTCTCTACGAAGCGGTAAGCAGCCTGCAGCCCCCTGTGAGTGTCCTCTGCAGCTCCCCACCACACAGCTCTCAGTGCCTGGTCATTTCTTATACGGCAACACAGAGCTCTGGCCACCAGACTAGGTGCTCTAAGTCTCTTTTTGAAGTTATAATGCAGCTGTAAGACAGAAGAGGACATACAGAAAACACACTGAGTAGGGGAAAACAAGAGAAAACATCAGGAAAGCTTGACCAAGAGAACTCTGAGGACTTCTCTTGACTACACTCCAGATGCAAAAAATGAAGTTAGATGTTTTGTATCTTCTGCAGGAACTGTCCCAGATCCAGCAGCAAGTATCTGACACCTCTGTGGTCCTGTCCATGGACAACAACCGCAACCTAGACCTCAACAGCATCATCGCAGAGGTCAAGGCACAGTACGAGGACATCGCCAACAGGAGCCGGGCAGAGGCTGAGGCCTGGTACCAAAACAAGGTGGGTAACCCACCATGCCAAACGGGGCTGATTTTTGTGGTTCATTGGCATCATGTTAGATGTCAGGGGGCAAGACAAATAGGGAGAGGATCCCAGTGCTACTCCAGGGAGGAATTTATCTTCCTCTGTGTGTTGCAATGGGCTTCTCACCCTCCTCGGCCTCGAGGCCCTGCAGGCCCTAATCGA
>NW_010588568.1:60601-111445 GCF_000705375.1 Tinamus guttatus
CTGCACAGCAGTATGAGGAGCTGCAGGTCTCCGCTGGGCGGCACGGCGACGACCTGCGCAACACCAAGATAGAAATTTCAGAGATCAACCGGGTAATCCAGAGGCTGCGGAACGAGATCGAGAGCGTGAAGAAACAGGTAGGATGGGGAAGCTCCAGCCTGCGGCAGAGCAGCCGCTGCAGGACGGAGGCGAAGAGTTCAATAACTAAATCCATTTCCCTCCCTTGCAGTGTGCCAGCCTTCAAGCAGCCATCGCTGAGGCGGAGGAACGTGGGGAGATGGCCCTCAAGGACGCCAAGGCTAAACTCACCGAGCTGGAAGATGCCCTGCAGAAGGCCAAGGCAGACCTGGCCCGGCAGCTCCGCGAGTACCAGGAGCTCATGAACGTCAAGCTGGCCCTGGACATCGAGATCGCGACCTACAGGAAGCTGCTGGAGGGAGAGGAGAGCAGGTGGGTGTTTGGTCCTGGTGGGCACTGCCCTTTCGATAGGGTCCCCTCTCCTTGGGTCAGGAGCGGACAGGAGCACCCAGTGATATAATGCAACAACCAAAATCAAGGTGTTTTGAACCTCTGAGCTTTCTAGGAAAGGCTGAGCTCGGCCAGCTCTTGGCATCTTTTTCACTAAGGAACCTCAGCGTCAGCACCATGCCCCTTCATTTGGGATGTAGACATGCCCCATCAGAGGATGGTCCCTCCTGAAGGCCATGGAAGTCATATGAGATGTTCCCAGCAGCTAAGCTTTCCCTTACCTGTGGTTGGGCGTTATCACTTATTCCCTCCCTTCTTTCCCAACAGGCTCGCGGGAGAAGGAGTCGGAGCCGTGAGTGTCTGTAAGTAACTCTACCTCCTACCCATCGTGGCCTGTCCCCCCAGCGCAGGGGTGACCGTATGGGGCCTGGGGAGACAGAAGGGCTCAAGACGGGCGCACACGGTGTTTCCTTGCAGCCGTGGTGAGCACCTCCAGCGGAATGGGCTACGGCGGCGGCTCCATGGGCGGAGGTCTCGGCATGGGTGGAGGTCTCGGCGTTGGCGGAGGTCTCGGCATGGGCGGAGGCGGCTACAGCATGAGCAGCAGCAGCGGCTTTGGCATGGGAAGCGGGAGCGGAGGGCTCGGCGGGGGCCTGAGCTACGGCGGAGGCAGCAGCTTCAGCTCCGGCAGCGGCCGAGGCGTCAGCTCGAGCACGGGAGGCAGCGTGAGGATCGTGTCCAAGACCACCACCAGCAAAAAGACCATCAGATAAGGACGGCGAGCCCCGGCTTGCAGCGACAGCGCGTCTCCTGCCTTCCGAAAGCAAGTGCTGCCCTGCGAATCAATGGTGTAAATAGCTCTGCTAGACCCTCTCCTCCTTCAAAACCTTCGCGCTCGTCCCTAGGAACATGGGGTGAGACAAGGATCCAAAAATCTGGAGCACCTTTGGCTAAAGCATAGGTTGTAACCTCTGTCACCGACAGGGCTTTGGAGAGCAGGACGGTCCCCGCGGCAGCCCTCTTTCAGCACAGTCCTTGTTCTTCCATTCCGACTTCACGTCCCCTCTGGAGTCATGTATTTAAGGCGAAGCAGAAGCACTTTGCTGAATGGGGACAGCCGATTCCTTCAGATTTGGGGAATTTCTGCAGCGCATTTTCGCTGCTAACTGCTGCCCAGGCACAACTCTGCAGAGAAGATCATAGCGGCAGCCTTGTGAAATCACTTCCAGGTCCTCAGCGGGGAAAACAGCTCCAAGGCACTCTAAAACCTGTCTGCTACATGAGTTACAACCTCCAAATGTTCTGTTTGCAACTAAAGATATTTCTAGCCCCTTCTGTTTTCTGAGATATCTGTGGGATAGGTTATTGCTTCTGCATATGTGACTTGCCACACTGGTTTCTAACTCTTTGTCCTCATGGCTATAACCTCTTGACTTGCTGTGCTGTATGTCCAATAAAGAGCATTTGTCATTTTTAAATCTCCTGCTTTCTGACTGCATTTATTCCCCCGTGGACCTGGTCGCTGGTGGGTGCCGTCCCCAGCTAGAGGGAGGGCTCTCTGCAAATTTCTCATGAGAAAGGACTGTTGCCTCGAGGAAATCAAGCTCAGGTTTAGGATTTGGGCTTTGGGGTGGCCCTAAGACAAGAGGGGTGGGTGGAAAGGAGGCTTAGATGGATGGAGAACTTTGCCACAGGGAGTATAAGATGCCCCAGGTGTGAGCCAAGAGCTGAATCACCACAGATATTGGAGTGGCAAGGCACAGGGGAGTGGGAAAAGGAAGGCAATTCCCAAAAGCATCAGGCAGGGGCTGTGGATCTCCATATCAGAGAGCTGAACACTGCTGTAACCAAAAGGAGCAATCGAGAAGGAAGGCAGCGCTCAAAAGAGGGGCTGAAGCTCCAGATACCTCACCACATGTGGCATTTGGGCACCCAGGTGGCCCTGGTACACACAGGTCTCCCTAGATATCTCCTATGGAACCAGAGGTCTTCCAAGCTGCCTCAGCACCCATCTCCCAGTACCCACCAGGTTTTATAGACCTTCATGGAGGAGATCCCAGCAGCTCCTCACCATTCCCGGGCTCCCTCCTGTGGCTCCGCGGGGATTCCCTGGCTCTCATTCCTGTAGCGTTTCAGACCATACATGAATCCTGCCAGCAGCCGGAGGAACCTGGAGGCCAAGGCAGCAGCTGGAGCTTGCAGTGAGGGTGAGAAGGGGATGGTGCTGCAGGGGATTAGATGGGGATGGGATCTGCAGCGACATCAGTACCAGCGGGAGAGCAGCCCCTCTTCCACATCAGCCAACCCGCATTCCTGGCGTGCTGCAAACTCTTAGCCCCTTCCAACTCCAACATCGGATGTGCCCCGGGGGACAGGAAAGGGGATATTGTCCATGTCCAACTGCAGGGCAAACGCAGCTCACGCAATGGAGAAGACACTGCACAACTCAACAGGGGGAAGCTCAGGTCCCCACCGGATCCAATGCATCGGAGCACAGAGGTCGGAGAACCCAGTGCCAGGTCTCCAGCAGGTGGGGACCCAGAGCAAGGGAAAAGCGCTGTGCAAGAGCTCCAAACCCCTGAAGTTCTGCTGTGGGACTGGGGCTCAAACCCACGAGTCTCCCCTCCAGTGCATGGGAAGGAGACCTGGTCTCGAGGGCGCGAGCGCACGGGTCGTGACGCACGGACTTGCACACAACACATTGCTGAACCATGACGAGCGTGGACCACAATCAACAGTGAAACTTGGTTACCAGCTGATGTGCCATGTCCTTATCCATCCCATGGCACCCGGGCGGCTCTGCAGCCTCCATCAGTCCAATGCCACCGTCCTTTGCCCGTAATCCAGGCATGAGGATCCCATATGGAAAACCCACCTGGGACCCTGCAGTCAACTGCAGACCCCTCGAGGCCTCTCAGCTCTTTACTCTGCAGCTGTAGGAAGAGGAGAAAGAGAAACAAGAAAGCGCCTTGCTGGTGGTATTTCTTATGGAAATATCTCTTTTCCACATGAAACACACTAGCTTTGGACTCAAGTGCTGATTTTTCCATCAAACAGCTCATACTCTATTATTTTTTCCTTTAATTCTAAATGGTTTATATAGCCTGAAAATGAAACAAAATGTGACAATGACTGCAGGGAAGGTGCATAAGACACAGCAAAACCAGTTGTAGGGCAATATTCCTCACTAGGATCTGCAGGGCATGGTACAGGTTGAGCTATTTAAACAGGGCTGCAATATCCTGCTGCATGCAGCATAGCACTTGATGGCATCTAGCAGTGCAATGTAAATAAACGCGTGGCCTCTGGGACATATGGATAATCCTCGTTACCTCACCAGCTGCACACTCTAGCAATGGCATTGGGTGGTTCTGCTTCGTTTTCATAGAGGGGAAATTCGACTTCACACAAGCTCTACAGGGACATCCAGGAGAGCAGTGGGACGTGGCACGTGCAGGAGCAGGGCTGGTCTGAAACAGCTTTGCAGCAGCAAAGGGCCTAGTGCTCTTTATCAGGAGAAAACACTCACCCTGAGGCCATGAGAAAGGAGGAGACGTGACAAAAGTGCTGTGCTAACCTTCAACCTTGAGAGATCCTGCTTTCCACATGGAGCTCCTTGAAGATCTCAGCCCATCAGACCTGCTGCCGGACTGAAGTTGGCTTCACAAAGAGTTAAAACAGCATTTCAGATACTTAACTTTCTTTGGGTACCAACACTAAGCAGGAGAACTGGATGAAGCTGTCAAACTGATGCCTACCTAAGGCCAGAGGCTCTTCTAACAGAGCACAAGCCATAGGGGGAAATGGGACCTCCCCATTCTGCACGAAGCATCTGTCAACAACAGCAAAACTGAAGGTGAAATTATTCCAGAACCTTGGGCTGCATCGGTGTCTCTGTGCAAGCACAGAAAATAATTATCTGGAGAAAGCAGGTCACACCTACACTTCAAAGTCATCTATGGTTATAGCTGACTGGCCTCCAGATACTGCTGGGAACAGGCTCAAAGGACTGTAACACCCGTCACAGGGCAACACCTATGGGAAAGCTTTGGAGGAGTTCATCCTAATTCATCCCTTCGGGAAATGAGATTCCCGGGCACTCGGCTCCCGCTCGGGAGCTCTCGGAGGTTCCTGTCCCCGCGGTGCAGGGACACTGCAAGTCCTGTGGTCCCCCATGGAAAAAAGCTCAGGGTGACCATCGTCATCACCTGGAGATGAAGTAGTAAATTGTAGTCAAAATAAGCACGGTTTGAATTTAGGTTAGCAACCCAAGTTTAACCCAAAGGCTTTAATTTAAGCAATTAACCTAAATTACAGCCTTGACTTTACTGATAATTAAACTGAGATTAGGTAGCACAGGTGAACCAGTCCAAGTAGGTAAGACACACTCTTATTTTATGAATATATGTATTTTTGCAAGGAAAACATACAGAGACACTTTGAAACATCTCAGCCTAGACTGAGAGCGGATATCCACCAGGCAGACCTAGATTTCTGGGGAAAAGAGCAGAGATGCCAAGAGAGGGCAGAGAGGAGGTACCATCTCATCACTCTCCAGGTACACAGAAAACAAGTCAAATTTGTTAGGAATTTGTTTATGTTAGGGCTTGATGATTTTAAAGGTCTTTTCTAACCATAATTCCAACCAGAATTTCTCACTCCGGGGGTCCGAGTTGCCCTTATTGCCTTGGTATGGCCAGAATACACCCAAAGATGTATTTATTGCCTTGACATCGGCCTGCCCCTCTGCTCATTCTGGGGAGGAAAAATGAAGAGGGGAAGGGAAGAAGGAGGCTTTAGAGCCTGCTTAACCTTGGGCACATCGAGGGGTTCTTACCTGGTCCAAACACAGCCCCCTTTTTTTTGAATTAGGAGAAAAAAAGCTGCTTGAGGGAATGCAAATAACGCTGGAAGGAATGATATGGAGCACGAAAAGGCTGTATCAGAGCAGCCACCTGCATCCAAAAAGCAAATTTGTGAATAAGTGCAGAGCTGCAGAGTGCATGGGAGACACTCCCCCAGGAGCTGCCTGGAAACCCGGTGTTTCATCAACAGAGCAGGGTGGGGGCCCCACTGCCATCACCCCATACCCCAAACCTGTAGCTGCAGCTCCTGGCGCTCGCCGTTCTGCCTTCTGTAATTACCTCTCCTCTCAAATTCCTTCCAGATGAGTGACAACCACATCACCTCCACCCTAGTGCCAATGCGAAATGGAAAAAAAAAAATTAATTTCTTTTCACTTGGTTGGAGGAGCTGCTTTATTACTATTATTAACAATGGACTCCAACGCAGCTGGCGTATTCTTTGGCCAAAAAAAGACAAGTTTCATATGTAAAAAGGACCCTGAGGGGAAAAGGAAAGTCCTGACGCATCACGCTTGGTAACCAGGGGTGGGTTTCAAGCTGCCTGACCTTGTATGCCCTGAGTCAGCCAGCTGGTCTACCTGCACCGTGCTGGAGATGGAAGGAAGCCCCTGGAAATCGCTCTCCATCTCTCTTAGGATGGAGGATCCATCATCTGCTGTTGATCACGGCTATTTCAAGCACAGAAATCCTTTTAGATAGCCAAAGTTATCTTCCCGTTGGCAGCTCGCTTCCACTTCCGAGTGTTTTGCTACAGCTCCCATGAACCACGTGTCATGGGGAGGTGGGAAGGAAAGATCAATTGCATGCATGCAAGCCATGATCTATGTCCATTGATAGGCAAATTCCAACATCGATCCACAATTCCCTACTTTTTGTGTGCAGATGCACTGGTTGCAATCCATTTGCTCCCAATTTTCCCACGGACATAGGGAGACAGCCCTGCCGGGCAAAAACTGCAGGAGCGAGCCCTTGTTTACAACGAAAGCTCGCTCTTCTAATTGACACCAAAATAAATAATTGCGCCTTATTCCCCTCCTCCCTTTTTAAAAAGTAAATTGCAAGGGCAACACATCTGAAGGAAAGCAGCCTGAAAACACCAGGGACACGGAGCACTTAGCAGGGGGAGGTTAATTAAGCACATTGCCTTGCAAGGCAGGGGTAGCTCAACGCAAGCTCCCCTCCAAGGGGGTAATTCCTCGATATTACCCTATACCTGTACTGCAGCCAGCACCTGCTCAGGCTTGCAGATAAGAGGGGAGGAAGCCGTTTGGTGGGAAGTGCTTGTAATTTTATCCCGCTTCTACAAACAAAGTATGCATGAATCATTTTTTCCCGAACTCCCCGAAACACAATGAGGACCAAAAAACACTTGCTGCCCCACAAAATGAAGCTCTTTGTTCACATTTCCTGCTTGATTTCTGATTTGATCCGTTTGCAGGGCTAAAGGGAAAGTCAAGGGCTGTATTGGTACCTGGGGATGAGAAAGGGAAGATCCATGGTCTCGTTGTGGCGGGTTGTCTCCAGGCAGGAAGAATCCTGCGGGGCTCTTTCCTAGTGAATTCGAGTGCACAAGGTCCCATTTTCAGACACGTGGTGGCCACCTGAAAGAGCTCATTAAATCTTGGGGAGTCGTGTTTATAAGGGTGCATTGGGAACGGCACCGGAGCGCTCCATTTCCCCACCGCCGACAGATCCACAGAAGTTCCCATTCCCACAATCTTTTCTCCTGCTTTTTTGCTTTGCTTGCTTGCTTCCATCCTCCTAAAACACCAAAATTGCAGCCCCCAAAGCCCAGGTATCAGCACCATCCTTTGCACTAGTGCTGCACACTGCCAAAATCTGCACATGAACACGAGATTTGCTCAAAATTTTCCATTTTCATTCTGGTATTTTCTTAAGAGGGCCAGAAGAACAAACATGCAGAGGCAGGACTTCCCAGAGCGCTCGGGATGCTGAGCCCATGCAGCCTTGGAAGACAAGGTGTTTTTGCATTATCTCTTGATGCTGCATAGAGGGAACTGAACAGAACATTTCACCCCAAACCCACAATAAAACAATTCATCCTGCTGCAGGGCACGCTGCAAAACACTGCTTTGCCTGGAATGGATTCCTTTGCATAAAATACAAGGAATTGTAACAGTTTAAAACCCCACTTGGGAACAAAAAAAGTGAAAGCAGTCCCAAGGGAGAAAGTTTGCTGGTGAGGGGCAGGAATTTTGAACGTTGCTTTCCTCTCTGTGCCCCAAGTCACTCACTGCAGCTTTCACACTCCTTGGTAGGGCCGAGGGTCTACAAGGACGGCAGAAGGCGACAGTTATTTCCAAACAATCCCCTTGTTGCTTAGAACCTGGCTATATTATTTCAGAAGGGCGTGTGTGCGGGGTGAGTCCGCTCTCCAGAATGCTGTCGGACATGCCAAGCCTAATTAATCAGAAGGATGATCCACCTCATCAAACCCATCCCAGGCTCGTAAATGCATAAAAGGGCTCTCCTGAGCCTGGGGAAAGCACAGGTTCATCTTTTTTTCCCTCCTACTCCTTGCTCCAGGCCAGCACCTTTGCTTCTTTCTTCTTGCTGTAGCATCCTTCTCCCAGTCCCAGCGGCAGCAATGTCCCGCCAGTCCACCGTGCGGATCCAGAGGGGACGAAGTGGCTTCAGCACCGCTTCTGCCGTTGTCCCCCACACCCGCCGCACCAGCTTCAGTTCGCGCTCCGTCACCCGGGTCGGAGGCTGCGGTGCTGGCAGTGGCTTTGCTAGGGTCGGTGGCGGCTTCGGAAGCAGGAGCCTCTACAACGTTGGTGGATGCAAGAGAATCTCTGTGGCTGGACGGGCTGGTGGCTTCTACGGACCTGCAGGTTTTGGTGGTGGCGCTGGTAGCGTGTACGGTTGTGGTGGTGGCTTTGGCATGTCAGGTAACACTGGCTACGGATACGGTGCGTTTGGTGGTGGCATGGGTGGCCCTGGATTCCCAGCTGGGGGCATCCAGGAAGTCTCGGTCAACCAGAACCTTCTGAAGCCTCTCAACCTGGAGATTGACCCCAGCATCCAGAGGATCCGAAAGGAGGAGAAGGAACAAATCAAAACCCTTAACAACAAATTTGCCTCCTTCATTGACAAGGTGAGACCCTTTTTTAGGAGCTGTGTGAGCCCGTAAGCTGATCAAAAAGAACTTGGAAATGAGGAATTAAACTGGAACATGCTGCAGTCTCCAGGAATTCCAGGGAACGGTACCCACTATGTAGTGGTTGTTATGGATTAATCATCCAGTATTCAAGGTCCTGCTCATTCGCTACTTGATGTTAGTAGGCAGCAGAGAAAGAGAGCTCTAGGAGACAATCCCATCCTTTTAGACGAGTTGGGCTTTCTGCACTGAGCACTGTAGGAGCCTTCAAAACAGGCTTTTAGATAGTTAAAGTGAGCAGCCCATCTAAAAGGACTGAGAAAGCAAACTGGAGCTGGGGAGAAGTATGTTTCTCATTGAGTGAATTTTCCTAAAAGACATTTAAAGCAATCAGTGAAACAGTGCCAATATGTTTGGACTGTTAGTTCCAAACTGCAAATCCAACCTGACACTTTCTGCCTCATTTCCTCTTGGTAGGAGAGGCACCAGGTTTATTTCTGTTCCAGCTGAACAGCTCCTCTTTGCTTTCAAGGATCATGCTACCTTATTTTGGAAATCTGGCGTGGAGGGAAGGGGAACTCTCACTTTGCTATTCTTTTCTGATTAAGAATGCAAACTCTGATTCGATCTTTATCTGATTTTGCATGCAGCACTCACAAAATATTTGCAATTTGTCCTATTTTAGCAAAAGGAAGAAATCGAAGCCTGCTGCAGGGAAATCTGTAGTCAGGGTTAGTTTGTGATACTGAGCAGAGCCCCTGTAATTAAATAGCAAATCTCTTCTACCAAGTGAGAATGTGGGGATAAAGACTTGCTGAAAAGGGCACTTCTGCACCTCAGCTAGCACCAAGATACAGAATTTGCAGGGAATGACCCCCAGAATCACTGCTATTTCAAAACACTTCAGGATATTTCTGCTTGCAGGTCCGATTCCTTGAGCAACAAAACAAAGTGCTGGAGACAAAGTGGAGCCTCCTTCAGGAGCAGGGAATGAAAACAGTTAGAAACAACATCGAGCCGCTCTTTGAGACTTACATCAACAACCTGAGGATGCAGCTGAACAGTTTGCTGAGCGACAAGGGAAGGCTGGAGGGAGAGCTGGTCAACACGCAGTACCTGGTTGAGGATTTCAAGAAGAAGTAAGTCCACAGAGGTAGCGATCTACCTACCCGTGCGGGTGCCATCCTTCCCCATCCTTCATCCTTAAGCCATTCAGGGAACCCAGGCTAAAAACCATAGCAGGACATAGAAAATCCTAATAGCAAAGCCTGTGCCGTTTTCTCAAGTTTTACGGCAACGGAGCTCCAAACACCCAAAACGTTTGGGGAATAATCTGGAACATGATCAAAGACTTATTAACTAAATTACTTACCGAGAAAAAAATTACATGCTAGGTCTGAGTTTCTGCATAGCATCCTTAATTTGCTTAAGAAAGGCAGAAGGAGTATGACTAATGGCCAGAAGTAGGAAAAAATGAATAACAGATTCTTAAAAAAAGTGATGTACTTGTTTTAACTAATTTAGCCTAGGAACTCTGGTTCAGATGCTCTACAGGAGGGCATTGTATGCAAAATGTTCTTAAGGAAGTTCATTCCAGCAAAGTAAAATCACCTCCGTCTGCTACTTGCCTAAACAAACGCTCCTTCTGCCTCCTTCCATTAGGTATGAAGATGAAATCAACAGGCGCACAGTGGCAGAGAATGAATTTGTGACACTCAAGAAGGTGAGAGGAAATCGCAGAATGCAGTTTAGTGCCTACTTGTAGAGCTCTAATTATCTGTTCATTTACAAAGCTGCTCGTTCATATTCCAAAAACTTTTGCAAGGCTTCTTCCCTGGACTATTATACCAAAGATAAGCACTCTCCTCACTAGATAATAAGAGTGTTTAGATTGCATTACCTCAATATCATGTCTTCCAGGATGTAGATGCTGCCTATATGAACAAGGTGGAACTACAAGCCAGGGCAGATGCGCTGTCTGAAGAAATTAATTTCCTGAGAGCCCTCTACGAAGCAGTGAGTACAACCATCTCCCCAGCCCTAGGAGTTAAGAGCTTCCCTCCCTCCGTTTCTCTGAAAACCTGCAACTTCTCCCCTCAGGAGATGCTAAATCCTCTCCCTCTTCAGAGTTACCCCAACTGCCTTGGATTAGATAACGATCTGGAGCCTCTCCCAGATCTGTGTGCTCACCTGTAGACATGAGAACATCTCCAAAGGCAATTAGCTCACCCATCTCTTGCTCACTTCTCAGGAACTGTCTCAGATGCAGACACAAATCTCCGACACCTCCGTCGTTCTCACCATGGACAACAACCGAAACCTGGACCTGGACAGCATCATCTCGGAAGTCAAAGCGCAGTATGAAGACATCGCCAACAGGAGCCGGGCTGAAGCCGAGTCCTGGTACCAAACTAAGGTGAAGGAATTGGGGGTTTCCAGTCCGTTCCCTTCACCTCTTTTTCCTGAACTGATAAGGAATGACTCCTTCAAAAAAAATAATACAACCTTTGAGGTGGTTTATCACGCAGCAACATTCCCGCTGCTGGTTTGAGCTCCAGGATAGACATCCCCGCTCCACACAGCGGGTCCCTCCCGAGCCGATTCCCTTTACCCTGACTGGGTGTTCCTCTCCCATCGACAGTACGAAGAGCTGCAGGCTACGGCTGGCAGACACGGGGACGACCTCCGCAACACCAAGCAGGAGATCACCGAGCTCAACCGTCACGTCCAGCGCCTGCGCTCCGAGATCGACAGCGTGAAGAAACAGGTAAAGGGCAGCAGAAAACGCACGGGATTTTGCCCTGCTCGAAGCAGACCCTGTGATTTCAGGCAGAAAAAAAGAAAAAATAGGTGCTGCATGGAGGATTTGTCTAAGGGTTTCTCTTCTCCAGTGCGCGAACCTGAAAGCAGCCATCGCGGATGCTGAAGAACGTGGGGAGCTGGCCCTCAAGGATGCCAGGGCAAAACTGGCCGAGCTGGAGGATGCCCTGCAACAGGCCAAGGCTGACCTGGCCCGGCAGCTCCGCGAGTACCAGGAGCTCATGAACGTCAAGCTGGCCCTGGACATCGAGATCGCGACCTACAGGAAGCTGCTGGAGGGAGAGGAGTGCAGGTAGGTGGCAAATACATCCCTTCCGATCCTGATGTTTCTGAGCAATTCCAGAGCTGGACATGTCAGCAATTCTAACGGGCACAGGCTAAAAGCAGTGCCCTTAGTGCAGAGGGTATCCTGGAGGGGGAAAGGATGGGAATGGAATAACATTGCGGGAAGCATCCAAGGATTATGCCCAGTTTTTAGTTTTCTCCTGAGAAGTCCCTAAGAAACATCCTGCATCAGCCCTGTCAAAGCTGCTCATGTCTCACCTTGCTGCGTTCTGTCCCCTCACAGACTGGCTGGGGACGGCGTGCCAGTGAATATCTGTAAGTGTCTGAAATACCTGAAAATCCCCAATCTCTGCATTTACCTCTGCCCCAGAGAGGCCAACACCTGAGAGCTCTGCCTTTCCCTTTCTTGCAGCCGTGACCAGAACAACTATCGGAACGGGATACGGAGGAGGAAGCAACCTCAGCATGGGAGGGGGAGTCTGCAGCGTGGGCAACAGCTTCAGCTGTGGAAGTGGCCCTGGCCTTAGCAGCAACGTCCTGGGAGGCGGCAGCAGCTCCAGCGTGAAGTTCGTCTCAACCTCCTCATCCAGAAGAAGTTACCGAAGCTAAAATTGCAGTTGAGACGCTCCCGCTCGCCCAAAAACACCTTAATGGTCCTCTATTAAAGCATAGTTGGGGTCAAGAGCCTAGAGTTAGTCCTCTAAACCCTGTGTCTTGTTGCACAAGAGCCTCATTTTAGGGACTCTCAGTGGTGTTCTCTAGCACGTGCCATGTAGGGTTCTGCTACTGAACACGAGTCCAGCTTTTAAATTCGCAACCTGCTTGTTACAGCTCAGCATTTTTGCCCAGATTTTGTATATAAAATACATCCCATGACTGTTTGTCTCTCTTCACTTTCTGGTGTTTGTCTAATAAAATGCATATGTAATTTATTCTATTGTGTGGATCTTTTAATTAAAAGACCTGGAACAGCAAATGCAAATGCAGATAACAAGCACTTTTCCCAGGGCCCTGCCCAGTTAAAGGCACAGATTTTTGCTCCTCATTCATGTTGCCTGAGACTCCCCACTAGCAGTCAAAACACACAGGCATTGTGCAGCATCAAGAAGAGTTTTGCCATTGATTTCAACACACCGGGTCTTTGAGGTGCTTAGGGACACAGTTGAACAGTGAGAGGGTTGAGGGGCTTATGATTAGACCTGATCTCAAAGGTCTTTTCCAACCACATGATTTGTGCCGTGCAAGTAGGACACCTGGAAGCCAAATGCAAGATGCACCAAGGCAAGAACCAGGCATGGGGGGAAAGGAGGGCCTGGATTCATTTATCCTGTAGCTTCCAACCACCCTAAGGCCAACAGCCTGACTCCCAGGGATGTGCAGAGCACATGATGGGTTTACGGTTGGATTCAATGACCTTGAAAGTCTTTTCCAATCATAATAATTCTATGTACCTGCATAGGCACACACCAAGAGGGAACTAACTCCCAGGGAGTCAGAGCAACCACCCGACTTGTTCAGGACTATCAATCCACCTAGGAACTCCGTTTACTGGGAGCTTTCTCACCTGAACCTGGAGGCCAGCAGCACCAACAGCTTCCTGAGCAGGTTGATGGGATGGACGCTAGTCTAAGGATGGGAGGAACTAAATACAGGACACTTCGGTGACCTGTGTACCCATCAGGAAGAGAAAGTCTTCACCATCCAAATGTTTCTTCACTTTCCTAGAGTGCACTGGAGACAAGATCTCTTTTTGAGAAGGTGGAGAAAACCAGAGGAGGTGTAGCAATTTTAGATGTGGTTCTGAGTAATGGGGAGAAATTGAGAAGTTAAAGCAAAGCATCGTTTGGCTGAGAGCTACAAAACAGTGATAGGCTTCTTTGCCCCTGGGAGAGGACCAAGAGTCAAAAAATCATAGAGAATTACAAAAAAAAACCCCACCCAACTCCTCATGTATATCAGTAAGTGCAGAGAACAGGTAGAATGGGATTCTTAAAATCCCTTGAAGAGATGGGTGAGTGGAAGGAAATCGGCAGTCTCTGAAGGAGAGGCTGTATTCAGGTTTGCTTTTGGAACCAGCAGCTCACAGTGACTTTCTCAGGTGCTCCAAACTCTGCACATTCCCCTCCATATCCCTCGGGAAATCTCCTTCTCCACAGAACCCTGCAGGTTTGCCCCTGGCTCTGCTGTGGCTCATGTCCTGCTCCAGTGTCTCTCCAGGCTGAGGATATGGTGACTTTGTGGGGAAGAGCAAGCTCTCTCCTTCCTCCAAACATCACCCGGGGCAAGGCTACGTAATGGTCTTCCTCACTGCCCAAACAAATGCTCTAACCAAACAGGACTCGATGTACACAGCCAACAGGCAAGGCAAACGGATGTGACCCGTTGCATCAACATCTGGATTATAGAGATTACAAAACCTCTCATTTACTGAAAAATGAAGGCCAGAACACCACCACGTCCTGGGCATCGCATTTTAAGATACCAAAGCAATGAACACAGCTTGGCATCTCTGGTTACACGGATGAGGGACAACTGTCCTTGCTCCGCTGCAGGGCTCTGGTCAGCACGTCCCTTGCCTTCTCCTGCTCGACCAGTTACACAGAGCCACAGCGATGTCCCGGGGCTTGCATTCCAGCAGGAGAGAACAGCCCACGTTAATGCTGAGCTGAAGACCTTAGTCATAGCAAAACGAATGCTGCTTGCACTCAGGGGCTCGGATTTGCGGCGTGCAGAGGGAACTCTTCCTCCAAACTCCCCGATCACTAATTGCTACCTGTAGCATTTCCACAGAGCTCTCCAGGACACAGACAATCTGCGGCTTAGTCACAAAAACCTCCTCTTCTCTTAGGAACTGCTGCGTGTTGCAACTCCAAATAGCCGAAACACTCCCAGAACAGTTATTCCAGCTTCATTCCAGGGTGTGTAATGAAAACATTAAAAGAATAGACAGGAAAAAGAAAAAAAAAAAAAAAAGGCATGTCTGAGAGGCAAAAAAGAGATCAGGGACATCTGCAAATTACCCTCCAGGGACCTTCTGGCCAAACTCAATTGAGAACCTCTAAGCACGTAACGACCTGCACAAACATGCGCTTGAAAGATGCTTCTGCAAACTCCTGCTCCAGATCCCAGAGGCAACATGTGGCTTTTTACTGACTGGGGAAGGTTCCCCACAACTGCTCTGCGCTGCTAATACCTTGGATGAGCAGGTGCTCAGGTCATGCACGGACCCTGATAAGACACAGACCTGGCACGGTGCAAGCCCAAAGGGCTGCAGGGACCGATTGTGGTCCATCACCAAAGTTATGGTACCCAAATAAGCAACCGGGAGAGACCTTTGAGCATCTCACCTGCTTGGGGACAAGTGAGCATGAGCACAGGGTTTCTGCACAGTGGCATTTGGCTGCATTTGGCTGTTCCTAAGAGCAGCTGTGGCTTTGACTGGGAAAATCACTACTTCACTTTTCTCAGGAACATTGCAAGGAGTTGTCTGAACAGCACTGCAAGACCCAGACCTAGATTTCCTTGTGAGTAAGAGATACTGGAGAAGGAAGGCACTAGGTGTGAGGAGGGCAGCCTGGGAACAGGCTTCACACCAAGCAGAGACAAGGTCACCCACTGAGTCAGGAGACGGCACAAAATCGGCGAAGGAGAAGCCTGCACAAATTACCAAGTCAGGTTTTGTGTTGTAACAGCCAACGGAAACTCTTCACGGGGCATATTCTGGTATTTCATCATCTGTCCGTCTGAATCAGAACAAAACATAGACACTTTTTGCAGAAAGAAAGATCTGAATGCCATTCCTAAAACTACCATTTGTGTCTTTCCCACTCCCCAGCTGGTTTGCAATAACTGATGGTCCAAAACTCATATTAATGTCCCATCACCAAACTGGCTGTCCCTCCATCACTTCCTTCTCTCTTCTGCATCTGCTCTGATTTAAAGACCTCCTGTTTGATTTTGAAAACAAGTGTCCAAACTCCCAACAAGTTGAGACCTGAGATGTTGATGCTCTGCTGGGGCTTACTCAGAAACACAACGTCAGGAAAACAAAGACCCACACTAACAAAGATCTCACACCTTGGACCACTGCATGGCAAAAGAATGTGCCCTTACACAAGAAACGGATTGATTCACCCTGCAATGATGCTGAGTGAGCACTTGCTTAACACGGGGAACCATCTGATGGCAGAGGTCAAGGGAAGAGAGGGAGAAGAATGCTGTGAACAAGCATTGAGCAGGCAGCTTTTAGTGTTTTCACCGGTATTTCAACAGGTAGACCATGACTGTCACGGAAAAATGCAATTCTTGCACTTTCTAAGTGCTTCGTAGGTGCATGTGCTCACGGTGAACTCACTGTTCGCATCGCTGCTGGGTGCGCCGAGCCCAGGCAATCAGGAAGATGAGCATCACACCAGACCCATCCCCAGCTTGCAGGGGTATAAAAAAGGGCCGGTCTCAGCCTGGGGGAGGACAGCTCCGAGTTCCTGCCTTCAGCCACCTCCTCCCTGCTTTATTCTCACTCCGGCTCTCGCCCTGCTTGGATCCGCTGCCATGTCCCGCCAGTGCGCTGTGAGGAACCAGAGCAGAATTGGCTTCAGCGCTGCCTCTGCCTTCATCCCAAACGCCTGCAGCAGCAGCAGCTTCTGCTCACGCTCCGTATCCCAAGGTGGAAGCTGCGGCACCACCGCTGGGTTTGGAAGATTGGGTGGTTTTGGAAGCAGGAGTCTCTACAGCCTTGGTGGATGCAAGAGAATCTCCGTGGCTGGAAGGGGTGGTGGCTTCTATGGACCTGCAGGTTTCGGTGCTGGCTCTGGAATTACCTGTGGTTTCGGTGGTGCAGCTGGTGGTGCCTTCGGGTTTGGTGTGGGAGGCCCTGGATTCCCTGCTATCCCAACCGGGGGCATCCAGGAAGTCTCCGTCAACCAGAACCTTCTGAAGCCTCTCAACCTGGAGATTGACCCCAACATCCAGATTATCCGTAAGGACGAGAAGGAGCAGATCCAAACCCTCAACAACAAATTTGCCTCCTTCATTGACAAGGTGAGACAGGAATTTCTTGACTGTTTTGTGCTGATTCTTCAATGGGGGAAGTGCAAATAAAAACAGCACAGGCCATTATCAGCAATTTTGCTCTTCATGCACTGCCATTTCTAGCATTTCCAGCCTGGGAGTAAAACCTGAAAGACACCCAGTTTGAGGGAGTTTTGAGCCCTGCACAGAGTTATTTAGTTCAATCCTGATATTATCAGACCAGCTAATAGAGGGGTAATAGTGACAGGGATGTAAGGAGGCAGGGTTTGCTGTATGAACAAGAAAATTAACAGCAAATTTGCAATATCTGTTTCCAGACATATTCTCAGAAATTCCCTGAGTGCTCCTACCTTTCAGCAAGAACCCTGCACCTTGCAGGATTGTACTCTGTTTCTCTAGAGTAAGGTTTTCTGAAATTACTGCCTTTCTGAAATACCAACCTCCCCTTTCCAGGTCCGATTCCTTGAGCAAGAAAACAAGGTCTTGGAGACCAAGTGGGCCCTCCTGCAAGAACAAGGGCACAAAACTGTCAAAAACGACATCGAGCCCCTCTTCGAGACCTACATCAACAACCTCAGGAGGCAGCTGAACAGCTTGCTGGCAGACAAGGAGAACTTGGCAGGGGAGCTCAACAAGGTGCAAAGCCTTGCTGAAGATTTCAAGAACAAGTAAGTGTCTTCCCCTGTGACCCACACTGGGCACAAGGTGGGCTGTGACAGCTCCCCATTGCATCTGTGCAATCAAAAAGGAATGCCTTTCCTCTGATATCATCTTCTGAGTAATGCCCAGGATTAATTTTGCATATGAGACACTCACCTCACTTCACCATGACTAAAAGTGGCAGGCAGAAAGTCATAGGGCAAAACACAAGAAGTCAGAGCTCGGTCTTGCGAATATTTCTGAACAAAATGACTTCTTTGCAAGCCTAGACAAACCCTCCATTTCCACCCCCAGATACGAAGATGAGATCAACAAGCGGGCAGCTGTGGAGAACGAATTTGTGATCCTGAAGAAGGTGGGTGGACGCTCTGTCTCCTGGCCCATAGCAAGAAATACTCTACCTTTTCCTCAGCTCCTCAAAAAAACACTTTATTTCTGTGATGTGTTTTCTCTTCTAGGAGGTGGATGCTGCCTACGTGAACAAGACAGAGCTGCAAGCCAGGCTGGACTCCCTCCTAGAGGAAATAGATTTCTTCCGGGCCCTCTATGAGGCAGTAAGCATCATCTTCCTCACAATATACAAGTTGTTGCCTTCATTTTCCCCTTTGTTTCATTTTGGCACAGAATATCACTTGCTTCCCTAGAGTTTCTTGGAAAAAATCCCTTTGTGTACTCAGCTTTACCTCCCTCTGAGCACAAGGCATTCTCACTGCTGCAACTCACCCCAAAAACCGCTGCTTTTGCAGGAACTTTCTCAGATGCAGAGCCAAATCTCAGACACCTCGGTCATCCTGACCATGGACAACAACCGCAGCCTGGACATGGACAGCATCATCGCAGAGGTCAAGGCGCAGTACGAGGACATCGCCAACCGGAGCCGAGCAGAGGCCGAGTCCTGGTACCAGTCCAAGGTGGGTGCCCAGCAAGTTTGCAAGGGGCAAATCACCCTCCCTACCCCAAATCCCTCCCCCAAATTCCCAAGGGGAGGCAGGTCCCACTGTGGTTTTTACAACACCAGATGTTTCCAAACCGAACATCTTAGAAGGGCTAATTTGGGGTCAAGGGACCCAACCTTCTGAGTGCAACCCCTGCACCCCACACACTGTTTTACTCCAAAACCATGGATTTTACCTTGACCAGTCGTTCGTCTCTCATCAATAGTATGAAGAGCTGCAGGCTACAGCAGGCCGGCATGGGGACGACCTCCGCAACACCAAGCAGGAGATCTCCGAGCTCAACCGCCACGTCCAGCGCCTGCACTCCGAGATCGACAGCGTGAAGAAACAGGTAAAGGGCAGCAGAAACGGCAGA
Source organism: Tinamus guttatus (assembly GCF_000705375.1). The sequence goes on from NW_010588568.1 coordinate 79,163, forward strand.
AGGTTCCTCACTCTTCCTGTGGCCATAAATCTTGTGTCGTGAAGTTAGACTGAATCCAGGCTGTGACCAAGTCTGGGACATAGATGAGTTCGGGGACAAATTTGATCAAACTCCAAACTTTAATCCAGACTTTTGCATCTGGCCTGGTCTGTGCTCTGGATGGAGGCCCCAATCCCTGTTTTCCCTCCCGCAGTGTGCCAGCTTGCAGGCTGCCATTGCAGAAGCTGAAGAACGTGGGGAGCTGGCCCTCAAGGATGCCAGGGCAAAACTGGCCGAGCTGGAGGCCGCCCTGCAACAGGCCAAGGCTGACCTGGCCCGGCAGCTCCGCGAGTACCAGGAGCTCATGAACGTCAAGCTGGCCCTGGACATCGAGATCGCGACCTACAGGAAGCTGCTGGAGGGAGAGGAGAGCAGGTGGGTGCAATTTTAGGTCCTAGTTTCCAGGGCTGCAATGGAGCTGCAGACTCTTGTCTTCTCACCTTCAGAAAGACCCTAAGCTTGTTTAAAGGCAATCTCCCAGGGAGATGTGCTTTCCTGGAAGACAGCAGCCTTTCATGCAACCTTTCCATCTGAAATATTCTCTGGAAGTTCTCCTACATTTTCAATCAGGTTGTGGTCTCCTCTTGAATTCTGTCTTTCATTTTTGTCCCTAACAGGCTGTGCGGAGAAGGTGCCAGTGCAGTGAATATCTGTAAGTCTCTTTTAAAGACAGATTTGTGACCCTTGCATTCATGTCTCTGCCCCTCAGTGGTCAGTGCTCATGGACATCTACAAATACGTTGTTTTCCCTTTGCAGCTGTGACCAGAACGGGATATGGAAGTGGAAACTCTCTCACTCTTGGTGGCAGCAGTGGTTTCAGTGTTGGCAGCGGGGTCTGCGCCGGAGGAATCGGCTTCAGCTCTGGAAGTGGCCAGGGCATGGCTGGATCATGCGTGGGAGGTGGAAGCAGCTCCAGTGTGAAATATGTCTCTACCAGCTCCTCAATCAAAAGATGCTATTAAAGCCAGACCTCAGTTCCGTTAGCTCGTGTGTGCCAGGTTTCACCTTGTTTTGCATATAGTTCCTACTCTATTACTTGCAAAAGACTTAGAATTTAGAAGATTTAGAATAGTCTATCCCTATTTATACAAATCATGTCCTGCTCTTGTTTGTTATTTTGCTGTGAGAGCCTCATTTCCTGGTGTTTGACTAATAAAAGCCATGTGGAATTCATTCTGCCGCATCCTCTTTTAACTCCAAATAAGTTACAGGGCTGCAGGGAAAATAAAAGTGGCAAAGGCAGCAGAACAGAGCTGAAGGGAAGCACAAGTCGTGTGCGTAACAGTGGAGGCCTTTTCCTCCTTCCTCTACACTCACTGCAATTCCAAAGGCACCTCCCATATCAAGGAAGAAAGTGCACGGAACTCCTCTTCCTGCCAGGCAAAGAAAGGGAAAGCCTCCTTCTTCCCATCAGCAGCATCACCATAATTGGAAAAGGAAAAGACCTATTACATCCCTAAATTTATCCTCTTTTGGAAGAAAAGCGAAGTGCCCATTACCATCACCATCATCCGTGTGTCCAAGCAGTTGAGGCATTGTCTGCAAAGGTGACAAGCGCAGGTTGAGACACCAAGGAACAACTTGCCTGGGTCTGGACAAGCAGCAACATCTGTCTTGTCTTCAGCAAAGATGGCAAGGGGACATTCTCCACATCTCCAGCTTCCTTCTTGTAGCAACATCAGCATCACCAGCTTCAAACTAAATTGCTATTGATACCAAGTTAAAAACAACCCCCAAGGGAACCTCTGGGTACTTTTTTCTCCTGGTAATCACTGTTAGGAGAAGTACAGGTTGGAAAAATTTGCTTCCTTTTATGAGCCTGAAGGTTGCCAGCCCATTGCACTAGGTGAGCCTGGTGATTAACGGGTTGGGAACAGCCACGTGCCCAGCATACCAAAGCCATTAGTTCAGTCCAAAAGGGTGAGACCTCAAGAAGAACGAACATGACTTGGTCCCAATCGCTTTCACCAGCACCACTCTACCTGTTGAAAGACCAGAGACATCCAGAGACATTTAATGCCAAAGACAGAAAAACTTCTCAAGTGTTGCAAAGAGAAGGCTAAACTTTCACCGTTCAGGAGAAGATTCTCAACAGCTCCGTGTATCCTCATAAGATTTTTCAAATGGTTTCAGATCCCTGCAGTCATTTTAATAAGGGCCAGGATGAGTCTTTGGAAAACTGAATCTTAGCAAGACTATCAAGCACTCACATTTCAAATTGTCTCTCCTTCCTTTGCAGGAGAGACATGCTGTGAAGAAAAAAAGACTAATTTTAAGTGTGTTCATGTGTTTCCATCCCCTGTTTTTTTATATATATATATATAATAAAGCCCCTTAGCATTGATATGTCAGGTGGTTTTAGCACTTCTGAAAATCAGGATTTATTTTCCATCCCGTTGAAGTCACTGAGGTCTTGGCTAAGGGTTTCAGTACAGCTCAGTGCCTCTTTAGGCTGCTCCTTCTCATCCCTTGCTTGCACTTTGGAAAAACATCTGTCAAGCTATAGCATCTGCTACCATATCCACAAGGGATATGCAGCTTAATGGACGTGAATAAGGAGCTTAAATTGTCAATCTTGAACCAGAAAAACAAGAGATGAGAGCTAGGAGCAGGTTGCAATTCAAAACAAGGACACGTGCATGCTGCCAAAATCCTTGTGCTCTTCCTTTCTTGGGAGATCGTGGGTCTATCACCTCCTGCCACCTTCACCAACAGCCCTGGAACAGACCTGACTGCCTCGAGGCAGAGAAATCATCCTCCACCTTCTACTTTTGGACGTATTTGTGGCTAAGAGTGGAGAATGCTACGAATCTATGCACAGCTAGGACCTAAGCGTGATTTTACGGATCGGCTATTCCTTCTGCACGGAAACTGCTGCAAGGAAATCTGAAGCTTTTCCCCCACGGAAGGGTCACGCCAGCATGGCATGCTTTATTAGCCACACTGACTCCTTCCTTTGAACTCCTGTCTTTCATCTCTGCCATTTACCTGGCTTCATTTGCGCTGGGCATCCGGCCACGGTTGGGATAGTTTTGATCCGTTCCCAAGAGAAGGAGCGCTCGCTCCGAGTCCTCATCTTGCCTCCCTGGCATCCCCAAGCCACGGGGGCAGCTGGCGTCGGGGCGCCCAGCTCTGCTGACTAACCCAGGTGTGGTGCAATGAGCTCAACGCGGCTCCACCTTGCCCTCCCGGCCTGAGGAAAACAGCACAGGGCTCCCGTTTGCACCAAAAAGTGCTGGAGAGATAAAACGTGCCTTTAATGAGGGCCTGCAGCTTTCCTAGATGGCCTCTTTCCACTGCCTGGCCCCAGGGCTCTCTTTGCACGGCAGCTGGCAACATATCTACAATGCACACCGGTAGAGCAAGGATGGAGCTTAAATTTTCTTATTGCTTCCTCCTCACCTCTACGCTTTAGTGCTCAGCGTCTCCTTCTCATCACGCTCCGCGTAATCCATGCACGGAGCAGGGATTCCCATGTGTCCGTCCTGGATGGGAGCTGGTTGCAGGATGCTGTAAAGGAACGCTCGTCTCCACGTCCCAACAGGTATGAGAAGAACAACCATGGCAGGGCTGCAGAAAATGAGTTTGTTCAAGAAGGTGAGGTGCCAATAACAAAGAATGAACAGTGTTTTTAAAGGCAAAATGCATTTGAATGCAAATAACCCTTTTCATCCAGCAGTGCCAAGCTGGGCAAAGCACTTGGCAAACATGTAGTCATTCCTCCTGGAGGAGGAACACCCAGGTGTGCCAGGGCTGCCTTGGCTCGGGCACTGGCAATAGCTCGTGTTTGCTCCAAGCCCCTCATCCAGAGCTCACATAAGTCCCTCCTGGGACTAGATTTAATCCAGGTCAGGATTTTGGAGTCATCTTGGAGATGATCTTCAGCTCTTCTTCATTAATTCCCTCCCTCCACTGCTCCCAAGAAGGTGTAATGAAAAACTACCCAAACCTGGACCATATTGCTGCAGAAATCAAGGTGCCTGAGCTGGGTAGAGGCTCAATCCTAGCACCAGAACATGGTGAGGATGTGAAAATTAAGCCAGTAAACCAGGATTTTTTTTTGTCTAGCCTTTCCCAGCAAGCCCAAACATGCTCCTATCCACTAAATACTCACTCATATTCACCTGCTATTCTGCAGCAGGTGCAGCTCATTGCACTGCCAGCAAAACTCAACCCAAGCCAGGTGGCAGCTGGACATTCATCATTGTGTGGTTTGAGGCCTGAATGTTGGCTAAACCTTTAACTGTGGTTGTTTTCTTAGAAAGGAGCATCACCCTTTGGGTTAGATCTCTGCAAGAATCACTGTGTTGGTTCGGGTCCATCAACTGGGCTGTGCTATTTTGCGTCACTGAGGATGAATCCCCCAAAATTACCAGGAACAGAATACACATCCCGTCCTACGCAGTCACAGGTGTTATTTCAATTCCTCTCCTTCCCGTCAGAGACTCATCACTTCATTTAGACATGAAACACCCCAAAATATTTGGTTATCGAATGTCACCATCACTGGTGTCAAACTGTTACTGAAACCATCCTAAATAACAATCTCTTCCTTCTTCCTCCTCCCTTTCCTCCAGACTGCCTGGAGAAGATATTTGCACAACAAATATTTGTAATTAATGTAGCTCTTAAGCAGTAGATTGAGTATTCACTGAGTTATTCCTTAAAATGTCCTGGAATTGAGGATAACATCACACAAAGGAGTCATGCAGCTAGTCGTTATCACCACAAAAACACAGTATATACTTCAGGGTTTGAAATACGTGGAAGAGCACCAAGGAAAACCATCAACACGTGAAACCAAAGACTGAAATTCCCTTATGCTATCAGAAATGAACTGTCCCTCTCCTAGGGTTGCTCGTCACAGCCATGGTCTCATCCGGACACAGCTATGGAAGTGGAAAGGTGCCAGAGCTCCAGCACGGAAGCAAGGAGGGCTCCAGCAGTGAGAGATGCTTGGCCAGGGGATTCAGCTCAGGAGCAGGAAGCAGCTCAAGCATGAGGTTTTTCTGGAAAACTTGGTCCAGTCCTGTTCAATTTATTCATCCATGACCTGGATGAAGGCACAGATGCTCCCTCAGCAAGTTTGCTTATGATACCAAACTGGGAGGAGTAGCTGATGCACATGAGGGCTGCGCTGCCATCCAGAGGGACCTGGACAGACTGGACAACTGGGTGGTGAAAAACCTCATGGAATTCAACAAGGCCAAGTGCAAGGTCCTGCACCTGGGGAGGAATAACCCCAGACACCAGTACAGGCTGGGGACCGACCTTGTGGAGAGCAGCTCTGCGGAGAAAGACCTGGGTGTCGTGGTGGGTGACAAGGTGACCGGGAGGCAGCAGGTGCCCTCCTGACCAAGAAGGCCAATGGGATCCTGGGAGGCATCAGGAAGAGTCTCCAGGAGGTTGAGTGAGGGGATCCTGCCCCTCTGCTCAGCCCTGGTGAGGCCACATCTGGAGTATTGTGTCCAGTTCTGGGCTCCACAGTACAAGAGGGATGTGGAGCTGCTGGAGAGAGTTAAAGAGTAGCTGTTTATTCCATTAGATAATCCACCAAGCAAACTGCATGCAGCGTTTTAGAAGACAGAGTGTGTCTCAGCAATAAGAAACATGTGCCCGGAAAACATGATGGGCAGTTTTTAGGACTCGATGATCTTGAAGGTCTTTTCCAATCAGGAGGTTGTGGAGTCTCCTTCTCTGGAGATCTTCAAACCCGCTTGGACGCAGCCCTGTGCCACGTGCTCTAGGTGACCCTGCGTGTGCAGGGGGTTGGACTAGGTGACCTCTAGAGGTCCCTTCCAACCTTAAACATTCTATGATTCTATGAAAACCACAACCAAGCGGAGCTTCCCGAGCTGTGTCACAACTCACTGCAGCAGGAGAGGTGGAGCACCACCTCCTGCTGGCAACATCAAGCCAACGAACACTCAACAAGTCACGTTATCTCATTCCCATTAAGGGAAAACACATTCCCTTTGTTAATTCCTGCTTTGGAGAGATGTCTCTTCAAGACTAGTTAATTTTTGTGCACAAAATCCATGAGCAGCTACAGCCAGCAGAGCTCAGCCCAGCCATTCCCAGGGCTGCCTCCTGCTTCAATGCTCTGGTGCGAATCCGGAGCAGCTGCAGGATTTACACCAGCATCTGGGAAAGCAGAACCAGCCCAAGAAAAAGGAGGAAGAGCAGCCTTTGGTAACATCAATCTTATGTAACCTAGAAAAAAACCACATCTCCATCTAAGTGCCTTCATTCTGAGCTTGTTTTTCTAAGAAAAGGGAAAGAAGAAGGAAAAAGGGCTGGAGAATTATGTGCCAAAAAATAACCAGCCCACTGAATCTCATCTTCTGCTCAACTGTTTCACCAATTTTATCAAACCTCTTCAATAAACTGCAACCAATGGAACTGCATGGCACGGGCTCTGAGCGCCACAATGAAACCCACCTCTCAGGACAGCTTTTTAAAACAAGGTTTTAAACAAGCAAAATTTTTAAACACTAAGCATAGTAGAAAGCCTTTGCCAGAAAGGGGCCGCAAAACAGGAATACTCAAGTGTTTTGGGAGCTTTTCCAAGTCAAACCAAGCAGGACCAGAAGGTGTGACGGGTTTCGCCTGGCCACGAACACCTACATCAGAACCGGTCCCAGGACCGAAACGGATAATTTGGGGTAAAATGAATCTTTCCCCACCAACGCCAATCCTCTGCATGGGACCGAAAGGGCTCTAGGCAGTTGGCTGGAGCTGTCTGCAGCTCCAAGAGGTGCTTCAAAGTCGGGGGAGATGGATCCCACGCATGAGAGCTAAACTTCTGGAAAGGCTGGTTCCCTGGAAAGGCTCCGTATGAGCATTGCAGCAAAGCCCCTGTTCCTCCTGCCTGCTGCCCCGGAGGAAAGCCGGGAAGGGCCATCTCCATCCCTTTCCCGAGCAGCCAGGAGCACGGCCAGGCCACGAGCCGAGCGGGGATGCTCCCAAGCGGAGGTTTCTGTCGGGTCAGCACATCGGAGCCGGGCTGGCTCAGACAAGCTGGCGGTACCGCGCTCCGCTCAGCTCTGTAATTAAAAACCCCAGCGAGGGAAAGCCAGGGGAGAAGCCAACATCACTCTTGCACCTCGCAAGTTGCCAACTATCACATGTAGCAGCTCTTCTCCAGCATCCAGGGCCCAATCATGAAAGATGCTGAGTTCTCTGAAGTCCTTTCAGGCTGGCTCCAAAAAAGTGCTTAGCACATGCAACTCCCACACAGCCTTACCTTCAAATGTTGCCCAGCTAAATGAGGCAGGGCAGTTTTCAGGCTTGCATGCGAGAACTTCTCTCTGATCCTCTTCATGGAGCAGAACATGTGCTCAAACCATCGTGAATGCCAAGAAAATTGGATGAAAGCAAATGTGTTTTTAAGAGAGCGCTGAGTTTTTCAGTGTTATTCTACTGGAGGCAAAAAAATGAGAGGGTTCCCACCCATGGCTCAGAGGCCTTTCGATATGGCCAAAATTGACCTGCTTTATTTTCTAGGAAACACCTCTCTGTCTGTCTTGTGCCACTGTCATCCTGAATCTACTTCTTTTGCTGGAAAATAAAATAAGAAATAATGAAATTGCATTAACTTGGATCTGCCAGACAAATCTACTAGAAAGGAATGACCAAGGTTCTTCTTTGAACTCTACTCAACCCAGGGCACTTCAGTCTGGTGCTGCAAGCAAGAAGAATGGTGGCAGTCTCACAGGTATCAGTCACACATCCCCACAGCTAGAAATATGACAGAGGTCAAACAGAAGAAAAAAAATAAGATGAATAATATGACTTGGACTCCCAGAAGGGGCAACTCTGGATGGGACCCTGTGTTTGAAGGGCTGGGATGTTCCACACAGTTTAATTCTGATTCTTTTTTTCCCTGCTTGTAAAGCCAAGCAGCATTCCCTCCTCTCTTGCAATGCTCCTCAAACATCAAAAGATTGGTTCTGCTTCTTCTATGTTTACTATAAAAAAGGGAGGCTGGCAAATGTAGTTTTTATGGGGCCAGGGGTTCCCTCCCATTTAAATTAGAACTATAGAACTATAACTGAACACTGGGCATGCATTTAAGAGTAGCCCAAATCACTATTCAGCAAAATAGCCAAGTAGGGCTATTACCAAACACCCCAAGCTCATAAACATCTTCAAAAACGGTCATTTTGGGCTGCTTGTGCAGCCAAAGCCCATTTGCCTGGGAGATAAAAAGGTGAAAGCTCCGGTTCTCATTGCAGAGGGTTTCTCGCTGGGTCAGCTCCCGTCCTCTGCCTTCATCGAGCTTCTCCCTCTGCCTTCGTCCGCGTTCCGGCGGGTCGCAATGTCCTGCCGCTCCTACCACGTCCACTCTGGAGCCGGGGCCGTGCGAAGCTTCGGCTCTTGCTCCGCCGTGATCCCGAGGAACGGGATGAGATGCACCGTGAGCTCCGCTTCGTGCTGGGGAGGCAGCGGCGCTGGGTACCGCGGCCTGGGATACGTCACCAGCAGAAGCGTGGGCAGCAACGTCACCTACAAACCTAGGATGGCCATCGGCAGCTACCACCCGTTGCAGCTCGGCTACGGCATCCCCGGCATGGGAATGGGCTACGGAGGCGCTGGCTTTGGCTACAGAGTTGGTGCAGCCCCAGGAGCCCAGACCCCCATTGCCCAGGTCACAGTCAACGAGCATCTGCTCCAGCCGCTCAAACTGGAGGTGGACCCAAACCTCCAGTCCGTGAAGTACCAGGAAAAGGAGCAGATCAAGACCCTCAACAACAAGTTTGCGTCTTTCATTGACAAGGTGAGAGAAGTTTCATGGTTCAAGAATGGTATAAAGCAGCCTCCATGCAAATGAGCATCAAGCTTTGCTCTGTTTTTATGACCCTTAAACTCAAAACTTCAGCCGAGTTGCCTCTGATTTACCACAGTCTACTTTGGTGCTGTTTCAACAAGCCTAACCAAAAAGCAGAGCTGTTCTTCTGAACAACCTTCTCATGAAAAGTTGCTGCTCAACAGACTTTAAAAGTTCTAAATTTGCCTGGCTCAGATTTCATTTCTCATTTTGCTAGTTCTAAGACTGTAACTTCTCTCCACTATCACCAACATTGAATTCTTTACTTCTGGGTTTCAGGTCCGATTCCTGGAGCAGCAGAACAAGGTGCTGGAGACCAAATGGAGGTTCCTGCAGGATCAAAAACGTTGTAGGAGCAAGATTGAGCCCATGTTTGAAACTTATCTCAGCAACCTGAAGAACCAGCTGGATGTTCTGGGAAGTGACAAAGCCAAGCTGGAAACAGAACTGAGCAACGTGCAGGATATCTTGGAAGATTACAAGAAAAAGTAAGCATAAAAAAAGATAAAGATAAGCTTTTGGAAACGGTGGTGGAGGATTAGATCCACATTCTTGCCTAAGCTTACTAAATAGGTGTGAAATTATCTTTTCTCCTTGCAGGTATGAGGAGGAAAATCACCGGCGAATGTGTGCCGAAAATGAGTTTGTTCTGCTCAAAAAGGTACGAGCATTTCAAACTGATTCCTCCCTGCTTATAATGACAAGAGCAGTCAATATTGCTGGGAAGAGAGGCAGAGAGCGTCTTCCTCTCGCTCTCTCTCCAGAGACTCTAGAGGGACCTAAAGACCAACTTTGCAGAAGATTTTAATAAATGAGTTGTATCCCACCTTAAAGCAGTCAGTTTTAGGGGAGTTTGGTTATTTTGGCTCATTGCGTACCCCAACTGGTCAAAATCTTGTCTTCTTTTTTGTGCCCAGTGATCATCTCTTGTGCCTAAGAGGACAAGAGAGGGAAATAATTTAATAACGTGGCAAAATTAGGTCTTTGAAACAGCAGCCCTGAGAGTTGGCAATCCCACTGCATGCTGCTGTTAAGCAGAAGGCTCTTTTATTTCATAAACCCTTCTCTGACCTGCTGCAGGATGCGGACGGTGCCTATATGATCCAAGCTGACCTGCAAGCCAAGGTGGAGTCCCTCATTGCAGAGATCAGCTTCCTGAGGAGCCTGTATGAGATGGTAACAGCTTTTCCTTTCCCTTTACTCCAGGCCTCTTTCAGGGATCCATGGAGTTAGACTCCCATGGCTCAACACTTACCTCCATGGAGATTTTTACTGTTTCTTCCCTCTGTGTACATTGGTTAAGCTACGGATTTCAAACGAGTTACTCCTTCATGGACACAATCCTAAGGATTCTGCTTCAATTTGGGTAGTAAAAGAAGACTCCAGAAATCCTTTTTGGGGGTTTCTGCAGTGAGGGTGAGGTGGCAACACCCAGAGAACACATTTTCTTGTCTCCAAACAGTGCAAATGAGCAGGGAAAGCACTGGTGGACCAGGCTAACCAGTTTGATGCCTCTCCTAGGAAATGGCTCAGCTGCAAGGATCCATCCCGGACACCTCTGTTATTGTGCAAATGGACAACAGCCGAGGCTTAAACATGGATGACATCATCGCTGATGTCAGAGCTCAGTATGAGGACATTGCCAAGAGAAGCCGGGCTGATGCAGAGTCCTGGTACTACAGCAAGGTGAGTCACGATGAGCACTTAGAAAGACACTTTCTACTTCATGTACCATTTTTGTGAAGCACCTGTTGCTTCGGATTTCTGCATTTGGGTTGAAAAGTCTGTTTCTTACCTACTTGTTGTGCTCTCCCAATGTATGATACATCATAACGTCCTGCACACAGAGCAGCTCCGGTCTAAGTGAGTCATCCCTTTCCCTCTAGTGCCATAGATTTGTGTCAAAGCTCAAGATCCAGGATTGAGGACCCAGCTTCTGACTCATCTCCTTGCCCTGATTATTTATTTTCTTTGCATTTTCTCTCTCCTCAGTATGAGGAACTGAGAGAAACCGCTGGCAAACATGACGACAGCTTGCACAACACAAAGAATGAAATTATGGAATTGAATCGGATGATTCAGAGACTGAATGGAGAACTTGAAAGCACCAAAGCCCAGGTGAGGATGACTCAGGGACAACAAGGTATCATTTCCAGTTCTCAGGCTATAGACTCCAAAACCCCTCTATTATAGCAAAGGAACAACAGACAGTTTTGAGGAAAAACACGTCAGCTGCTCAACTCTCTGGTAGTATAGAACATGGACAGAGATAAACAGGTTAGCACAACCAATAACTCCTACCTCTTTACTACCATCAGAAGCACATACACCAAAGCTAAGCAGAAACGTCCTTAGGTTAGTGGTTTAGATATAGAGTCCAAACAAAGTGGGATGGTCCAACGTAGCAGATGGGTGAACCATGAAGAGGCAGGTTGAGCAGCCCTGAACTATTCAAAGCACACACAAATAAGCGGCGATAACGAGTCTCTCCTACCTCCAGAGATGCAAACTGGAAGGAGCCATTGCTGAGGTGGAGGAGCAAGGGGAAGTGGCCATCAAGGATGCAAAGTGCAAACTCTCCGAGCTGGAGGCCGCTCTGCAGAAGGCGAAGCAGGACATGGCCTGTCAGCTCCGCGAGTACCAGGAGCTCATGAACGTCAAGCTGGCCCTGGACATCGAGATCGCGACCTACAGGAAGCTGCTGGAGGGAGAGGAGAGCAGGTGAGAGCTCACACAATCCTGAAAAATGCTTGCCAGGATTTGCAATGCATTTGCCACCACCACCACCCCCTTCACAGGCTGCCTGGTAACCCGGCACCTCCTTTTGGCACTGAGAACTGGTGTCCTAGGAGGTGGCACCAAAACCCTTCAAAGGGGCATCCTGGCTAACTGAGGGGATGGAGCGGAGGCCTCTGCCTAGGACTCACACTTGCACTCGTGGAACCAAAGTGAAACCTTTTCCCTGCTCTGGTACCACGCTGGCCTCGGGAAAACGTCCTCACAGGCATGAGCAGAGATTGCAGCAGGTCCAAACCCCTCCCTGGCCCGGCCAGCATCTCTCTGCATCCCAAGAGCACCCAACTGTATCCAGTTACAGGGACACAGAGCAAACAGGGACTTGGGGTCTTACCTTCATTTTCCCCCTCTCCTTAGGTCATATGTAGACGGCGGCTGCCCGGTGAATATTGGTAAGTACTAAACACATCCTTATTTTTCACAATCCTGAGGGATTTTGTCCTGCAGGATGGAAAAGCTGAGCTGAAACGCTTCCTTTGCAGCCGTGCGCCGCTCTACGGGAGGAATCGCCGCCGATGTGGATGCAGGTGCTGCTGGTAGCTACTCCTGCAGCAGCAGGACCCTGTTGAGAAGCGGAGCTCTGGGAGCTGGAGGAGGCATCTGCAGCAAAGGCAGCATCCCCGGCTCCGGAGATCCCTGCGCTCCCTGTGCCCCCGCGGGAGGATACAGCAATAGCTCCAGCATCAAATTCTCATCCACTACAACCTCCTACAGGGCAAAATATTAAACACAAGGGTTGAAAGGAGGATCCTCGCTTCACCAGCTGAAAACAGCAGCAGAAAACGCTGCTGTTTTCCCAATGCCATCTGCATTGCTTATTGCTTGCAAAGTTACTGTTACGAGATCTGCTCTTCCCATTTCCTTGTGCCGTAGGTTAGAGCCTGCTGTCAGGCTGATCCCTCTAACTGGTCCCAGGGACCACGAAATCCTCTGTCAGCATCTTCAAGGGAGCCAGATCCACCCTTGAGCACGAGACCAGCTCCAAGTGCTTTTTTAGTCCTCCAAGGCATAGCACATTGCAGCACTAGCATTAAGTACGTTACTCTGTTTGACATCGGGGAACCAAAAGAGGAGAAAGTGATAGATTTCTAATGGAAAGTGATATATTTCTAATGCCTCTGTGTATTTTTGCCAGCGATGCTTGTCAATGGTTTTTATCCTCGTGTTAGTCTCACATCTCCAATAAACCAGCAGAACAACTCACTTACCTCTATGTGAAGCCTTCAGCTGGGGAGAAGGATTCATTCTTGTTCAGGATCCCAGGAGCTGCCGGTGCTTAGAGGGGTTTAAAGCAGGCACGTGCCAAATCCTCCATCCTGGCAAAACCCTCCCAGCACTTTCTTCCTCAACCAGGGCAAAATAACACACCCACAGACACATCTACTCTCCCCATGCAACGAGAAGGGCTATGAGCCTTTTCCCCAGAGCTCAAGATGACCCATGGGTCTCTTCTTCCTCCCACCTGCGCACGAGCTGGAGGACTCATTTCACCTGGGGCTGGGGGTTTGCAACACCCTTGGCTGCTGGCAAGGGAAAGGAAGGGGCCCATGATAGGTTAGATGCAAAAAAAATGCAGAAATCATCCATTAACAACAGGGGATTTTTTTTAATTTCTTTTTTTTTGCCCAGGACACAAAAGGCACGAGCTGGGGGGCTCTGCTGGCCAAACCAGGTGCCCTCCCTCGCTGCAACAAAAGCCACATGCAGGCTCAGTAGATATGGGAGTGATTGGGTCCATGCAGCACCTGCTGCAAACCTGGCAGCCTCATAACCATCCTCAACACAGAGGAAAGGGCTTCTCTTGACGACCACAAAGTCTCCAGGTGGCCTTTGCCCCTGTGACTCCAGCAAGGGCTCACGCCAGGTCTGCCCCGTGGCTCCTCTTGCTGCACAAGCCCTTCACACACCCCAGGCTCTCTCAAAAAGCAGCAAGACGGAGCTGTTAATGTAGAATGGCCCAGATCTCCTTCTGGATTTGGGCAGATGCAGATGGACAGAAGTAGATGGGTGTCTGCTTGACTGTCTTGCTCCTCTCTGGTCAGAAGAGGGAGAGGGTGGCCCAGAGAGGACCTGGGATCAGCCCTGAGCAGGGGCCACCTTCAGTGCTTGAATGAACTGGCCCTGGGAGGACAAAGACAAGGACTCGGTGCAAACCAGGGAGAATTCACCCAGAAGGTGAAAGACTCAATGAAGCAAAGCCCATAGCTCCTAAACCCTGCTCTGGGGCTCTGCCCATGCTCCAGGAGGAAGATGACAACAGCTCATGGTGATCCAAGCTCCTGAGCATCCCAGGACACAGAGCAGCACAAACAAGGACCCCATCTGGGATCAAAGAAGGATGCAACAGAGAATCTTTATTATTATGACAAAACTCTCAGACCAAAAGGCGGAAAACTTCAACCAGAGATACGATGCTGGGAGAGGGCTGAGTTGCAACACAGCAATTCTGTGCAGCTTCAAGTCATTTATTTCATATTTCTTTCCTCCTACTGCAGTAATAAACTACTGCCCTGGCACGTGGAAGCTGAAGAAATATTTTGGCAGGAACAAGTAGTTATTGCAATGATGCATCAACAAAACATGCTTTTTCCTAGCTGTAGCAGAGACAAATATCACTAGTTATGCTTTGAAATACAGAGTGGTAAACAGAGATGTCCAAGAAGGGGGTATGTTATCTCTCAGTTTACTGCATTATTTATAATTTTAAGCAAATTTATATCCCTTAAACTTTAGGCTTCTTTTGGCGGGGAAGGAATAACTGGGAGAACTTGTTAATGAGTTACATTGTTATAAAGAGCCTGAAAGTAAAACTGTTTGCATTGTCTTCTGAGTGAAGCTAATTTCTTACTGAAGAGACTTCTTGGATTCCAATTCTGGGCCAATTTCCAAACAAGACAAGGAAAAAAAATCCAAAACAGTTTCACTGCTTTCTTCCTGGTGTATTTTAAGAAAACAAATCCAGACTGAAAGTCATAACAAAGGCTGGCATTTTCCAAGGACCCCAAGGGTATAAGGTATTCCAAACCATATTCAGAGGAAGATAATCTTCTGGTCTCTTTTGCAAAACCACAGCAGAAATGCATAAAAGCTTGCCATTCAAATGACTGCTTTGCCCTTCAAAGAGTGAAATTCAGCTCTGAGCAGGGGGTACCAAGCACACAAGTAACATATAAGCATTATCCCACCTGCTTCACTGGGGAAATTTCACCCTCCAGGCTTGAACCCGCTCTTGGTGGAATGATTTCCACCAAGGTCAACAGTGCAGGATCAAGCCTCGAGCATGATGCAGCAGGGCCAGGTCCTCTGGTATGTCTTATTCCAATTCATTCACCACTGCAGAAATTTTGCAGCCAATTTATTCTACAAAAGGCACCACAACTTTTCTTTCTATGGTTTCCCTCCCCCCCATGTATTTGGGTACCGATGATGGTTTCCAAGTTTATTTCCTGATGCTTCTCCTGGTGGACGAGGTTGTGGTCACGGTGTACGTGGAGCCACCTCCAGAGGAGAAGCCGAGGGCTCCGCTGCCCATTCCAGCTCCCAGGCTAAGGCTTCCTCCCCGCAATCCGCTGGAGTAGCCACCTCCGCCGCTGGAGCTGACCAGAGCTAGAAGACCACACAAAGAAGCAAACCAAGCATGAGCCCCAGGGAACTTCCAAGCACGGCACCCTCACAAAAAAAAAAAAGGCCCTTCTGAAATTGCAGGAGTCAGATGAAAACTCTCCACAAGCTCCTGCAAAATCCAGGCCCCCTCCACTCATCACAGTCCGGGTCCCTGGGTTTATCTCTGTGCTAAGTTAGGTTTCTTTCTGGGAGGAAAGAAACCAAAGGATCATCCTGCCCCTCCAAGTTAAATTTCATACCGAAAATGTAGGGCTGGAGTCTGCCATAGAGTCAGACCATCAAGGTCTGACCCAGGGCCTCTCGTGTAGGAGAGGGGTTAACTCTGCAGAAACCGAGGGCACCGCAAGGCACTATTGTAAATTATTAAAAGAAAAAAGTCAACTCACAGATGTTGACGTTGCCAACTCCATCACCAGCCAACCTGTTGGAGAAGAAAAACACAAAGGCAAAAAAAGGGAAGAGCACAGGTTAGACTGTATTACTCAGTGTTCCCTTAGGGCCTCGCTTCTGAGGATGAGCACAAGGGAGGTAAATTATTATTATTGCTGCTGCTGTAAATAATTCAGACAAGATAAGTGTGCCATCCAGTGCTTTGTTCTGGCCCTACATTTACAAGCTCTGTTATCACCTCAGGGGAAGAAGGGGGGATTATAGAGCAACAACAGCTCTGTCCTAACTCCAAGGGGATCTATCTGATCCATTTGGAAGTTGCCTGTCACAGGAGCAAAGGTTTGCTGGAGAAGAGCTCCTTTGGTTTTTGCTTGAGCATTTTCAAAAGTACCCAGTTTTCCCCAGAACCTTCCAGTTTGGCTCTTGTACTAAAAAAAATTTCCAAGGCCGAAAAAAATCAGTTTAAAATGCAAGATTTTGTCTTCTGCATTCTCTTCAAAAATAGGAATTGGGCCCTTGCAGCGTTCCCAGGATGCAAAGAAGGGGAAATTCAGTGGTGGGCTGCCTTGCTCCCCTTGGCACATAAAACCCGCAGGCTGCACCCACCTGCTCTCCTCTCCCTCCAGCAGCTTCCTGTAGGTCGCGATCTCGATGTCCAGGGCCAGCTTGACGTTCATGAGCTCCTGGTACTCGCGGAGCTGCCGGGCCATGTCCTCCTTCGCCTTCCGCAGAGCGGCCTCCAGCTCCTCCAGCTTCGCCCTGGCGTCCTTGACGGCCATCTCGCCGCGCTCCTCAGCTTCGGCAATGGCATTTTCCAGCTTGGTACGCTGTGGAACAGAGCAGGAGATGTCAGTGGGAATCCTGTCCCTGCAGTGGAGGTTTCTCCTGCCTAGAGGCTTCCAGCATCTAGGGAACATCTCCAGGGCTCTGCAGAGCACTGCAGTCACTGCCCTAACCAAATGGCCAGAAGTTCATGCCCACACCGCTGCTGTTCACCATGCCAAAGGGAGAGCAGCTTGCAAAGGAAGGCTCATCTCATCCCAAGGCATCTTCTTCACAAGGTGGTTCATCTGCTCCTGCTTTTCTCCCCTGCCTAAGACTCCCAGGTGACCCCCAGCCCACCTGCACACAGCACAGAGGGTTAACACAGGCTCAGGTTCTCTCTCCTGCTGTTGGTCTCCATCAAGCTCCAAGACAAGCACGGACTCGAGCAGACCTGCACTTAACCAACACAGACCTAACCCAAAAACATCCCCGTGGGGCCACATCAAGGTAACAGTCTAAGGCACCCTCAGCGGTGCCCCCTGCACCTCCAAACAGATAGTTTTTGGCAGGAAGGGATCACAACAAACATATGGGCTTTGTGCTCTCATTCATTATTCAAGGGAGCTGCACTGGGTCTACTATTTGCTTGTAAATGTGTGTTGAAGCCTCCCTGCCCTGAAACCAAGTAAACAGAACTGGATGAATCACAAAGGTTTATCTCCAGCTTCATGCAGGCTCCTTAGTCATAGCCAGGATCCAACCCTTTTATAGGGTCGGTACCACTCTCCAGTCTGACTTTCACCATCCCTTTGATAAAGCAATAATCTGCCCTGGAGAAAGCAAACAGAACTCCCATAACGGTAAAAATCCTGTTACATGCCCAGACACGGGGCTTCCTTCTGCAAAAAGGGAGTGGACAGAGATGCAAGTGAGAGGGCCCAAGGAATGTGAGTGCGGGGCAGGGTGCTGCACAGGCTGCCCTTTGGGAATGGCTCCAAGGCACCTCCTGCCCTCCCGGGCTCTTGGGAGCTCATTCTCTCCTACAACCCAACTACCTCTCAGCATCAGTTGACTGTTTTTCCTTATTGCAGCTATCCCCAAACTGCTTCTAACAAGACGTGTGTTAAGCCCCAACTCCTGCTAAACTGCAGGAAAGCCAGGGCAGCTCCTCACCTGGGCTTTGGCGTTCTCGATCTCCCCCTGCAGCCGCTGGATCATGCGGTTGATCTCCGAGATCTCGTTCTTCGTGTTGCGCAGGTCGTCTCCGTGCTTGCCAGCCGTGACCTGCAGCGCCTCGTACTGCAACAGAATCACGGAATCACAGAATGCTTAAGGTTGGAAGGGACCTCCAGAGGTCATCTAGTCCAACCCCGCTGCACCCGCAGGCACCGGTATCACCACAGAGCAGAGCCAGGCTCCCACACTCCTCACACGCAGTAACAGAAGCTGTTACTGCCCTTTCTCTCCATTAACCTACCTTGCTCTGGTACCAGGACTCGGCCTCCGCTCGGCTCCTGTTGGCAATCTCCTCGTACTGCGCTTTAACCTCCGCAATGATGCTGTCCAGGTCCAGGTTGCGACTGTTGTCCATGGACAGGACCACAGAGGTGTCCGAGATCTGGGCCTGCAGCTCACGAAGTTCCTGCCAGTTGCATTGAAAGCAATAATATTAACCACTGACTCTTAAGGACCTCTCTTCTGGAAGCCAGTTAAGAGAGACCCTGCATTGAAAGCAATAATATTAACCACTGACTTTTAAGGATCTCTCTTCTGGAAGCCAGTTAAGAGAGACCCTGAGAAGAAGAGGAAAGGGAGGCAGACAAGAATTCAAAGCAATGATTAGTTTAGAAGGAAATGTACTGCTTCACCTCAACCTCACATGGTTGCAGAAAGGACCTTACCGCTTCATAGAGGCTCCTCAGGAAGTTAATCTCATCTGTCAGGGCATCCACCTTGGCCTCCAGCTCCACTTTGTTCATGTAGGCAGCATCCACATCCTAAAAAAAACAAGTGATAATCCATGACAATTGCAGTAGCTTAGATGAATAAGCCCACACTGCCTTAGATGACTCCAAATCAATGAGCCCATCAAGTTTCCTACCTCATCTATTCTCCATGCCCCTTTGCCTAACGCCCCACTGTGACTTAAAAACATCTGCTAGGGTAGGAAACTGCTGGTGTGCAGGATCCTGCATGGTCTGGAGGCTCAACACAAGGAACTGGGCTTGCAAATCCAACGCCAGTTTGGATTACAAGAGGGGGCAGCTGCAAGGCCATGGGATTGCAACCACAGGCAAACACTCACCTTCTTGAGCACGACAAACTCGTTCTCTGCTGCTGTGCGCTTGTTGATCTCATCTTCATATCTGCCAAGAAAAAAGAGAGCGCCTTGTGATGACCTGCAGAATTGTAGTCATGTCCTGAAGCTCTCATCTTTCATACTAGCCATCCCCCTAAAGAGAGGGAATACAAATCCAGGAGAGATGCAAACACATTTAACAGACTCCTCTGTGATGATCAAAGCATTCGTTAATGTTGTTGTCACTCTGCATGCCCATATTCCAGACTTTTGAGAACATTTTGCAGGTGGTGGTCACGTGCTGGTAAGAGCTAAGCGTAATTACTCTCATTCTGTACCCAGTAGTTTCACTTCAAAGCCCCATCAACTTCTCATTTAGGCTTCAGCCGTTCTTGGCACGTTCACCTTCAGGTGCTATGAACTGAAGCAGCTACAAACCACGTCCCTCAGCGGAGTCCCACTGATCTAGACTACTTCCAAGCCTGGATCTGAGCCTGATTTTCAGCACTGAGTGCTGCCAACCTGCCAAAATGAACAGTCAGAATCCACTAGCCGAACCCTGCCTGACAAACAATCAAGAAACAGCGTGACAGGGAAGAGAACACAAACCACAGCACTTGAAACACAACGTTCCAGCTAGCCGAGCTGCCTTGTAGCTCTCACTCAGAGAGCTAAGTCAAGCAGGGGTCATTAGAAAGGAAACACTTTCTTTTCCTGCTGTTTGGGAATTGCTGTTGTCACAGCTACAACACAGCTCTGTTTGTTTATACAGTCCCTGCATGACTAGCTCTGTAATTTCTTGCTTTCTGGGCAGCTACACTTCAATTGCAATTGTCTTCACATAAACTCTCCCTCTGTGCTGCCCTGGCAGCTTGCATAAATGGATCTTGTCCCTTTGGGGTCAATGCAACTGCACTTATTGCTATTGCAGGGTAATATATGCCCTGGAAGCTGCATGACTGTATTGCAGTCTGCAGCACGGCGCAGATGGGAATAAGAGTCACCAGGAATAAGTGGAGGCTGCCGGAAAGCTGGAATCATTCTGGAATGGTTTGTCAAACTCATTTCCTGGGGGGGCCTCCATGGAGCCAGCCAACTAACTGGCAAATTGCTCCATATTCTCCGTTAATGGGGCAGGTGCCCCAGGAAGCCCGGGGCGCTATCGCACTTTGGCGTGCCCGGCGCCAGGCCACGTGGCCGGCACGGACACGGAGCATTCCCACCCTTGGATTACTTTGAACCGCACCCTTAGTCAATCTAGGTACTGAATCAGGGACCGAATGATCCCCGGGAGCCTTGTGCAAATATAGAGCAAATCTCCCCCTTGCTCTAGGAGCCAATAGTGAACTACTCTGCAGAATGAGGATATGCAAGAGGAGCAACAGACCCACGAAGCACCAGAAGGATTTTGACATTCAGAGACAAGATATTCTTCATCCTCAGCGAGGAGAAGCAGGTTCCAAACTTCTGTTCCTGAATCCTTGCTCCCTCCCAGGGACCCCAGGCTCCTAAATCCTACCTGCCTTCCCTCTCCTCACTAAATAAAGGGTTTAACTTCCTAGGACAGCCCGAAGTTAGAGAAATAAATCCGTAGCAGGGCACCTTTCTTTGTGTTCACCTAACGTAAGGCCATAAATTCCCCAGGTGCAAAGCAGCTCCTTGCTGTGGCTTTAGAGAGAAGTAAGGTGGATTTACAGCAGCTGCGGATGAGCATACAGGACAGAACGGAGCAGGATTGGGGGAAGCATCATTCCCAGGCACCTACTTGGGAATTACTGAGTATTGACTTTCCCTCAACACACCCTGGGGATTATCAGATCTGTTTGTTTTCAGTTCCTGTCCGATCCAGTCTGCCAGCTCTTTTTTCTTTAGGCATTCCTCTGTACAGGTGGGTTGGGCACAGGCAGGGACAAAGGCTACTTTCTTCATAGAACACCTCCCAAATGACACAATTTAGATAGAAAAAGGGGATTTGGACAGAAAATCCCCTTAAATATTGCAGGTCACCTGCTCTGTTAGCTGCTCATTGAACAAGCTCCAACATGCAGAGCTCCCAAGTTGGGAGAACAACGAGCAACTACTGCACTACCTGTGGCTTCCTCCCCTGCCAAGGGTGGTCACAACCACGTCCCTCACGTGGGGTGAGATTCACCTCTCCTGAGGGACCACCTAAATGTTGGATGGACCACTTGGAGTGGAGCAGGAGACCCAATGGTGAAATGTGAGCCCCAGGATGATTCGATTTGTGTTTCAATGCCTGGAAGAATCCAGGCAGCTTCCCTGGAATATCCACCTAAGTGGCAAAGGTCTCCCTCCCTAGCAGGGAAGCTGTAGACAACTTTGCCAAGCTACCAACCAATGTGTCAGCTCACAGTACCGTTAGATGAGAAGCTGATACATTACTTGCTCTTGAAATCCTCAACAAGATCCTGCATGTTCTTCAGTTCACCCTCCAGACGCCCTTTGTCATTCAACAACCCGTCCAGCTGACGCCGCAGGTTGTTGATGTACGCCTCAAACATGGGAGCAATGTTACTCCGGGCGGTCTTCTGGTCCTGGAGGAGGCTCCATTTGGTCTCCAGCATTTTGTTTTGCTGCTCCAGGAACCGGACCTGAAAACCAAGCAAGGGGTCATTTGTGAAAGCGCAAGGAAGGGGAGCTGGCACATCCCCCAAAGGACGTGACTTAGGAGCTTGGATCCTGGGGAAGGCATCTGAGGAATTCGGTTTGCTCAGAAGCAGCTCCTAGATACTGGAAGGGTGATAAAGACCATGTGGGCCCATTGTGTGCTACTCTGGGGCTCAGCTTCTGACAGGTGAGGCTTTCTGTTTAATTAAAGATAAGCAAACCCTGTTTGCCCAACACTTGAGCAAAGCCATGTAAGGACTTCAAAGCCAGCCAATTACATGAACTCCAGGTCCGGATTCCTGGCATTTTGAGGATGCCTGAGCTCAAATTTGCAGCACAGGACATAAGATGAATGGGTTGCAAAGAGCAAAGCCACAGAGATACAGGTCTGGGGAAACAAACACAGCAAACCCTGATTTGTGTCAAGGGCTGCTCTACTGGGTCAATTCCTCTCTTAAAATCCCCTCTACATTTGCTAGAGTTGTCCTGGGGTTCAGATTTAAAGCCTGCACCCATTTTATGAGCAAAAAATACTGAACAACAGGGGAGCAAAGGTGGCCTAAAAGGGGTAATACCCCTTGTGGAAGGCAACACAAGCAGGGCTTTAATAAGAGCTATCTCAGATGGGGACAAGTAAAACACACCAAGTCCTTGTGGACCTGATCCTGAGCCCATTTGTGTCACTGTGAACCTCCCCGCTGCTGAGCTTTGGGTCAGGCCTGCCATAAGAAGCACCCACAGAGCCAGCAGCTTTTCTATCACCTCACCTTGTCGATGAAGGAGGCGAACTTGTTGTTGAGGGTCTTGATCTGCTCCTTCTCCTCCTTCCGCACCCGGTGGAAGCTGGGGTCGATCTCCACGTTGATGGGGGTCAGGAGGTTCTGGTTGATGGAGACCTCCTGGATGCCCCCATAGCTCGGGGGAAAATAGCCGGCGCCGGCACCGTAGCCGTAGCCCGAGCGGACGCTGTAGGAGCTGACACCTCCGACCGGGGAGATCCGCTTGTTGGCAGAGCCCAGGTTATAGAGGCTGGAGCTGCCAAAGCCTCCCGTCCTGCCGAAGCCGGCACCCGGTCCCCCGCGGGTCGAGGAGACGGTGCTGACCCGCACTTGGCTGATCCCCGGCACGGCCGAGTGAGAGCTGAAGCTCACAGAGCGGGACATGGCTGCTCCAAGGACGTTTTCCCTCCAAAGAGCTCGACAAAGCTGTGCCGGAGACCCGGAGAAGGAGCGAGTTCTCCGCCTGGCTTCCCCTTTTATCCGTTAGGAGAGCTGGGCTTGCCTGCAGGGCAGAAGAAGGAGAGGTTTTACAGCTTTGGCTGGGCGGGCCTTGGAGCCTCCCCCCCTCCGGCAACCTGGGAAGGGCGGCGGAAAGGGGACACCTGGCGTCCCCGCGCTCGGAGCTGGCTTTGCGCTGCGCCTCCCCGGCGCTCCGAGCTCTCACCTGCTCCGGGATCCCTTGGAAGGGCGTTAAGACGGGACAGGTCTGATCCCTATTTTCTCCCGGCCTCTCCGTTCCCTGCTGCTCGAGTAAAAGGATGTTACCGAGCAAGAGGAGGGAACGTGCACGGATTTTTGTGTCTTCCCTGCTGAGCTCCCCCCTTGCAATAGCAGAAAGGAGATAAGAGGCCACAGCTTCTGGTTCAACCCGCAAATCCAAACCAGCTGCATCCTTGGACACACACTATACTGGCAGCAGGAGCCCAGCATTGCTTTAATTTGTTTTCTCTTTCCTGCTAGCACTAAAACAAGGGTGTTTTAGGTGGCGACCAGGGTGCCAGTCTGAACTGGAAAGGGAACAGGTCAGTTTGCAGCCTAAATTTCTGGGCACCTATCCAGAAGGGGCAGAGGAAAGAGTTTCGAGAGCTTTCTGCATTTCTGAATAGCTGCACAGGGACGGTTCCCTTTACTATCAGGTCATAAATCCTGCCATGAGATTTCAAAGTCTGGCCTGGAATCAGGCAATCCATCCAAGGAAAATACAGTCCTGCTGTCAGATAAAGCACCATAAAGCCAGCGCTGTTCTCAGCAGCCTTGCAGGGAACAGCAGTTCAGCAAAAAGAGAACTGAACCTCACCCTGATTTGTACTATCAGGAGTCAGATCCACAAAAAGCCATTTTATCATCTTAATTGCTGCTAGTTCTAGGGGAGGTTGAGTCCATCTTCCATTCAAAACTTGGGTTTTTTTGTCGGTAGCAACTTAGTCAATGCAATAGGGGCTGGAAAAATCTAATTCACCCTGTGCAGCGCTGCAAGCTCGAGCCTCTACCCTGACAACGTTTAAACCCAGTTTTGAATCAGGTTAAGTCAGGATTTGGCAATTCCAAGAGGTCCCAGGTAGAGTTTCCCTGTGTTGCTGAGCTGCCATGGTAACGTCGCGTAGTTTCCCAAGCGGATGGACAAACAACAGCCTCCAAAGCCACGCGAATGTCCCCTAGGGCTTCAGGGCTGCTAAAACACATGATAGCGTGAACCGGTTCCACACCCCGGGGAAGTGAGTGCTTTGTCACTGTGAATATTGTACTCGGTGTCACGACAGCCAGCCCTGCACATCACCATGCACCAACACCATGGAAGAGTCTCCAAGGGGAAACCGCTCCATAAGGATGCGCAGGGTCCTCCGCTCCAGTCCAGAAAGGGCTAAAATCATCAAATACGGCCACATTCCCCTGGAAGATGAAGAAAACTGCAGCTAAGCAGGGTTATACGTTAAGAACATGTTGTTACATTGCTTGATAACATCATGGTGTTTCCTCACCCTCCCGTCCGTGTCCCCTGGGCTATCTCTGGCTCTCGCTGTGTTTAGTTTGCAGTGTTTGGATTCAAAGCTTGCTCGGGCAGGGAGTGCCCGTAAGGGTTTGCGTTTGCACAGCGCAGTCCTGGTTTGAGATTAACCATCCGGAGAGCTCCGGCCGTGAGTCACGAAAACGGGGTCTGAAGCACGGGCAGCGTCACGGGGGGCTCACGGAGCGGGGCAGCCCAAGAGACCTTCCGAGGGTGACACCACGGAGCTGGGAATAACACCCGGACAGCCAACAGCAGCAGCCACAAAACTGCCATTTTCAAGGTTTTTCCTGTGCCGTGAGGGCAGCTCCCTCCCTTTTAGGCTGATTTAAGCATGATGATAAAAGCTTCCAACTTATCAATAATTCCCACGAACACGGATCTTTCTCTGCCTCAATGGAGAGCGAACGCGCTCTCCCGCTGTCCCCAGTGCCATGGCACATGTCACCTATGTGCTCTAGGAAGGCCCCAAGTTGAGCCGCGTCAAGGCAGAGCCGCTATTTAACGCACAGGATTAGCAACGTGCTCAGCCCAACTCCCTGCGCTGCTCGGGCTATAAAACTCAATGCAGTGACACATCCCTACAACCCTATTTACAGGGAAGCGATTTTTCTAGAAAGGCAACTGCCAGTGACTCCAAGGAGGGTGGAAAGTGAGGAAATTCATCCTTTTTGTCAGCCTTTCTTCCAAGGATTGGTCATCCTCCCTGTATAATGGACCTTAAGGCCAGGAAGAGCTTGCAAAGCTCTCTTGGACCCGCTGTGATTCCTCTAAATTCATCGCCACTGCGGCTGGACACGTGGAATCAACAGGTTGAACAAACTGAACACTCGGAAATCCGCTCGGCTCATCACGAGGCGGCTTTTCCGGGAGCCTCTGCGGCCTCCCTGCACCAACAGCCTCACGGGAGCAACAGCCGCAGGTTGCCACGGGTGTTGGAAAACTGTTGGCTGACTCTGAGCCAGGCTACAGCTCCCGCTGGCCCAGCTCCATCCCTGCTTTCCGCAAGGGAGCGGGGGAACCGCGGGGCATCTCCAGCCGCTCCGGAGCCCCGGATTTACCGCGGATTTACGCCCGGGGCGGATGGCGCCGCACGGGAACCTTTGCACGTTGCCATAAGCTACAGGGCAAACAAGCAGACCCAGCCCAGGCAGACGGGCTGGCGGGGATCGCGCTCGGCGCGAGCGGCTCCGACGTCCTCCCCGCCACCCTTTCCGCAGCCTCCTTCGCACTTCCCCCAAAATCTTTCTCTTTTTGCCCTCTGCTCCAAATTACAAGATGTTACAATTGCAAGAAATCACGCCGGGATAACTATAAATAAAGTTATAATTAAGTATAATCACAATTAGACGGATAATTTTTTTTTACATGAAAGCAGAGTCTCGTTCCTGCAGCTAAAGTCTTAGCGGGGGGGAAAAAAACAAACAAACAAATTAAAATACTCCAATGTGGGAACTGGGATGAAGCCTGCAGACCTGTTGACACAGGGCTTAGTTTTTAGGGAAACTGCATGTCTCGGGATGAGAAAGGGAAAATCCAGGTAAGAAGTGACCGAATTTGGAGCCTTGACCAGCACGGACGCATCTCTGCCCGTGACTCACTCGCTCCAGCCCACGGCCATAAGATTAGAGCCATAGCAAGAAGATATTCCCACATTCCTGGTTTAATTACTTGCATTGCAAACTAATGCACCCCATGCAGAGCAGATGGAAACCGTGGGAGTGCTTCACTGCCACTCGTTTTTAGGAGAGGAGCTAAAGTTAGTGCATCAATACCTGGGATTCTGCAGGTATTAACCCAGGCACGGATCAGAATTAATGAGCAATGCACTTCCCAGGAATTGCAGTGACATGGGATGAGGAGGGACCTTATCTTACACAGTCATCAGTCACAAATGCTCTTAGGAAAATTTCTTATCTTGCAAAGCACCGGCAGAGGCAACGGCACAGGCTGCTTGACACCAACCATCTCCAGCAGCCCAGGTTGGATTTTGAGGTCTTCCTTCCCCCTAAATACCAAGTAGCCAACACAACAACCATGCAAAACTACCCGTTTGCAATTGCATTGAGCCAGGGGCTGTGCAAACAGCAGTAATTTGGGGTGGCTGCCGTGCTGGCTGCTTAATATTTTGGGTTTCTCAATAGCTCCCACAATAGAAAACTATTTTAATCCCGGTGCCTACATGGGAACGAAGCTGCTCTGCAACCTCTGGCCCTGATTGCAAATCCCAACGGCTTTTGCAAAATCCAAACTCTCCAAGACAATTTGTTGCTTCATAAATGCTCCTAAGGAAAAAAAGCAGCAATGCAGAAAGAGGCTGAGCTGCAGGTAGCACTTTTCCTGGCCTTGGAGAGATAAAAACTGTCTCGACGACAGGAAGTAGATGGGAGAGGCAGGAGTAAATTCCATATCGCCCAACTCCACTCCCTAAGCACAAAGCTACACGTTGCCCAGTGGGTGGCTGTGAATATTTGTCTGAATTTTAGGCCTTTTGTCTGCAAAATCTCCATCAGACTCAGCATAAACTGCCCATCTCCTATGGAGAGGGCTTGGGAGCAGCCAGGGATATGGTTTCCAGAGACAGCGACTCCCAGACAAGCCCAGAGAGATCCGCAGAAAGCCCATTCCCCATGTGGAATTGCAGGAATTTGACACATCCAACGGGGGCATGTTAAAGCCCCGGTGGTCCCAGGGGTCTTCTCTAAACAGCTCAGCCTCTGAACATCCAAACGACCTGGGAAGGGCCGAGAAGCAGCAATTAGTCAAAGACAAGCAGGATAAACTGGGAAGAGCTACGAGCTCCTCACCAGCACCTCAGTCAGGGGAGGAGGAGGAGGAGGCAGAAATCGGATGATTAATTTCTTACGACCGTTTCCTTATGGCTCTGATAACCAAACTCAGATGATAATCTCTGTTTACAGAAGGACCAGCTCAGCTCCCAGAGATGGGTGATTTTTTGCAAACAGGGGAACGGAGGAATGAGCACAAAGCAGCTCCCTTGATTTGGGTTTCCGTATTTCCAGGTGTCTGCTGCCATTCCAGGCAGGGCTCTCATCCTATTGGGGACACACTCTGATATGTTGCTCAGATGGCCCCGTGCCTGCTCGAACGCACTGCTCCAGCATTCAGCTTTTAACCCAAATGTTCCAGAGGCTGGAAGCAAGGTGCAACCCTCATTCCCTCTGCTCCATTCCCAGCCGGACCATTGGCGCCAAGTTTTACTGTAGGAGCAAAGGGCAGGATTGCAGCCTTGGAGCTGGCAGGGAGCCATCCTGGGGTGCTCACGGAAGCACAGGGAGTGGTTGGTCTGGGGCAGGCCCTGCCATCATCAATACATTCAGCAATGACAATAATAATTAGGATAATGAACCCGCTCCTACCCACGCTGCGACATGACGGAGCCCTCGCACGTCCCCGGCCACCCTTGGGCCATCCGCGATCCCTGTGGCAGGATTCCTTCTTGAACGAGGACGACACGGAAGAGCTTGGGCTGCAGGGAGGAAAAAGAGAAGGAAAAACGTTGTGGGTGTTGCAGGGCTCAGAGCGGTGCTCCGCGATGCCGCGGGGAGCAGAGGCCCTTCGAGGCAGGACCCAATTTCCAGGTTGCCAATTTGCCGGGCACGCAGCCGGCATGAATCAGGAGCGCCGGATTTGACCTCGGGACTCGAAATGCGGATGAATCAACCTGGGTGGCGGATTAAGCGGGGATTACGGGCTCGCTCCTGGCTTTAGGGCTGGCCCCGGCACACGTGTGGGGCCTGGCCACATAACCACCCTCGTAAAGGCCGGAGCAAGAAAAGCCCATGCACGATTCCTCCCTCTGCCTCCAGGCTCCGAGTGAGGCCCGTGCACGGTGCCAACCTGTCCCAAAACCCACGCGTGCCACAACTGTCCCCATGCAGGGACCCAGGGGGCAAGCGTGCCATGCCTGGCACCTCCAAAGGGCTGGGCTGCATCTTTTCCATAGCACCTTGGTGTGGAAGCAACGCAAAAACCTGCCCCAAGCCTCGATGCTTTGGGTCTTTTTTCTCCCCTCAAGAAATCTACCCCTGTGAAACAGGCACGAGGACCCCCAAAAACCCCCAGGGCCTCCTCGGGAGCCGAGGCTGGCAGTGCCCGCGGAAGCGACGCGGCGTTATTGGCACCGCAAACCTCGGGCGAGTGACGCAGCACGGAAACAAAAAGCCCAATTAAAAGTGACACAAGAGCGCAGGGCCAGATTGCGATCGGGGCGGCGGGTCCGGGTGCTGCAAGGGGTGAAGTCACCGGCTCGAGCGCGGATTGAGAAATCCGCAGCAGCGAATCCGAGCAACCCACGTCGGCTTTGGCACCGGGGAAGGAGAAGCCGTTTCCCCACGGGAGCCCGAGGAATCAGTGGAAAGGGGATTTGGAGCCTGCACATTCCCGTCGTGGCTCCAAAGAGCTGCAGAAAGGTCCTGAAAGGAACCTCTAGCAGGACACGGAGCGGAGCAGGGGGTGAACACCCGGCTGCCATGGGGACAACAGGGATAGATGGGCAGCAGAGCAGTTTGCAGGCTCTGGAACCGCCTTCAAGCAACCCAAAGTGGCTTTTAAAACAAAAGCAAGTCGCTTTTAGGTGGGGAGGCGACAGGATGCGGCTGCCAGGGAGGAATCCAGCCCCGCGAGGCTGCGGCGCCCGCGCAGGAACGGGCCATGCCAGCACCGCGTAATTATTTTGTTCACTACCTGAGGTTTCCTGGAAGCAACGTGAGCTCATGGATAGGCTGGAAACCTCCCGAGTGCGAAGCAGAAGTGGGCAGGTCCCGGCCTGCCTCCCGGGCCCTTCAGCACATTCCTTGCGAGTGACGCCTGTTTTGGGGGGAAAAAAAACGATTCTTGCTGCAGGCAGAGCCAGGCGGAGCTGGAGAGCCACCGCATGGACCAAGGCTCTCCAAAATGAAGCCCCTCATCACAGTCCCAAGAAACCAACCCGTCTCCAGCACATCACAGAGCCTGGAAATATCCTCGCTATCGCAGCACGAGGGTGACAGGCTGAATTAAGGCCCCCTCTCACCTTCCTTAACCCCAAATGAACCTGGCAACCTCTCCAGGAGCCGGGAGCTGCCGGCCTCGTCCCACGCTCGGCCGTTCCCCCGTGATGTGTCACTCCAGACGCTCCTCGCGTGCCCGGCGAGGCTCAACCGCGTCCGGCCGAGCCGCTCGTTAGCACCGCGGCTCTCGGCCCCGGCTCCGTCTTGCCTGAGCTTCATCATTCCAATCCCTTGGGGCAACTGCTGATTCGTTGTTTATGTTTCGTGCATCACCCACGTTTAATAAACAGCAATTAGAGAACTTTGATAAATAAATTTTTCTCCTCTGGGAGAGCATATTGAGCCGGCAAGGCATCTTCCAGATGGCCAGGATCAAAGTCCCTGGACTTTGGACAGTGTCCCCTTCATCTGAGCAGGTCAGGAGACAAGGCAGACCTGGCTGCATGGACACAGGGAGTAGCAGGACGCAGCGGGTGATGGAGGTGGCCGAGTCCCTCCATCGTGTCCCCCACAGCCTTCCCCATCTCGTTCCCATCCCTCTTGCTCGGCGGGGTGGCCAAGAAGGCCAATGCCAAATCTCAAAGGCAGATTCTGGAGCCCAGCCCGGTCCAAATTGAGCCGAATACCTGGCCGAGGAGGAGCATCGAGAGCAGCGGCAGGAAGGGAAGAAAGAGCCTGACTCAGCAGCGCCTCTCCCACGCGGCAGGGATGACAGCGAAACCCACAGCCAGGCTTTGGCCACCGCTGGAGCGGCTCTCCCTCTCCATCCTGGGAAAAACGGCATGGAATCACGGCTCCCACATTGCCAGGTGTGGCTGGGGGGGGAAGGAGCTCCTCTCAGTCACGTTTGGTCCCATTGGGAGCTGCCATGGAGCAATGCCCTGGCTGGACCAAAATGAGAGCCCCCCAAAGCAGCTTCCTCCTCTCTCTGCAAGCTCTTCCCACACATCCTACCTGCCAGCAGAGACAACCACTTGCAAATGGTTTCCTTAAAAATATCCACGCTTTGCCAGAGGAAAAAGGAATAAGCATGGATGCTCAGACAGAGGTGGTTGCAGATGCATCAACCGCCAGCGCGGAGCTTCCAGCGACGCGTCCTGGGATCTCGCAAGCCAAAATCACGCTGGGATCCAGTCTGGCTCCGTAAAGAACACGGCTTCCAGCCTCCCAATCAAGCTGCTATTAAACTGAACCAGCCTAATTTCACCTCTATCTCCTTCCCTCGGAGGGATCTTTCCTTGGGAGCCATCACAAGTGCCCTCAGTACCCGACGAGGCACAAAACCTGCCAGGTGACCCTGTGACCCGATGCTATCAGGAACATTGATGTGCCTGCAACCACAAAGCCACAAACAAGCAGCCCACGATGAGATAGATAATCTCACCTCACCAGAGCCACGGGCTTTGTCATCTCCCAGCCGTGAGTTTTGCTTTAATCCTTAAGCTAAACTGTCCGGATTAAACCAAGGAGTCCTCATCTTGAGCTGATGAGTACGGGATGATGTTCAGATGTTACAAAAAAGCAAGGTACTCTCGGCAAAATATTGAGGCTGCGCTTCAAGGAAAGGGCAGCTCTACTCAAAGGGAACAGCTCTGCATCCTTCTGAAGGCCTTGGGGTAAAACTCACTGCTTCTTCAGAAGGGCTTCACGTTGGAGCAGGTCTGTGACAGATCCATGTTCTGCTTGACATCTCCTGGCAGGAAAACGCCCAGCTTGCTTTGCAACGTGGGGCTGAACCAGGCCACAAAACAGCGGGTTTCCTGCAAAACAAATTCCAGATTTCGACTGGAGAAGACCACCCCTTTTTGCAACACAAACAGACAAAAGGAGGTAGAAATCAGTGTTTTTCTGTCCCAAATCCTTGATGAGAAGCTGAGTGAAAGCTGGGAAAGGCTTTCAAAGGAGCTGTGCCCAACATTGATTTATGGTTAGGTCCAAATAGTTACTTAAGGGTGTGCCACTTTAGCAGCCTAGAATTCATTAAAAGATGGTTTTTGGTGTCTCCACCACTAGGTTTTAAAGAGCTGTTGAGAATGAGAGGTGCCAGACAAGCATGGACACTATAGAGATCTTGTCTGATGCTGAGAGCTTTTGAAGATCTCTGTTACTGCCAACCCACAACCTAAGGGACCAAATAGCCTCTGGAATCAGCCACTACTGGGTCTCAAACTGGACCGGCAGATCTATAGGTCCTAAGACACTCAGGGGAACACAGCTTCACATGAGGGCCCTTCATGGTCAGAGGAAGACCATGAGATCCTCTGATGACGATCAGCTGGAGACATTTTTTTCCCAAAATCCCACCCATGGCAAATTCAGGCGTTATGATTTTTCTCAGTCAAATGCTCTCTCATAAAAAAAAGGGGGAAAAAAAAAGCACAGTTCCTTCCTGCAGACTTTATCTGAAAGCCCGAGGCAGGGCTAGGGACCGAATCCAAGCTCCATGAGCCAAGTGCTCCTGCCGTAACCGTGCTCAGACCTTCCTCCCCGAGCGTGCCGGCTCCGTGGGCTGTTTTCTTCACCATTTAAGGCTACGGAAAGCAGCTGCTCGGGGCCCGGCGAATTACCTGGGAGTGATTTGTTTTTGCTGCGAGTGCCTGTGCCCTCACCGCACAAACAAGCTCCTGCAGAAAGGAGGGTACCGAGAGAGGAGGAAAGAAAAAAAAAATAAAAAGCCAACAGGTTGATCTGGATTACATCAACGGTTCCACCCTCCTTCATTTAATGAACATAGGAGAACAGGTGCTTGCAATTCATTAGCCAACCCACGAGCCGAGGAGACGGGAATTAAGCCGACCAAACTCCCCGCCGCGCCACTACTCTCCTTCCCTTTCGGGCAGCAGCAGGAAAACTTCATCTCTTTTTTTCCCTCCTCTCCTTCCCTCCCTTGCCCTCCCGCGGCGCTGCGAGAGCTCCAGGCTGAGCATGACTAACCCTTGCAGAGCATTCAGCGGTGGTTCCCTCTCCTCCTGGGAGGTGGCAGGGAAGATGAGCCGAGGAGGAGCAGCCGGCACGTCCCCGGAGCGCCGGGGCTGCAGCAGCCCCACGGGGATGCTGAGCGGTGCCTACGACTCCCTGGGCCCCTCCGGAGCTGGCGGATGCGGCGCACCTTGTT